>OZ024903.1:63761162-64361162 GCA_964017125.1 Flabesymbios commensalis | reverse complement strand
GATGTCGTCCGTATCCAATTCTATTTTAGTGAAGTCATGGATAAATGTTGCTTCAATTAGGGCAAATTATTTAATAGAATCTAAGCTCTACGTCATCTGGTCATGCAGGCGTTCCATCTCTGGCCACAAGTTATGCATTTATTTACTAGTATCAGAAATGTATTTCTGCTAGTATCTAATATTAATTTGCTAGAGTTTTGATTTGTGCCCCATTATGATTGAACATATACTAGTTTTGTTAAAATCGAATTAGTGGGCTAATAGTGGGATATTGCTGTTTATGAGGGCGTAAGATTTGGCTATCAGTCCTACTCTAGGGGTGATAGACGCTCTGTGTGTACGCACTGTTGCCTGCCTAGTACGCTGGTAGCCTCGTGTAGGCGAGCTGCCATGGAATTAGAGTTGCACGAATGTTCTATGCTGGTAGCGCATAGACCTTATGGGGGATAAGCGGGTGGGGGGGGGGGGGGGTTGCCGGTTTACTGGGCTACTACGCTGGCTGACACCTGGCTGACGAAGAGTGAGCTGTGATGATTAGCAAGGTGGTTAGGGGGCCACCATTCAATCTGAAGGGGGGGGCACTGAACTTTTTTTGAAATAAATACTTTTAAGCGGACTCTGCTTGAAATAAATAATTTACTTCAAGAACTGCTCTATATAAACAAGTAATACAATTTAAAAAAAATTAGCGTGCCACTGAGCCGGTTTGAAATAAATAATTGCCCGCGACAAAAACTCCAGCACCCCTCGATATTGAATGATGGCCCCCTCTGTTTCTGCGTTCATATAGGCCTATGCTGTAGCGTGATTGTGGACAAATAATAAATATGTTAAATATATATAATGTTATAAATATGTTAGTAGCCCTCCACAGACGCAAGCAGCCCGCGGCTCCGCCTTGACCTGCTGGTATCTGCCTCAGGCCAATAAAAACTGCTATCGCCCTCAAAAATGATGTTATTGTTATAATAAAATTAGATTTTTTAGCGAGCTGCCAAGAATCGTTGAAATGAATAATCCTGGATAATAAATGATGACCCCCTTATATGGAAAATAAGTTTATTTTTCCATTTGGCTCGGAATAAAGTTATATTGAATAGCCATTCCAACCTAACTATTCTGTAACACAGATACAATTAAATTGAATTATCAAGGATATGATAATTATTTAAAGCTATCAATTGCGTCAAAATTATTAGATATCAATTAAAAAATTTGTGCAAATCTCATTAATGTTAAACTTGTCAATAGAAAGTTGGGATATTTTTCATTCATTTAGAGCTGGTAATTGTAGTATTAGAGGGCCACCATTCAATCTTCAGGGGGGGGGGGGGCAAAGCTGCAGTTTTTGTCACGGACGAATGATTGATTATTTTCACCCCGGTCAGTGGCGCGCTGAAAATTTCAAATTTTATCACATGTTTATATAGCACAGTTCTTGAAGTAAATTATTTATCTCATGCAGAGTCTGTCGGAAATTAGTTATTTAAAAAATACTCCAACTCTCCCCCTGGAGATTAAATGGTGCCCCCCTTAGCTATGTCAGCTTCAATTGCACTTGAAATCACACATAGCAATGCAACACTGAATGGTTAGCTCACGTCAGGTATTAGCGCAATGAGAAGGTGATTATTTTTTATGATAATAGTTAAACAAATTTATCGTTAATCATTATGATTTAGCAGCATTATTCTGCAAAAATATGGATTCATTTCTTCCAAATTTTAAAACACAAAATACATAGCATTTTGTAAATAATTCCAGTCGCGTTGCTCAATACAATCGATTTTGTTCATGGCATCCCCATTCAGATCAATGCCCATTGTTATGACCCATCAATACGGACAGGTACGGAGTCTTTGTTAGCGACATGAAAAATCAATTCTCCATCATAAGACATGGGTTAATCCTCAGGTAGCTTCACGTTGGTTACTTTTGTTATCATGGTTATGGCAAGATCAACGTACCCAGTTTCACATCTATCTCACGCGGTTAGCTTGATATAAATTTGACCAGAACTATCTTATATTAAAGATATAGGCGTACATACTGGATTCATCGGAATTATCGAGATAGATCACTCATCTTCAAGGTAAAACAGCGAGATTATTAGGTCAAGGTTGCTTAATCACATCACATACATCAAGCCAAATAATAACCCATATTATGGTAGATGCTTATTTATTTACACAGAGGTTTATTTATTTACACAGTGTGTTCTTATTTTATGTTGCTTATGTGAAGGCTTATGTCACGTCTAACGTTATGGCATAATGCGAATGAATGAACCTTATCTAAAAGTATATATTTGAAAGCTGGTTTGTCCATGTGTATATTTTTAATACACATGTACATGAAATATCATCATAAAAGAGACAAAATTAGCATAACACAATCAAGCAGTTGACATATCATTTAGGCATCCGATGAATTGATATGCTAATCTTGATCATTTAAATATTAAAAATCTAGTCAACGAGATAGCCGGCATTGGCAGTAAATTAAGTGCTACGCAAGATTATTTTGTTTTTAAAATAAAACCGCTATCTACTATCTAGATTTATCTTGCAGTGCAAGTGTATGTATCTGTAATATTTGTTTTAGATGATGATGAAGATACGGGTGAAGACACAAATGAGAAACAGATGTCAGACAATGTGTTTCATATCCAGCTGTTTTATATGTTTAATAATGCAAACGAATGGTGAAAACTGTGAGGTTGATGCCATCAAAACACAAGCAGAGTTTAATATTACTGAGGTCAGATATACATTTTATCTTTCACTGGTTATCAACCCTTTAACCGCCGGTGCCGCAGATATTCGGGTTTTCATTTCTTATCAGCACATTAAGTACCACATTTTGAATATGTTAAAGATAAAAGGTGGCATCAACCAGCAAGATTTGAAAAGAGTTGACTTCCATTTTGTCAAATGTGAATAATTTTCACTCACTTGAAGTTGTGAATCGCGTCAGCGAGACACAACTTCAAGTGGGTGAAAATTCAAATTGAATAATTTGGCGGTTAAAGGGTTAACTGTTTAGGTGTGTGTGCTTTTTGAGCACCTCAGTAAGTTTAGGTAATTATCAAATTTACGTCATTGTTCTCTTGTCGGGTATTTGGGGACATAAACCATGTATTCTGGTGTTCAAAACCAAAAGGCTGTCTGTAGCTGCTTACTTCTAGGTAATCATTTACTGCCTGTAGTAGTATTTTTTTTTACTCTAATCTAAGTAAAGCCAAATGTGGGGTGGAGGTGGGGGCGCATGGTTTGGGTGATAGGTGATACTCTGACGTGTGCATACCCCATGATCAATTCGTAATTGATTTGAGTACCATACTTTGCAGGTGACGCATGTTTGGTGTTTAGTTTAAATGTACCAGTGTTTGACATAGTGATCATCAGCTAGCACGTGGGTGGTTTTGATATATCCATGATTGATTGTAAGCCAGCAACAGCTCTGAGCGAGTGTGCAAAATTCTACATTTAAACCGGCTGGTTGGGTTACAAACCAAACCAAACCAAACAGAATCTACAATACTTTGCTTTTGATGGAAGGGGTATATTTCATCTCGAGACTGTTGATAGGCCTATTATAATGATGTGGTGGTGTGTTTTAGTATTTGGGTACGTGGTACGAATTAAGATGGCTTCCACCTTACTTTGAGTATAATTATGTGCCATATGGAGATTATTCAGAAACACTGTCAGTTGACAACGAAGATACGATTAAGGTTCTGGGCAATGGAAGGTGAGTGGTATGTGTTTTTTAATATTCAAGCACTATATTTTTTATTCCATTTAAAGTGTGTTTCCTTGGTGTCAACAAAAACGGATCACATTTTGTGCTTTTTATGATATCCTTTGTAAATTACAGCGTCATTGCCCAACCACATGCCAGCTTATGTTGTAAGAAAGATACTATGAACTAAATAATAAAAGTGTTGTTTTCAAAAAATGACATTTTAATTGCCAGAAGCTCTCCATGAAAATGATCACAAAATGACATTTGTCATTAGTTACTTCACAAGCAATACAAATTCAGCCTGATTATTTGTTGATATATAAACAAATTAAATAACATAATTATATGTCGAAGATCAGATGTAAACATGGAAAAAGAACAATAAAATTAATAACTTATCTGTATATCTACATTGTAGAGACATGTCTGAATCCAGCAGGCACTGTGTTCAGGAGAAAAAGATGATGAGTGTTTCTGATGCTGGAAAATTATCCTATGTGTCATCAGTCAATGGAATAAGTAAGTATGTGTATTTATTGGGGGCTTCTATTGTACTCAACCAAGCAAACAGTTCATTATGAATAAAAATAGGTATCTCTCAGATTTAACTTGTTCGTGTGTCAGCGACATTCTCTAGCTGTGCAATTTGAGAAAATCAAAAATATATAAAATAATATATACGAATTATGCCTCCTGGTTAGACTGAAAAAAGTTAATGCTATTTTGTTTCAAGGCAGATAATAATAAATGCTAATAGGACTAATAAACACATGAGATAACCCGGGTCACTAATTCAGATATTACGTTAAGAATAATAAATATAGCGAGATATAGCGTGTTAGTAATTGTATATTTTCACATATAGGCACAGCAAACAGGAGTCATGGTCTACGACGCTGGCCTACATTGAACCAGCATTGGGTCGATGACTCGTGTTTGCTGAGCTATAACCAATGCTGCTTTACAAATCCAAAATACATAAATTGCTTACTTGAAAAATAAGCCGTTAGACCCACTGCATTTTTATCATGGCAGGATGTCTTGCTGGATCGAAACGTAGTTATACGTAGTTATAAATGAAATGAAATGAATGGGGTTTTAGGCCACCTTTGTGCACATGTAGTTATTCTATCGTGACTTGTTTTAGATTACACAGTGTCTTACTGGATTATAAGCACTGACTACACACACTATTCCGTGACTTACGGATGTGACGTCATCAACGAGATCGGTGGATGTGACTCTGCGCATGCTGCTCTGTGGTCACGGCGGCCATTATTATCAGACGTGTGGAAAAATAAAACACATCAAGTGTTTTCTGATATTTGTATCAGCTGGACTTCTCTGAAAGACACCATCCATAATCATGGTTTGTTGTTTTGTTATACAAATGTTTTGTGTTTGCTGCCGTGAATCGTCTTACTCAACATCAAAACAAAATAGTAAAGTGTACATATTTTATAATGTTTGTTGAATGAAAACGTGTACTTATTTTAAATAGCAAACCCCACCACATTCACCTTTCAGGTATAACATTTGTATAGGCTAATGATGTATTAAATGGTAACATTTTTTAGATTGTCCAGAGAGCAGCCCTATATATTCAAACGGTGAGTGAAATTTATTTTCTCATAGCTCGTTTAGGCCTACTTTAAGAATATAAATTCATTTATATGATCCATGTAATGACTTGCTTTGACTGTTTTATATATAAAATCTTTTGACATTATCGAGAAAAAAAACATTCTTTTTATTGTCCGTAATCGTATTGTGTTATCTAATTGATTTGTGTCATCTAATAGTTAATATGAGAATAATCTTTACAGTGCGGGCGACGTTTTTGAATAATTTTAAACTGTCAGAAAGTTTAATTTAGCACTTAGCACTTAATTGAGCATCGTTTATTTCAGGTGTTGGTTCGTTCATAATGGTTCATTATATCAGCTGGATTGCCATTATCTCCACAGTGACATTGGGTCAGTGTTACGTGTGTTGAACAGAGAACGCCATCAGGTCTACAGACTGCATGGCTCATTATTAATTGAGAGGAATATTAGAGTAACATATTGCCTGATTGGACGAAGCTGAGTGGGGAGTGACCACACCGAGTGCGGGGTCTGGTGATGTCCTCGTAATGCATTAGATACTGGTGTTCCCAGCAACACGATACATATATGTAGATTTGGCAAAAGAAGAGTTAATTAGGCCCTCACAATTAAAATAAATGTTTAAGAGAGTCAACATAATTTTGTTATATATAATAAAATTATGTTGACTCTCTTAAACATTTATTTTAATTGTGAGGGCTTAATTAGCTCATTAACTAATTTACCAAATTCGCATTTATTCGAAATCCACATGTGTACATGCATTGATTTCAATGCAGATATTTCATTAAATGCGTGGTTGAAAATCGCCAACCGGGATGGTCACTGAAATGGACGCAATGTTCTATTACATTTTTAATTTGTGCGCATGCGCATATCTATAACCTGTATTATGCCCAGGGGCTACCTCAGGGGTCCTCCTGAAAAAATAAGTCAGTTTGTGGGGACCGTTTCATCAGGGGAAGTCGGTAAAGGAAGAATTATTGAATATATTTTTTATAACTGCTAACTATCTGGCTAAAAACACTTTGTTTACGACCCTGTTGCTCATAAACAGTAATTAGCATACTGCTTCTCTTTCAATGTATAATTACATTTAAAAAGCATTATATTTCTTTTTGCGGCTGTGATACATCAAATGGCCACCAAAGAACAATAGCACATAACCCATTTCCTTCAAAATGTTACTATCATACAATCTTCTGGCTAGTACTTGTATTTTGTAAATATGAGGAAGGATGCACTGACAAAATTTAGAATAAAAACAAACATAACTTACCATAGCATGGTGTGTGGTACACTATGATTGAAATGCAGGAAGACAACGTGATTATATCTTGTATTGTTACTGTTTATTGTTGCAATTTATCATGTTTATAGACAGCGATAACTAAAATATCAGAAGATTTTCTTCCATCCATTCGATATATATCATGCAATGTTTTAATAAAGCAATGTTAAGCACATAAATACAGTAGACAAGTCATCAACGTGTATTTTTATTGGCACTCTACCGATTTATTTTGTCCGAAATAAAGATTCCATCAATAACTTTGAAAATGTTGCAGGACTCTCTTCAAACACCACATACGCTATTTCAGTGGACCACTGTCACACGGTATGGTGTATTGTATTTCATAGATAATAGTTGCTATACACGGCTCAAATCCAATGTAATGTATATGTATGTATGTGGCTCAAATAGCCATCTTGTCGTGTCAGTGGGTCGTGGCTAAAGAGCATTGGATCGCGCCGTTTGCAAAAGTAGACCGGCATCGGTTGTCGGTCGCTTTCATGTACCAGATATCGGTCGCTTTCTCGGATACATGTGACCTCGGCCCACGGTGATCTCGGCCCAGTGACTTCGGCCCACTTTGGTGATCTCGGACCAGTGACTTTTTTCCTCTCGGCCCAGCCTCTAAACATTAGATTCTCCAGTCACTTTCTCTAATTCACTCCACTCATAATTTTTTTTTAATTGGTGACCTCGGCCCACTTTGTTGGCCTCGGCCCATTTTTATACATCTTAGCCTCATCAGTGACAGCAGGATTGCTATATGCTGAATGGTTAAGGCCTAGAATTGAATAATAATAATAACAACATAAAAAATACATTTGTAGGTGGTACAGAAAAATTATGTCCAAATATCAATAGTTTGATTCCACAAACATTTATAGCATAATAAAAAGTAGCACTCGAGGGATGTGTTAATATGCTTTTGCCTAACAATAGCATATTATCTGTTACGCAAGAGAAGATCATTAGAATACCTGGTGAAACTCGAAACATACATTTTTATATCTTCTCGTCTTTAAATTTCATTATTGGGCCTTAGGAAAAACATACATAATATATTTGTGGCGATCTCGGCCCACTTTGGGGACGTCGGCCTAGTAACCTCGGCCCACTTTGGTGACCTCGGCCCAGTAACACTGCCTCAGAAAAGTGGGCCGAGGTCACTTAGACCACTTTGGGCCGAAGTCACCAAAGTGGGCCGAGGTCAGAGAAATGTGGGCCGAGGTCACCTGATCCGAGATGGTCGTGAGCCGAGATCGCCAGGACCCCGTTTTCATCGCCCAAACGGTTTATGCATGTGATTTGTTTAAGTGACTTCTCGTCCACGTGGATCCTCTATGCAAATAAACCATTCTGATAGTGTTATATCAGTTCTTTGGATACATGAAAAATATGCAATGAAATTAAAGTAAACTCAAGGGACACAAACAGAACAGATGGTGCCATTTTGTGCGCCTATATTTTCGTGTATAGTATTTTTAAAATAGGTCAAAAGCTTTTATTATTTCCTCGCCCTCTTTGACTTTTCCAAAAATGTGTCCAATATTTTTTATTTCGTCGCTCTCATTACCTTTTCTGAAAATAGGCTCAACGTTTTTTCTTAAATGTTTTTTTCGCCCTTCTTCATTCGATTTTTGATTTTTTCTGATCTAAAACAGAGAAATAAAACATAGTGGCCCTAATGTAATTATTATAGGCTAGCCAATCCATGTGTCGCCTTGGAAATCCGTATAAAATACTAGATATCAGCGCACAGTATGATATAACATTTAGACGATACATTGTAAACATGGCACAAGTGGTTGATTCTAAAGAAATGAAGAAACAAATATGTTCCCTCAAATAAAAAGTCGTAACACTTTAAAGATTGTACACTTGTGAATGTCTCTAATCGGATGCAGCACTTGATATAAAGGGTATCACGATTTTATTCCTGTAAAATCTGCCATGGACTATCTTTTTGTTTCCAAAGAAAGCTTTGGATTTGCTTCTAATCCATTCACTAGGGGGCGGGTGGCAAAGTTCGTTCTTGATCAATTTGAATGGAAATCGGCATAATTATGTCATCATATTTTACAGGCATACATTCTGATAATGTATAACATACATCAATGTCACATAAATGGAGTATCCTTCTCAACACCATTCACTGTAAAAAATAAATTTGTTACTCTAAAATGCAACATGAAATTAAACGATGTGTGGTGTCTGTAATAGCCATGCCAGCGATAATAATTGGATTTGTATAAGCACCAACAGAAACTTTGAGCACAATGTAAAATACAACACACTATACTTCGTCATGCGGTGTCAGCTTCTTTACGTGACGGAAATGACTAAGGTTGAAAAATACACCACATTTTCAACAGAAGGCCTAAATTGGGTTTGCAATTACACATGGTACACCGTAATTCATCTGAAAGATTTGCTAGGTGTAGTTTTAGTTCTTTAAACAACATTCAAATGAACCTCGTGTTCCACAGACACAAACTCAAAAGATGAAAATGCACTGGCCCTGGTGGTAACGGAGTTGACATCTCATGCATATATACGCGGCAATAATATCTGACATCGTTATTTAGCAGATTTGTGCCTAATTAGACATAATAATGCGCAATAATGGTGATACGTCTGTATTTAAAAAATAATGTCAATCATTTGATTTGACAATAATCGGATACCTTATCGAAAAGGACAAAAATATTGTTGAATGTCTATTTATACATGTAATTTAACCATGTCAAGCCTGAGTCATCTCCATCCACTACAAGCCGCGAATTGCTGTCGCAATTCTCGACTTGTAGTGGATGCAGATGACCTGAATTGGGTGAAAGTTGTGAAAAATATATCGTTATTATTAAAACAGTTCCATGAAAATTGTAGTTCTTAAAACAAACCCTAGGTGTCGGAAATAAAGTCATTATTTTAGAGTTGCAAAATGATTCTTCGATGCATCGGGTTAATCCTGGTAGACGAGCCAGCTGAATTTGTTTGTGTAGACCTCCTCTCCATGGCAGCCATACCAGCAGGTGTTATCCTGAGCTTTGCCAGGTACAGTACCATTCTCTGTGAAGGCCACAGCGGCATACAAGTCCCCAGCCCCGTCCGTCTGCTCTCCAACCTAAACAAAGTCAGTCACATCGAGTAAACAAACTGAAGATATACATATCCCAGCAGACACAAGACGTTGAATCAGTGTTGGTTTAACGTTGGTTCAACGTCGTAGACAATGGAGCAACGTTAAACCAACATTGATTCAACGTATTGTGTCTGCACCAGACTCAGACAAATACAGGTCCTCTACTCAACGTTGAGTATATACATAATTGTCAACGTTGGATTAGCATTCTGTTCAGCTCGGGTCAAATGGCAAATATCAATCGGTCGTTTGCACACGTCTAGTTTGGATAGCTAGATTATTTGGTAATATGCCATTAAACATGTTAAACATGATTCAATTCGCCCCCCCCCCACCCAACAAACTGTGAACCAACCTATTGACTGATTGACAATTAGAACAAAAATGGTTGACTAGTTGATTGATTGATTGATTGATTGATTGATTGCTTGATTGCTTGCTTGCTTGATTGATTGATTGATTGATTGATTGATTGATTGATTGATTGATTGATTGATTGATTGATTGATTGATTGATTGATTGATTGATTGATTGATTGATTGATTGATTGATTGATTGATTGATTGATTGATTGATTGATTGATTGATTGATTGATTGATAATTCTCACAAAATCACTACACTGACGTACCCGATAAATTCATTTAGAGTAATGTATCTATTAACTACACTTGGTGCTCTATATAATTTACTTGTTCTGCACTTGTGTTGCTTGAGTCAGATCTTGCTTGTCATATTTATTGGGGCCAAATAAAAACAAGATTTTAAACTGGGAGGCGGAAGCCTTTGTCAGTCAACTAGCTTAATTAATACCGTTTTAAGTAGTTTCTTTAATATTGTTGACAATGACAATGTGGCTGCGTAGAACGAAAATGCAGTCACTTTTCAAGTTATTTGCAAGTAAGCAGTTCCCGCTTTTTTACTTTGCAGAGCGTAATACATGGCTTACCTGCAGAGCTCCATGAGGAGGACCATTTCCGTCGTTAGTCGCTAGGAGGATTTTCTCTGGAGAAGCTATGACGTACCAGAAGTCGTCCGTCTCATGTTCTTCGCCTCCATATGGGAACCAACAGATACCATCTTCAGCTTTACCAGGAATACGACCCCACTCACTGTATTATCAAAATTAAGAGGAAATAATCAACCTACTGTGAAATTGTGTACTAGTACTTGCTCTTTTATCCTCGGTATGTGAAAATCAGCAATAGAAATCCATAGCTCTAAATTTTATTTGGTACGTGATTTATTTTAGTAGATGATACATGTATGTTATCATAACATAAACTGATAAACAAAAGGCGTACCGGGAGCTATTACCATTTGGGGGAGGGGGGGATTTTTTTGTTTTTTAATGAATTCCGAGGATTCTTTAAACCACGACATTTGCAATGTTTTTGTATGATGAAGGAGATATTTTTCAAGAAAAATACATGTGACACAAAAATATAAAACTGTAGGGGGGGGGGGAATGTAATGGCCCAGTGGCCGCCCTGTCCCCGTATCTTACGCCTATGTTATCCCACACACTTGCCAGCAACAACACAAAACACGAATTCGATTTACGAAGCATTTTATACCTCCGCCGCAGGGCTAGTATAGTGAAGACACTATGTTTTCGGGTTGTCCATCCGGCCATGAATATGGAGATTAGACTTTCATCTTTCCACCGATAATCAAAATGCCACCTGGCGACTAATTTTTATCCCACTGAATTTTTTTCAACTTTTCACAATAGTGGCTTAAAACTTGGTACGTATAGGTTTTCGGTGTCTGTGAGTCTATTGGCATTGTCAATTTTCATGTGTGTCCTTTGGCAACGTAATCAGGTTTTGAAAAAGACGAATTATGACATGTTTAGAAGCGAAAAGCTTTATACACGCAATGGTGGGGGGCCCTGGTGCAGTGGTTAAAAATGCCTGCTTGGAAAGTCAGAGATCGCGGGTTCGAGCTCTACTCTGTCATTCAGGTTTCAAAGAAAAAAATGTTTATTCCCAGCTCCCTATTATAGATAGTGTTGTGGGGAACCTCCGTGGCCGAGAGGTAGCATTCTCGACCTCAGACCGCCAGGGCACAAATTGCGAATCCTGTGTCTGGAGGGCAGTGTCATCTCATTCATTTCACCATCCTCAGGAGCTTCTCTTGGCCCAGTTTAGCCTATATGTGCACAAAAGTGGCATAACATCCCATTCATTCATTCGTGGTCGAGAGGTAGCATTCTCGGCCTCAGACCGCCAGGGCACAAATTGCGAATCCTGTGTCTGGAGGGCAGTGCCATCTCATTCATTTCACCATCCTCAGGAGCTTCTCTTGGCCCAGTTTAGCCTATATGTGCACAAAAGTGACATACAATCCCATTCATTCATTCGTTCATTTTTTTATACACAAACAAGCTATATTCACGAAACATGCATCTCTTTTCACTTAAATTTTAAAAACTGATATATATCTATATAATCAAGACGTACCTAAAATAACATGTTAATAACATGTTAATCAAATATTTATTTACTAAATTTCATTTATTTAATTATAACTTACAACCTAACTTGTCAAAGTACATGTATTTGTGCTCGTGTACTTTTGAAAATCTAGTAATTGTACTAGTACTCATCATTGTACTCACTAGTATATCAGTACTTGTACTTGCACTCCATTACATTTGTTCAGTACTCACCCCAAGCCTGCTCCTCAGAGCTTGTGGGCTCGTCTTTCGCTCCGTGATTCAGGTTTTAAAGGAGCAAAAAAAATCCCTGTTCAGTCGTAATGTTGTATTGTGGTTAGGCTCTGTAGGCGAGAGGTAGCGTGCGGGACCTCAGTGTTCGATTTTCGAACCATGTGTCTGGAGGGCAGCATCATCTGATTCATCTCGCCATACTCTGGAGTTTCTCCTTGCTCAGGTTAGCATGCATGCGCAAGAGGATGGTCTAAACCCCATTCATTTATTCATTCATTTATTTATTAATTGATTCATTCAATCATTAAATATCGTGAGCAAAGTTCATTTCACATGATAGAATCAAGATATTCAGCAGGGGATATACGACCTATTAGGTAGCATCAATGAGGATATAATTATTGTCAAAACTAATAAGAATTGTATTATCTGATCATTGACTGTGCAGTAAATAACGACCAATTCTCAGTATTAAACTAAGGATCCTTTCTAAAACATGTATAATGAGTTTTAGTAAACTTTTTCACCAGTACAAAAGTTATTAATTATCTTAAGCGGGTCTCCTGTGCAGTTTCAAGTCATATACACAATCATACCTGAGTATATAGTAACGTAATCACGATAAAAATGTTCACAAATAGACACATTATCATGACTGTACCGCAAGTAATATCTACTCAGTTGTTGTCCGTTTTAAATTACTATCTGACTTATTCAATAACTTCATGGGATAATAATTGTTGTGTTCAACCAAGGAATATAAAAGTCCTTCTATATTCCTTGGTTCAACTATGTAATCAGACACAAGTCGTAAACACTGGTAAATGTATCATATAAAAAGTGATTACACAGGAACGTCGTTGATACGATGTTTATTTAACGTTGTGCTTATGTCGCAGGCGGTGGCCCAACATTAAATCAACATTGTTCTAACTTATCGTATTTGCTGAATGTATACAAAAACAATTACAAAATATACATAAAAATACCAAAAATATATTGAGTATTCATCATCCGCCCAGACAGCTGACTTATTTTAAAATTGCTAATTTACCTAAATGTATTATCAAGAGCTTTAGATACTAAAGATCTGGTAATATTCGCGAGATTTTAATTTTCGCGAATTTCGCGAGGACTAATTCGCGAATTCAAGAATCTCGCGAAAATTATTATTATAATAGCGCTACTAAAGAAAAATAAAAAAAATGTCAATTCTAAGTTACGTGAAATGTACCATTTATAATAAAAAAAATCGAGTTACGTGAAATGTACCATTTATAATAAAAAAAATCGAGAAAATTTAAACCAGATCTACATTATATAAAGTTATTTATATTATATAAGACCATTGATGTGTGGCATAGCCCACCTGTTGGCGACGGCAGCTGCTTGACGTTTACATTTATCGTGTTCTACACCGTACTCTAGCAGGCCAGTGTTGGGTACTGTGCCTGTAAACTTTAACAAAGTAAATGTATTCTTCATCTCATTTAAACTGCTATTGCTGCCGCTGCTGCTGCTGCTGCTGCTACTACTGCTACTGCTACTCGAACTCATGTATTTTATTGAGGCTATAAAGTACGTAGATAATTTGCACGTTCTGTATGACGTTTCTTCTGAATTTGAACAGGATTCAGCTCTACAGAAGTGTATGCTTGATAGGATACAGGTCTACAAATCAGCATGTGATAATGTAACCACACCCACCCACGTGAATCAGGCTAGAAGATGATCCGTCTGGAATGACTTTGGTTCTGGTTACAATGAATCAACTGTGTGATTATTACAATAATATTATATAGAAAATATTCTAGCTAGATACAACAAATGAATATTTCCTATCTGAGCCGGTACGAGGCCATACCACATCCTGATGAATCTATATAGATGTGTATGTGCTATATAAATGGATGGTATCCGACTATAGGACTACATGTTCTATAGACATATACTAGTGGCAATGGCATATATACCGACCATCATCATACGATACGAGCATAACATTGAACACATCTGAATCATTTGTCCAACGACGGGTAAATGTTGCAGTGTAGGCTTACAACAGTCCGCAATCTCTTGTATGTTGAGTGTGATGTAAATTAGCCTCGGTGGACTAAAAAACAACAACCATACAATACGCATAACTATGTATGTAACCTAAATTACAACTATCCAGGCAAACACAATACGTTTATCCGATGTTGATGTAATGTTGCGCCAGCGTCGCAAAGGGTGGTTCGTGGTACTTTCATACAGTTGAATACAAATACATAAAACACATGGGTCGCCACAAAGTCGCAACAACACAACGGACTCGGTTATGCAATGCAATTAAAAAAAATGACAAATATATATTTATATACACCGTATGTGCCTAACACATCATCATTTGCTTGCCCAATACTGCCATGCACCAGAAAACAGTAACCGTTTACTTTTTAAGCAAGCAGTTATTGCCTTTTTGGCTTTGATGAGCGAAATGCTAGGCCAACATCAAATGCATTTTACATCTAATCCCTGTATGAAATTATTATCATATTCGTAGATTCTTTATACACAACTCTTCTACTCATATGTTGTTATTAATCGTGTTCATAAGGGGGTCATGTGTGTACCTTTAGGTCCCTTAAGTTACTAATAAAATTCGTTTAGGGGACTGCCCCAGAATTATGAAAAAATTGGGTAGACATGCTGGATTATGGTAGCAACTTGAGGAGAGCAATTTTGAAAATGGCCGCAGGAAGCCATTCAGAAAAACCTAGATCTTAATATCCTTTGCATCGGTTGGCCGATTTGGATGATCCAAATGTCAATTTTGTGGTTTTTAGGGTGCTGAATCGATTGTATAGGGTTTTAAAATGATCTGAAGTAAGGATCATGCGAAATTCAAAATAGCCGCCATTCTGAATTTTCTAATTTTATTTTTAATCATATATTGATTTATAATTGACACAGGGAGAAGATGTCCTGGTGTCAAAATAAAGGTTTCTTCAATCAACGAATATTTCTGTTCAGGTGTTGTCAGTGTGTTGAATCATTTAAAAAGATTTTTTAATATATTGGTATTTTTTCTCGAATCAATCAGCGTCATTATTCTGAACGATGCAAAAGTTGATATCGGAGCTTGCCTTTGTTCAGAGTAGAAAGTCATGTCTGATGTCATACTTGTTAAGGGGAGTACCACAGGGCTCTGTTTTGGGTCCTGTGTTGTTCACAACCTATACCATACCCACTGCTGCTATTTGTAAGAGACATGGCGTTAAACATCACATATATGCAGATGACACCCAGCTTTATATCCGTTTGATCCATCTATCCCTGTAGACCGCGAACATGCACTGGAAAAATAACATCCAAGAAATTAGAACATGGATGCTCATTCACGACCTCACATTAAACGATGACAAGACTGAGTTTATCATCTTCCAGTCCAAATATTATGAAAATAGATACTCAGAATATCATATTTGAACTTTATAGTGATTCTGTGAGGAACCTTGGTGCCTATTTTGACAAGTATGCATGACTATGGAGCGTCATGTGTCGGAGTTGTGCAGATCGTCACATTATCATCTGCGCCAAATTGGACAAATTCGAAAATATCTAACCAGAAATGCATGTTCCAATGCAGTTAGATCTGCAGTCCTCAGCAGACTTGACTACTCAAATGCCCTGCTAGGAGGTTTGAAAAAATTGGACTTGATTCGGCTGCAACGTGTCAAAAATCGCGCTGCTCGCTTGGTCACTCAGACTAAAACTCAAGATCACATTACCCCTGTGCTACATGACTTGCACTGGTTACCGGTTAGTTCAAGGATTGACTTTAAGCTCTGCTTGTACATGTACAAGGCATTGAAGAAAACTGTTCCCATTTACATCTCGGATGAGCTCAGCCTCTATGAACCTAAAAGACCCTTACGCTCCTACTATGTTGGGCCTTTATACACTGTTAGTGTTGGACGCAAAGAGATGTCAGACTTTGATTTTGCAATCAAGAGGCCTCGGCTATGGGATAGCCTACCGATGGATTTACGCCAAGCTCCATCCGCTTGACCTTCAAGAAAAGACTGAAGACATACCTATTCAAAAGACAATATTATTCCAGAGACTGAATACACAAGCGCTTTGACTGGTTACAAAATCAAAAAGGCGCTATATAAATAAACTAAAAAAGCATAATATTAATACTTTTTATAGATATCAAGCATATTTACTGTTCATAATTTTTTAAAATATGATTTTTCAAGAAAATAGTTCTGAATATGAGGGTATTCTGTTGTGGCTTTTGCAACCGTCAGCCAGACAGTTCCCAGTGTAAAAATAACAATACAATTGAAAAAAACACCCCCCAGAGAGGTACAAATAAAGTGATTTGATATGTATGCTATTAGAACAATATTGATGGTAAAGACATAGCAGCAAAAATTATTCTTAGTAATGTTTTCTAGTCAATATTAACATGATTAAGTTTCAATGAATAAACCATTTGTTTTCTTCAAGCTATTTTGATCAGTATCATTGCTTGATGGTATATCTCGCTCATCTATTTTGAACGTGGCTGCAATGGTATCAGTATAACACACCTTATTAGTTGGTGATTTTTCTCATTAAAGTTGCCTAACATTTTGATACTTTTAAAATTGCAGATATAACCAGAACATATCAAATGTCAAGCTCATAGTTTAAAGTTTGATGTTGCACAAATATATCTTGAGGTAGGCCTACAGACAATAAAAGTGCCTACATGTCTTAATTAATGCCTTAATTATATTAAGCATGACCTCTTTTCCAAGATAGCTGTTGCACGTGGAATAGTTTAGTGATATAATGATATTCTACAACCCCAAAACCTAGGCAGAGACACACAGATTATATTTCTTCCTGTCATTCCTTACTTTAACCTTTCGTATGCGGAATATTATATTTCTGGGATCGTTCATTATTTGCGGAATAAAATGTGAAGAATTAGTAATTGTAAGATATATTTACATCATTCGAATAAGCTTACATCACATCTTCAGGATATGAAAATGGGTAACAATGGTGATATGGACTGGGAATTGACTATGCCGACTCGGTACCTTTATAGTCAGGCCAAAACAATGTCACGGTCATTCCAAAGTCTAATCATACACAATGTACACAATTTCTCACATTTTGTGTCATTTATGGTATTCTACTGAGGCGCTGGACGTTGGACATTAGCATCTACTGTTTCATTTCAGCTGAGCACTCGCTCGCATACATGTTACAGTAGGTTGTTGATATGTACAAGTTATTTATCACTGGCTATAATTATAGCATTGGGTATGAAGGGTGACATGGTCCGAAATTTCGCTTTACAGATAAACATTATCAAGGTCACACCAAAGTCATCCCAAGATCATTTCAAGGTCAAAGTTATAATAATTTTAAAAAATCACTTTATCTTTTCTAAAAAACATTTTTTGGTGGAGACACGTGTGGCAGAAGACTTCTGCTAATAGGCCTATACTTTTGATCAGGAATCGTCATTTTAACAGACCTCTCCAGTGTTTTTTTTTTCAAATACTGCCAGTCCTTGATTCCAATAATTCCACCCTTTCCCTCATGCACAATTGGATTGTTAAAATGACCGATATCCAGCAATATGTATTATCTGCCTTGGCTTCCATATAACAATAGATACATACATGTAAGGATACATAATTGGTTATAACGATTCACTTGGTCTGGTGATTTCCGTTACTGTTGGTATCACCATAATGCCACGTTAATGCCATCTGAAGGTTATTTCAAGTTCAAACTGGCAAAACACATCAATATTGAGTCATTCAATTGAGCATCATAAAAGAGGTGTAATAAGGAAAACCCCAAAATTGGAAAGCTTCGATTGGCATTGACCACACAAACGAGCTTGCAAGTTATACAAAGTATATTTTTCTATAATCATGATAATTTGTAAACTAACATTGCAATAGGTTTTATGATGATCTGTGTGCGGTACCACTTACGTCTAATTAAATCATAACCCCGGGCCGTGTCATCCTCTAAAGAAGCCTACCTACTATCCATCTGCTTCCACAGGAGCACAAGTTTTCACATTGCTGCATATTGGTAATGCTCATCATCCGATAGAGCATTGGGAATAAGTATGATAAGGGGGTATATCCTATTACAATGCAAGTGCTGCCCTCAAATCTCTAGGATCTATCATTTCTTTGATCACATAGTGAGTGAGTGAATATTGTTTTACATCGCTTTCTGCACCATTATGGCGATATCTCGACGGAAGAAAGACCGAAGTCGGGACTGTGAACTACTTTTAACGAATGACTTCAGGGGTTCTTTATAGTGAACAGTGCCATAGACAGTACTGCACACTGTGTGCCTCTGAACAGCTTGAACCACTTTATATGCCCAACCCCGATTACAAACATCTGATTCGGCCGGGATTCGAACCCAGTACCTTTTTTTAGTTTCGAGCCACAACCGGGTCGAATGAGCCATCAGGCCTGCCTGATCATATAGTACCTGACCAAGAATGTGTTGACAGTCTTTTTTCTCCATGGCGGTATACTTGCCTGCACCACAAATGTGTTCAGAAATAATAAAAAATCGTTTTTCGTTACTTTGTGACACATAGCCCTTGACATGACCTTGACATATCATTGGCTAGACCTGAGGCGGTACTACAATAAAGCATAACACCATACCATGTCTACCTTCATTATTCAATTATGTATTCACCTGTAAACATAGGAGTAAAAGCTGATGTTCCACATTGCTGCATGCTGGTATTTTGTTCATTCAATTGAGTAGCAATTAGAATTGGGTGGAATAGGGAGAATAACAAATGATGATATCACCATCAGTTATTGTCCATACACGTCTGCACCACAAATGTGCTTGTACTCATATCAAGTACTTTTCAAAGTACTTTTGAAAACCCAGTACTTGTACTTGTACTCGTTAATTTTTCAGGTACTTGTACTTTTGTCCAGTACTCGCCCCAAGCCCGGTCTCACCAGACATAATACCCATAGATATACATACATTATGCCCCATACGCTCAGGCATCCCAGTACTCTTAAAGTGGAGTAATGTAAATAACCTTATATATCATTTTAACCATCAGTCTGTTCTCTTTCAATACAAAAAAAAACTGTTTGCATTTCTGTTATGTTAGCCCAGAATAAGTTCTTGCTCCACTCCTTCCTGAGCGACCTAGAAAAAAATGAGCGTTGTTTTGAAAAGAGCCTTGTTACTGATAGCGAAAAGACTTCCTGTTTTGCTAATTTCGATGCTTTTGCTACATCAAATCATCACAAAATCGATTTAAAAAGGTATCAAAATGATATAATTATAATATTCACCATCGACGGTGCTGCAAAGAGCCACAATTTAAAGAAAGACTAACTTTCTTATTCTTCAATTTTATAATGATATGAGCTAATGAAATTGTGTGGTGATACTGCTGCATGTAATCATATTAACTGAAATACATGCACGACTCTGGAGGAGCATTATTATAATTCACACATACAAGGTAAAATAATTTACAGTCCCCTGGGCCCATATTCTCGTACAAGTTGCGATATATCGTATGTTTCTGATTGGTGGAGGTGGTCATCTCGACCAATCAAAAGCCTACGGTATATATCGTAACTTGTACGACAATATGGGCTTTGGAATTACGCTTGATATATTTCATTGTTTTACATATGTACTTCACGCGATATACTCTGTAAAGAAATACGTAAATACGGTTCCAGGTACTAGGGACAAATAGGATATACAATCACAATACCAATATCAATTACCATATATGGCCTAATTAGTATTCTTTTATCGATATTGTATACAGAACTATGTAGAGTCAGCGTAATGAATATCCCGCGTAGGCGTATTATTTTCTAACAGCAAGTAACTTAGTAGTCATCTATTACATGACCATTACCCATTACTACTAATAAAATAGTTCATACCTTATTCAACAAACGATTATGCTACAAATACTACGACTCTGTTGGTACTGGCATTTAGCATAACAAGAGATATAAACGAATATTTATAACAATTTTGTTTAAATTAGTTTTTAGAAAATAAGCGAAATTGGGATCGTTTCCACTTATCATATTACTATGTAGACTGGAATATCTGTTGGTAATAATATACTGGTTAGCAAAGGTTCAGTGCATATTGTTGTAGACAATTAAACGTTTTAACATACATGTACGTAAGTAAACGTTTTGACGGAACAAAATGAAATTTTGAGCGTCACAAGCTGCTGAAGGGGATGTAGTGCCTATTATGTAGATAATTATAGACTTTGCTGGATCAGATATCACACATCATCACTCAAAAGAACTTTTAAGCGTCACGAGCTGCTGAAGGGGAATTTTACAGTAGAGTTTCAGGCAATCAGGACACAGGAAGTGAACATCACAAATGACGTCATCATACCGGAAACACAAACTGTTGATAATGTTAGTATTACTCGCTTGGATCGCTTCTGTCGGCTATGTACAGCTTTACAGACAAACTAATGGTGAGACAATGGAGAACGTCGTGAATTTCAAATGCTGAATCATTTTACTTGAAACAATCATAATAATATGAAAATTGTTTTATTAAATGTGTGATTTATTTAACATCATGTGACAGTTTACACACAGCGCCATCCGCAGATTGTTCGTCATATCCATTTTAATAAGTTTTCATCATGATAAATAAGTGACGATTTTAGTAGTCCGAAGGATTTCTCATTGAACTGATGTACGGGAGGATTTTCTAGCAAACCCCCTATTCGGTCATTTTTTTTGTCGTGCAAATAAAAATGCATGGTCTCAGTAATTATGTTTTTGGAATGCTTTAAATGTTTCGTCTGTGCACTATCATGGTATTGTAGATCATTTTGTGTGCTGCTAAATATTTGTTCAAATATTTGTAAAGTCAGTTCGACAGCACTGATTTTCTTAACGAGTCACCATTAAATAAATTTATCAAGTGTTATGTTTTCAGTTTCTAAAATACAAGAAATAATTTCTACTGTCATTTCGACACAGACAACTGAGAAATACCTCCCGAAGACAAAGCACATTTCTACAACCAAAGTGAGTGGCAATTTGTCGCTCTTATATGTTGGATTAGCTAGATTTACTGACCGAACGTCATAACTTATGTTATGTCAGGCGATTTTCGGCTAGTATATTTTGCAGCTGTATGTCAGTCATAATAAAGATCAGCATAATCATGATAATATACAAATGTGTTTTCTATAATAATGTTCGAATAAAAACATATGCATTTTTAAGATGCATTAAAAAGAAAATCATAAATAAATTTAGTTCTCAACTCAATTTGTTTATTGTCATACAACACACAATACGAATTACAATATATAATTCGCAACCACTATTTTACCTTCTGATGCAACACATGTGGGACGTTCAATAATAATTAAAAAATCAAAAAATATTTGATAATCCCCCCTCTTCAGACAACTGACACTGATATTACTTTTATACATCACCATAGGCACCCTCTGGACCACAGCTGGTTCTACTATTGGCATACCAGCGTACAGGTTCTAGTCATCTTGGGAATATGTTGTTCAACCTTCATCCTGACATCCATTATGTGTACGAGCCTTTGGATGCCCTGTATTCTGCCATGTACGGAGTGGCACCCGGGTACACTATACCATCTGATATCACAGTACACAAAAACGGATCTTTACGGTAACTAAAATTCTAGCCATAATGTTCAGGACTAGTTTCTGGCGTAATATTTTCCATTCTTTCAGGAAATTGTAAACATTACTTATATTTTTGTATATATACCATTTTTGCTGAATCATAACAATGTATCAGGTACGTCCCAGAAAGCACGATACATTGACCTAATGCTGGGTTAATGTTGGCCCGCCGTCTCCAACATCGGCCCAACATTCACCCAGCGTTGGGTCAATGTGTCGTGCTCGCTGTATATTCAACATGGATTCAGACATCACCTGACACATTCAATCTGTAATTCCCTGGGTATCAAACTAAATCTGGAAAGGTCTTCTGTGATACCAAGTGAACAGATATTGTTTGTTTTTATTATTAGATCATTTTTGACTTATTTCTCTGGTTGTTTCCAGGATATTGCCTCAGCGTGAAGTGGATGCCGTGGTCAGGATATTAACACAATATTTCACTTGTAACGTGGCCAGCCTTCCAGCCACCAGCTACACCCACCCTTACCTGAGGCTGTTCAGGACGCACATGACGTCACTGAGTGGCTTCATCAGCTGTATACGTGAACATCACATGATGGGCTTTGTGGGGGGCCCTTGTCGATATGTCATCAAAAATAAATGTGGTCAGCAGTTTAATCCGAGTTCAAACCAAACAGATTTCTGTTATAAGAGATTATGGGACTCTTCAGGACCTGAACTAGATGAAGATTTTACAACGTATCATAAGTGTCTTGCTCACGCCATGCAAAGATTGACCCCGTGTCTGCAATTATTCCAGAAGGCATGTGTCAACAAAAGTGTGATTGCCGTGAAGACGGTGCGCGCCACCATGAGAGAGGCGGGAGAACTGCTGAGTATTCACCCCAATCTGAAGGTTATTCACCTGTTACGTGATCCACGTCACGTGACCGCTTCACGTCTCCGGAAGTCCTGGTCACGTGGGGCCTATGAGGGGTCGGGGATCTACGCCAGGACAGGTCAGGCTTACTGTCAAACCGCCCTGGAGGATCAGAGATACAGACGGAAACTAGAGAGTCAATACCCTGATAGACTCATGGTTATCAACTATGAGAACATCACTGATAACCCGACTACTACTTATCAAAACATCTACTCATTCCTCAACATTAAACCCCATTCCCTGTATAACTTGACGAGTCATCTCGAGAAAGCAGCCGAGCTCACAACTAAAAGGAAATCCTTATTTTCTCCCAAGATAGTAGCAGGTTATAGCAAGGTTGTAAAAAATAAATACTGCAAGAGTTTAAATGACGAAACAGGCTCTAATTGGTTTCCTGATCAGCATAATAACTAAATACACACTGCGTATCGATGATGAACACACTACGTATCGTCATAATCGTCCGTTTCCGTGCGTATATCATCCGTGATTCATTCGTATATTTCACTAATATACGTTAACCCTTCAAGTTAACCCTTTCACCGCTAATCACCACTACATGGTTCAAATGAAAAATGAATGACTTTTTCATGACTTTTAATGACCAAATTTTCCATTTATCAAAAGACGAACTAACAGCAAACGTTTTTTTAATGATTAGACCATGAACTATTAACATTTTTTTAAATTGAAAGACATCATGAATTATTAAAGTTATTTTGAAAACCTATCAGGTATGCTAGAAAACAAGTTTCACAGGTGACAATCATGTTGGCATGATGGTCAAAGGGAATCATCATGACTTTTTTATGACATCCAGGACAAAATACTGACTATTTCATGACAATTCATGGCCCTAAAAAATCATGACTTTTGTTTTTCATCACCAGTGGCAACCCTGCAGCTATAATCGTTTTTAATCCATTTTATTTCCAGGTTATTGTGAATTAAATGAGGGTTTAAGAAGGAAAATTTGCAAATGTTTTGGTCTCAAAATCAACAAATATGAGTAGTTGACATCCACTTCAAGCGGGTGACAATATAAATAAGATAACTTAGCAGGTAAAGGGTTAATGATACAGGCACGTGGAAATATGTTGTGACATTTAGCAATTTGAACTGATAACTAGAAATGTGGTTCAAAGCATATTCTCACAGTTTTTATAGTATAAACACATAGCCCTCTTAACCCTTTAAGCCATCACGATGCATTAAAGCATAATTTTACATACCTGAAAACACAAGTGATTTCCCTACAACTAAGGGTTTTAGAAGGAAAATTAGCATGAAACTGTTTTACCAATACATTACTATTTTCTTTACTTTTTCACCCACTTCAAGTCATTTTCATCCCCTTGTAGTGGATGAAGATGACAATGGTTATTTCAGGCCTTAAAGGGTTAATATTCATCATTGTCTGATTATTCCATGTAGTTGTTACAATGTAATGTCACTACCCACCTGTCAATAATAGTGATCTATACTTAAACTACAATCTGTCGGCATCGGGAGATACAATGCGTTTTTTAACCCTTACACTGCTGCATACAATTTGCAGCATGTGTGGTTTCCCACTAAGTAATATCTGGCACATTTTCTCTTCAAAAAAACATATGATGAACAATCAATATTAGAAGCCATTATATTACAAAATCAGTTAGCTATCTTTAAAGCGCAAATAGTAAGACACCACAAAACAAAAGTGAAAAAAAAATTTAAAAAACCCTTTTACTCGTCGCCCACAGCAGGCTGCGCTTGGTTTATTTCCGGCGACTATAGTCGCCCATAGCTGTGTAAGGGATAAGCATGGGTGAATTCGTTCTCTGGCAACTGCACCCGTCTCCATGACATGTTTTGAGACACGTTTTCTACAAGGATTTAACAATGCCCCTCTTTCACCGTAACCTGGTAACGCTTTTATTCTGGGATTGATTTTGTACGCACTGTATAATAACGTACTACATAGGCTCGCTACGTGTTTTGACTTGTGATTAAATCAAGTAGGCCTACACAGCTAGGCGCCAAACTTATTTATTTGTTGATCTCATCTTAAAAGTTACAGTGAAGATTTTTTACCATGAATTTGTATTAAGCTTTTTTTGTACGGTGAATTAACGAATAAAACATAAAATATTAGTGAATGGATTTTAATATTTCACCACCGGTTATCAATACGTGTCTTGTGACAAGTGTAGCCACAGCTGAACAGTATAGTCAATAATTCAAAACATCACATTAATAATATCAACCTTCTGAGCGCCAATCAAAAACATAATACATCTTTAACCCTTTAACCGCCGGTGCCGAATATATTCGGTTTTTCACTTAATTATTACCACATGCAGTACCGTTTTTTAAACATGCTAAAGCCATAATGTGACATCAATCAGCACGATTTGAAAAGAATCGATCTCCATTTTGTCAAATCTGCATAATTTTCACTCACTTGAAGTTGTGGATCGCGTCAGCGAGACACAACTTCAAGTGGGTGAAAATTCTAATTGAATAATTTGACGGTTAACGGGTTCACCTTTTTATTTCCAATTTAAAAAGGATATTCTAAAAAAAAAAAAAAAAATCAACGACTTTTCCCACTCACGAAAGCTGAGAATCGCGTCGAAATTCCTTCAAGTGGGTGAAAAAATCATATTGAATGATTGGGAGGTTTAGCAGGGATTAATACTATTATTGATTCCTGGGTCATATGTTTGGCCACATCGTCATGTCGAGTGGTTAATCATCTTGTTAATCATCGTGTGGTGGCTGCTTAGTCCACCAGTATATTCTGTAAAGACAAAATGTAGTACCTGATTACTTGTAAAGTAAACAGATACTGCCGTTTGGCTTTGCACAGCAGTATAGGAGTATAAGAATGTCTTCACTGATGATGTATGTGACATAGTTACAGTCACGCATGCAAGGAATAGGCCTATATAATTATTGCTGTGATCCACCACTAGTAACTAACAGCCACTTTACAAAGCTGCTGATCACACTACGTTATCGGTCCGATTGCCGGTGTGAATAATGCATCCCTTTAATCGATGGCATATACAATAAATACATGAATGTATAATATTAAAATGTATTCATTTATATGAATCGCCAGGTGGGGCCTATATCGCTACTGAAGTAAAGAATATATTTATCTGGTTATTTCCACTCCAAGGAGTGATACAGCAGTTATGGCTCATACAAAACCATGGCAATATTTGGCCCATAAAATAAACTCTAACAAAACAACAATTATCTATAGTATTAATTTATGTTTTAACAACCCGGCTGTGTGCGTGTGATATGACGGTATATCCTCTGCTACATTACACTATGACATATACTGCTCTGCAAAGCCAAAAGGCTGTAACTGTTTACTTAACACTTTAACCGCCGGTGCCGAATATATTCGGGTTTTCATTTTTTATTAGCACATTAAGTACCCCCTTTTAGACATGTTAACGATAAAATGTGACATAAATCAGCAAGATTTCAAAAGAGTTGACCTAAGTTTTGTCAAATCTGAATAATTTTCACTCACTTGAAGTTGTGGATCGCGTCAGCGAGACACAACTTCAAGTGGGTGAAAATTCAAATTGAATAATTTGGCGGATAAAGGGTTAAGAAATCTTTTGAATTTGCACGTCATCACATAATTATGTTGACTCTGACCTTCAGCTGCCATGTGTTATGTATGCCATCATAATATTATAATTTATAGCATCAACTAACTTCAACAAGTTAATCCAGTTACCCACATTTTAGCCAGCATCGTGTGTAGGCCTATTGATTATTAATTTATTTTGAAATCGCCTTCACACTACACGCTTCACATTGGCCATATGCAGGGATATGCGGGCTCGACTCAAAAATGATCACAATATTATAGCATTGCAATTGTTTAGTGATGCCATATATCTAATATAGAAAATAATAAACAGACAACACACATAATGGTATTAGTGTTGTATTATGCTACATACATCATCCATGCAAGATTTGTATCTAATATGTTTTATATAATATTCAATACATTTTTTTGTTATATAATTTAATGAACAATGTTTCCTACAATGAGATGTATATCTTATTCCATAAATAATCAGGTGAATAAAAATGATTAATTAAATACGATTAAAACCATATATTTATTGCTGGTGAATGTTCCCAATCCGTGAGCATTGTAACGTTGTTTTCTAGTTGCAGCTACAAACATTTCGTTTATAAATATATTTTAAAGAAAATAGGTTGTGAAAAGTGTTTTCGCCATATATGATTAAATAGTGTTAGGTTTCACATACATGTGGAACCTAACACTATTTAACCATGTACCAAATAACTTTCCAGAACCTCCTTATCTAAAGATGTGTACGTCTATTCATCAGCAACATTTCCTTTTTTTCTTAGTGTCCGTGTACTGCTTGTTCAATTTAAATGTGTCGTTATAATTATCCATATCTTGGTTGCTTTGACGACGCAGTTTCTCTTTTTTTGCGTTTAACGTTAGTTTTGTAATTTCCATGAACATCTGTAAGAAGATTATAAAACATAATTAATCATGTGAACTTAAAAATCATTATATTGATCCAACTGGTGTCTTTATTATACTATCAAACGCACTATGTGTAGTCTCGTATGCTACAGCATCCACAATAAAAAACATATTCAGTTACATTATATTACGCCATTAGATTCACGAGGTCCTATTTAATGATGTCAGAATAACTTCTAAAATTTTAATTTCAATTGAACTTTTATTTTTCATAGTATACTAGATAACCCTTCGCTCAGAATATCTTCGTCCCCTCGTATTGTGTTTGCCGGACCCATTGAGTTGGGACCCTAGGTCAGCATTCAACCAGCATTGGTTCAACGTATTGTGTTTAGCGCTTCCATTGGGTTAATTAAAATTGAAATGCCTACTGGCCACCTTCTGGGTCAAGGACTAGCTATGCGTGGTCAAAATTTAAAGTTGATTCATCAACGGCAACCATGACATACATGATTGGCAGGCCTGATGCCTTTCACGATCAAGATGTGTTAAATACAAGACATTTAAATAAACAACTATATATATATATTTTTAGTAATAATAGATCCCTCCAACCATCAATTGAATTGAACCAGACTTTCTAATAATAAACCTTTTGAATTTCATCGCCAAACAGTTGTGTTCATATTATTACACACCAAGAAAATATTTGGATTAGCGATTTTGAAAATATCGCCTCTGCAAGAACAGACCATAAAATTAGTGGATTAATGTAGGCCTAAATGTGTTAAAGCACAGTGCAAGTACAATCGGAATAATAACTGAATCAACATAACCTAAAGCTCAAGATGATCTCAGTTGTGAAAATATATTGACAGACAGACAAAGAGAGAGAGAGAGACAGAGAGACAATATTTGGCATCAAAAAATAACAAAGATGTACAAAATATAATTTGAAAAATTATTTGCCAAGAGACTCTCATTAAGAACGTGCGAGATACCTGAAAAACCCTAATAGTTACAACAATGAGAATAAATCTGATACAAAAATATATTTTCATGGAAAAAACTTGACGAAACCTAATAACTTGCTGCAGAAGAATTTGAAAATAGCAGTGATGGCATTTTTCCTTATATTATAATAGTAACTTGTGACAGATGGGTGTTGTACATAGTGTCTTATTTGGATATAACCGTTCACATCCAAGATGACGATTAAAAATAATGTGTAATATTGATAGCAAAACCAGACATATATGATTATATATTTGTATTTAAATTTGAATATTTAATTTGTACGCGTAACATTATTGTATCTAATATTGAATAGAAAAAGAAGCTTTTCAAGCTATGAGTATTTTTATTTAATTTATTTTTTATTTATTATTTATTGTATCTATTATTTCTGGTGGGGTTTTATTTTCTTAATTGACAACTTATGATGACCTGTTATAAGTATGAAATTGTGCACCTGTGGTGTATTCAAAATTTTAAAAAAAATTCTAAAAATTTCTGATATTTAAGTTTAATTTTTTATAAAATACAAGCCACAACCTTTTTCATCTAGTTCAGAGTTTAACTCAATACTGTTGAATTCATTTAGATTAGTAGCTAATATTGCGTCATCAGCATATATGATAACATTAAATATATGAGGCTGGCATTAACAATATCATTTATATATACAAGGAAAAGAAGTGGACCAGGAATGGGTCCTTGTATCCTGTATATTTATGCATCATGTAGTTCTAAGCAAGAGACAAAATCATTAACGGCCAGTATGGGCGGAGACGGAAGTTATTTGATAATGATAAACGCATGGTCGCCTTGGAATTAAAAGAGTGTATAATCCACCTTGTCAAGTGGTAAATACATCCACCCTTTGAACGCCAATACGACGGCATAGTTTATCAGTCTACAATCTTACCTCGTCGACGTTCGTGTCATTCATGGCGCTTGTCTCAAACAATGGTATATCTAAATGACTAGCGAATTGTTCAGCGTCACTGGTTTTAACCACTTTGGCTTCCGGACAGTCGTCTTTGTTTCCAACTATAGTAATTTAAAACAGAGACATAAGCATTGCATTATCCATCAACAACATGACTAGTATCCATGTTAAAAGTATTTGAACATTTTCATCAGCAATGTATGTCTTCTCATTTGCTTGTACAAATGTTGGCTTAATATTGGCACATCATCACAACAGGTGGGACAATATTTAGCCAACACTTGTGATGTGAAATACAATCAGCTTTGGTCAAATTCCCATGTAAAGTTTTATAATGAAAGCTCAGAATGTTGTGTTGAATATAATTTATCGTTCTTTCTTGCAGGAGTGAATTTCATTGCCAATGTAGCCTACCATTTTTATCCACTTGAAGTCATGTTTCGCTAACGCGATCCACAATTTCGAGTGAGTGAAAAATACTCAGTCAAATCGGAGATAAATTGTTTTAACATATTTCTGTTAGAAGAGACGTTCCATCATCAAAGTGTGTTATTTAATCCTTTTCCCACCAAGTCATCTTATTTAAATTTTACCCATTTGAAGTTGTGTCTCGTTACAACTTTAAGTGGCTGAAAATGACTCAAATGTGTATATTTGAGACCAAATAATCACTCATTTTATTCCCAATAACAGTGAAAAATAAACAGTTAATAAAAGGCTAATAGAGCGGACTAAATCATAGTCGTGATTAGCGATGAAAGGGTTAATAAGTGATGTTAAAACATATTAAACATGTTAAAAACGAGCACAATCACGATTGGAGCTGATAGAGAAATAACAAGTGAGTCATCAGATCTGATAACAACATCCCAGTAAACAGAAAACATGTGTATAACATTTGTACAACGTCGACGTTGTACAAATGTTATAAAAGTGTTTTGTGTTTACTGGATGTACGCCAATACATATGCAACGGTAGTGGTCACACTGAACAGTCAGGGTGGATAACAACCCAGAAAACACAAGACATTTGTATACCATTAATACGATGTCGGACCTACGTCAGGAAATTACTTACCGATTATTCTGCTTATTGCGTCGCAGTGCTGGTCAATTTCGCGAAGCCAAGGTTTCACGTTAACAAACGTGTCTCCATTAGTGACGTCATAGACAACTATAACGCCGTCTGCGTTACGGTAGTATCTGTAAGTAAAGATGCAATAATATAATATCAGTAACAACTGTTATAATTAACTTCAATCCAGTTAAAATATACATTTGCTATCACAAGAGATAATGCTGTATAATGATCAGAATATGATATATTTTTATCATTATTTACACACTATATCAAACATTTAAAAAATCTTTTATAAGGCTTGAAATTTTGTTCAAGTGATGTTTTCCCAGAAGTACTTGAGTAGAATTGTGTTTAAAACTTACGTTGCTGTGATGGTTCTGAAACGTTCCTGGCCCGCCGTATCCCATATCTGAAGCTTCACCTTTTCTCCATTGATATCAATAGTTCTTATTTTGAAGTCCACTCCTATAGTAGGAATATGTGACCCTGTTCACAAAACAAGGCAGTGATGTCAAAATAAAATACTGAGTCGAAGGAGGATGAAGAGGAGGAGGAGGAGGAAGAGGATGAGGAGGAGGAGGAGGAGGAGGAGGAGAAGGAGGAGGAGGAGGAGAACATACTACTACACTACTACCGTAAAAATGTGCTCCGTGTATTGTTGTATTCGCTTTACCCGAAAAAGCAACGTTTTTCAACATGGCGGTGAATGAGAGCGATCTCGACCCCAAGGTCCGAAATAAGCCCATAACTTTTTAATGACTTTGCAGAAAATGTTGCTAATTCTAACAAACCTATTTTCGACCTAATAATCGAAGACAAATCTTAGATATGACCGTCCAAATAAATGTCTCACGATATTGTACGGGGCTGAAACCTTCAGTTTCAAGTTCTATTTCAGCCACTGTTATTGGGAATGAAATTACTGTTTAAACATCAAGATTTGTAATTTTTGTTTCCAATTAACAGATTAAACAAGTATGAGTGATTTTCACACACTTGAAGTTGTGGATCGCGGTAGCGAGACACAACTTCAAGTGAGTGAAAATTTGCTAAAAATATCCTTCTTCAGTGTATTAATATTGCCATTATGCAATTATATCAACATACCATACGCGACCAATCTGCGTCGCGTATTTTTTAGAAGTGAAAAAAAATAAACAAATCGAAGAAATCCGTAATTAAATTTATCTATATGTAAAAAGCTATATGGGTAGTTTATTATATATTTTTTTAAATTTATGTACAATTGTAAAGGTAAGTTCAAGATATTTTTGCGGACTTTTACTTGTTTTATCAACATCGTCTTTTGAATATTTTAAATTAAAATAATTGGTTTAGATATCGAAAATTAATAAAGGTTTGCATCCCAGAAAATAATCCGTTATTTGCTCCCATTCAGAAAATTGCATTAGTCTACATCATTTTTTCAAAAAAATTCGCGATGCGATTGATTTTGTGCAGATGAGTCACATGTGTGATATAAGATGTAGGCCTTATTTATGGTAATACAGTACGGTTAGGAATACATAAGTGCAAGTACTATGTATGATAACTCACCCATATACAGGCTTTCACAGTATCTCATTAGTAAACTGCTCTTCCCAACCCCTGAAACAAAATATTTCACATTGCAGTATGAAAATAAACTTTGAGTATGGAACAACAAGGTACAAAGAAATACAGATGGTTCTGAATAAACCTCATCCTTTCAAGATTACACAATAGTTTAGAAAGATAAATAAACTGAATGTTTTTTGTTCGTCTGTATTTTGATTTGTTTTATTCTGGAAAAGTTTCTAGTTTAAAACAATAACACTTTGGGAACCAATTTATTTGGCTAATTAAAGCTACATGTACTTGGATGTAACACTTTCTGATCCTCAGATTCACACTTTCTCATCCTCTATACCGTGATCGCACATATATGGGATGCATAGCGGTATAGATCAGTCCATATCACATTAATGTGAGTTGACCGAGTGCCAAAATACAAGCATTTCTTATTTTACGTGCGATATGAGAATAACACTCGTCCAAGGTATAAGCATTATGTGACCAGAGCAGTTTCTCCCTGTCGGCAAGAGAGGGCCCGACAGGCTCGTGGGTGTGGCGCTGGTAACAGCATGAGGAATAAGATGTTCGCTTGAAGGTTCACACCTTATTCCATGGACGAGACACCTTCACTATCACACGAAAAAAGGAACACAGTTTGTATTTTCCAACACACTTATCTGCACTTATTATTATCATCACAATACTCTACTTAAAGGAGAGCGTACTAGCTAACTTACTTGGCCATGGTGGGGTCGTCTGTTATGTTGTTTGTATATATTACAATTCGTGCGATTGATAAACCAAAATGTCAGTTTAACCCATTGAGCACGAGATTATAATGCTACTGAGCTGTTTCCGAAACGAGATTATTTTATGACGTCATAGTTATCTCATGCAGTCAAACCCGGAGATCTCCGGGGCCGTATCTGAATGGTCTCCCTAAATCACAGAGATCTCCGGGCCTCGTCACAAGCGGGTTAATAACACACAAGCGTTACAGTGAATGCCTATAGCTACTTTCACATTCTGACATTGTTCATGTTGTTGTTTGAACATGTGCGTTACCATGGTTACTGCATGTACTGAACAATATAATTATGTCACGTAGGCCTACATTTAAACATGGCAAACCGCAACAGTAACTGGTAAATGTGGGAAACACGTACTATAAAAATAGATCGTCCCCTGGCAGCCAGAGTGTTACATGTGCCTCTCTGATGAGTGGCATATACAACCATTTGGCTGCTAGGGGTCGACTGTCATGCATCTGAATGATAAATATGCGGATTCATATCATATTAGATTCTCGTAACGTGGGGATATATAATTTTGAACCATTTTTGGCTGATTTTGAATTAACCCTTATCCTACCAAATTAAGTTGTATACATTTTCAACCAAAAAAAATTACTCATACTTGTTTAATCTGTTAATTGGAAACAAAAATTACAAATCTTAATGTTTAAACAGTAATTTTATTCCCAATAACAGTGATTTAATCGGCTAGTACAACGGATTAAAAACGACTATTGTCGTGATTAACAGGCAAAGGGTTAAATACCAGTGTACACATTCCGCGATAACTGTAAATCGCGCGATGAAAAATATGGCGTCATAATCCATACATCACTTATTTTAATGAAGTCATTTGTACACTCACCCCGCGATGGATATTATGCTCTGATAGGCATATAATATACTGATACTGACTTATTTACCTCGTGTTATAGTGCTATCAGGCTACACCGGCTGTCATATGAATAATTAACAGCATATCTTTAACCCTTTCAGCGCGGGGACCGTCTTTAGACGTCAGAATCTGACGTCTGGAGACGTCAGATTCTGACGGCTAAAGACGGTCCGCGGACTGAAAGAATTAAATTATTTATAATGGCCGTAGACCCATAACATAGGTATTCAAATTGAGCGGAACGAGGTAACTGAGACATTTATGATGATTTCAAATTGAGAAAACCCTTTGGTCTCCATGGTCTGCACAGAAATATTTAAGCGCTTTAAGGGTTAGGACACCAGTGATTACGATCACTGTGAATGGGAGTGATTTACGTCGCTTTCTGCCCTTAATACAGGCAATATCGCGACAAGAGTCGCCTATCCCAAGAAACACAAAAAAATTGTATAACTTTGTTCAACGTCGGTCCAACGTCTGAGATAGTAGGATGACTGTGTCTCACACTCCAATTACTAATGATAGTACACGGCATCATCAGTGATCATATAGTACTGCAAATCCCAAACCCTCTGCGTATTTTGCTAAGCAGTGGCCTAATTTGTCGGGACTTTGTCACTTCAAACAAAAATATAATTTTTAAATTGTAACTCTCCCACCACTGGAGTACATTTATACAATCACTTACAATGTTTACACTTTCAGTATATTATAACATTATGATTTTACATTTATATATATTTGTCGTGTGTGTTTTACCTACCACTGTCACCTATTATCAACAGCTTGAACAGGTGATCATATCCTCTCGATACTCTATCCATTCTCACTTTAGTTTTCCCTTGGTGTATTTATTCTCTTTTTATCATCCTGGATACATTTTATATCTTTTTATATTATAGTTTGCAGTAAGTCTCAGTCTTCCCTGTACATACAAACACCCTGACAGTCGTACTGTGCCAATGCAGAGTGAGTAAACACAAGATCTTGTCCTGTTTGAAATATTAAGTATATGTTAACTTGTTTAACTTGGGTTTCGTGTTTCCAGTAGGCATTGTAAACAGAGGAAACGCTGGTGGATTCGGTGTAAATTATATGCTCTTGTATTACATCTCTATAATCATGATAATATGATTGTGTACGATAACTTAGTGGGTGTAGCTGGACTTATCAATACAGCATGCGTCATGATGAACCCACTCAATATACCAGCAATGCCTTATTACCTGATTACTACCACCACGAGGCCCTTATAACCAGGATAATAATTCAACAACGCTATTGCAACAGATCAACATACAGGGTTGGTTTTATTAGTATTCAATAATTTTCATCAAAATAAATATTTACCGCAATCTATTGTGTTCATTGGCTACAGTTTATTAGGTGTTTCCGGTGGTGAAAGGGTTTCCTGTAATAATCCACCAGACATAGCGTACAATGTCAGCTAATCGATAGATCTGTTTATCAGTAATACTGTAGTAGTACTGCTATAAATTACTCAGTGCTGCTGCTACTAGGTGCACGAGTAAGTGAAAAGTTGAGACGTGAATCATTGTTATACAATAATACGACATGATAAGGCAAACTACATGATAAGGCAAACTACCTCCTCATCTCTGTCACAGCAATCTACTAAGCATATATTGCGGTTTCAACGGGGGTTTCAAGCCCGGGTAAATTACAACTCTTAAAAATGGCAAATACTAGATATCCAAAAGCCTGTATTTTTAATGCTGAAAAAAAACAAGGATGGTAGAAGTCAATTGACATTGGTGGCTTCAGTAAGATATATGTTAAATAAATTTGGATTTAATTACATATGGTTTTTCTAAAATGTTGACAATGAGGAAATATTTTAAACTGTGCTTCAGTCCAGAGTCGAAAATTACTATGTCAATGAATTAAGAGAAAAACTCAGAAATTCGAGTAAAATGGCCATTTATTGTACTTTCAAAAACATGTAGATAACTTTAAAAAACATTTAGATAAATTATAAATGTGAACTTGGTGACTGTTATAAAACACCGCATAGCCTTAAGCAAGCTCCGACTTTCATGTCACTGTTTGGCTATTGAGAAAGATAGAGGAAAAAAATACTAATTGCTGAAAGAATTTGTTCATTTTGTGAAGGGAGGGATATCACGGTGCTGAAAGATGAATTCTATTTTGTGTGCTGCCGTCCAGCATAAAGTGCAATTTTTTTTTTTAATATGCAAATTATAATGCATGCTGTTACTATAATGTCTTCTGGTGATATAAAAATTTTGCAAAACATAGCCGCATACAATAACAAGCATTAAAACTGCGTTCTGCATTGGTTGAAGAGCATAATATGTAAATATGTTTAAATTTGAATTTATACGATTATTTGATGTGTTGTACTTTGTGCCCGAGGCCTTGAAATACGCAATAAACTACTTACTTGCTAAATTATAACCAAATACTGTGAATTATAATTATTTGCCCTACCACGAATAAAATAGTTTAGTCATATCTGTTTATTAAAATGGATTTGGTTTTGGTTCGTGAACAATAACACTGGACGCTGATCAGATCATGTAGGCCATTTTTTATAATTATCAAAATATCAAGTTGTGGCCTTTTTTTGTTGCAGCCAATATGGAGTCGCTAAATCCAACAGATCCGTCATATAAAAACATGTGAAAATGCCATGTAATGAACATTAATTTTGTTTAGTGAAATTGTGAGTGAGGGCGGGGTAGGAGTGGTGGGGGGGGGGGGCAGAGTCACCTACAAAACCCCCCACAACTTTTCATCCAGCATGGATCGTTAAGCCAGATACTTTTTTGCAATAATAAACTATGCCATCAGTCAGCATAGCCTGGTGATATTATATTAGTAATATGTGTATGTTGTTATGCAATAACCCAGTAAAAACTCAAGGTGTATCCAATGTCAGATCAATTAACGCTGTAACAGTAGACCAACAACATCGTGTGACTGTGCTATGTAAAGCCAAAAGGCAGTAACTGCTTACTTGAAAAGTGAGCAGTTACCGCCTTTTATATTTGCACTGCATGTTTGTGAGTGCTTGCTAGGAATATACTTTCTATAGGCATGTGTGTGTAAAAGACATATTGTGAACACAGATTGACACCTGAAATTTCAAATCTAAACCTCTAGTCTGGGAGCCAAGTCCAGGCCTGAAACGTGACCCAAAACGTGGCAAAGTTGTGGCGAGTTGTTATTATGACAGGAAAATATCCCTGGGACATCATTAGGGTGGGTGTAGAACTTTACTGTGGCAGCAAAGTCCCTGAAATGAGTGATGTTCAAGGGTACCCTCGAGCCTAAATACTGTATTTTTTAAAACACCAGGTAATTCAAAACTCAAAACGCAAAGGTTTTAAACAATCTCAAATCATTGTAAATCTTATTTTGCTTTTATTACATACAGAATGACATATTACTGAAGTTTTGAAATATTTCAGAAAAATTAAAATCACCCTTTACGCGCTGAAAGTCAATATTACAAATTAAAGGTAGTTTTGTTCTCCAGATGTAACTTTTCCGTTTCCTGTAACTTTACATGGTTATGGGCATGCAAAGGTACATGCTTACCTCATTTTGGTCCATCAATCATCTGGTACAACTATGTCCCATTTGTCAACCCATAAGTTGTTGCATGAGATGCTTATGCCGGATGGGGTACTTTCACTAGTTACATTTTGTCGACTCATTGTAATAATAGATTTTTTATTTGTATAATTATAAACAGCTTTAATATCACTCTTGCCACATTTTGTCATTAAATACATTTTGGACGAAATATATGTGAAATTATGATACTTTTCAGTAAACGTGAGCCCACCCTTAGTGCGCTGAAAGTTAATATTGAAAAAAATCAAAAAGTTCGTATAATATAACTCTTTCGTTTGCTCTGCATGTGTATGATTATGAGCATGTTAATGTCTGTTGTCTTTATTTTTTATATCTATTATCTGCTTCCACCATATCAAGTTAGAAAAAAACTTATCTTGATGCATGAAGGACTTATGAGGTCAAAGGTCCGGATGGGGTACTAGTACTAGTTACATTTTGTCGACCCCGTGTAATAACAGAATCTTTATTTTTATAGTTATAAACAGCTTTAATACCACTCTTGTCACATATTGTCATTGAATACATTCCGGATGAAACATAGATGAAGTAATAATATTTTTCAGAAAACATGAACCCACCCTTAGATCGCTGAAAGTCATAATTTCCAATAAAAAAATCACTAATTTCGTACAATGTAACACTTTCGCTTGCTCTGCATGTGTGTGATTTTGAGCATGCTAATGTCTGTTGTCTTCAATTTGTATATCTGACATCTGGTTCCATCATATCAAGGTATATAAACCTTATCTTGTTGCATGAAGGATTTATAAGGTGAAAGGTCCGAATGGGGTACTCTCACTAGTTACATTTTGACGACCATATGTGACAACAAAATCCTCATTTGTATAGTTATAAACAGCTGTATCACTACTTTTCCCACATTTCGTCATTGAATACAGTCATTCAGGACGAAACCCATGTGAAATGGTTATTGTTTTAAACCCACCCTTAGATCGTGTTTTAAAGACATTATTCACCACCAGGTGGCATACAAATCTGTCTTACTTCACAGTCAGTAATGTGTTGTGGATTGTGTGGGACCACAGGCTGATATACTTAGATTGTTAGCAATATTTCAGTTATTAAAAGGGCTGTCAATGGTAGCAGATATAGATCTGTCCCACTGATAGTTGAACAAGGGATCTAGATTCCTTGGTTAAAATGTGCATTACGAAGCTCATAGAGGCCCATAACATATGGTGCCGTGTTGCAAATGGTCAAAAGTTGGTTAATAAGGGTAATCTGCCTGCAAAGGGAAGGCAGGGTCTAAAGTTGTTTTTATGACATATCCATAACAATCACCTCAAATGAGTTGATGTCGACCTTGTCATGGTCATATCACTTCATTCTTCATCTACTAAATGATAAATACATAATTATAGATAATAAATAATTATCTACAACGCACAAAACCGAACAATTGATAATTTAAAATGTTGTGTAATATTTCAGATAATTTTTTGTTACTTTAAAAAAAAAAAATCATACTAGAATAGTACATGATAAAATTTGATAATACTAGCCAAGTATATGTAATGAGAGATTTATATTGTTAGTCTAGTACTGTTACACGTATATGTACTTGCTAGCATATAGAAAATATATGATACTATGGGCATATAGTGGCTAGCACCAGTGAGAAGTCTACATTCTAAAAGTTACATTTATGGCTGCACAAGTTACGCTTCTAGATGTTGTTAGAATTGGATTTATTATTTACAAATTGGCCAAAAATACAAATTACTTTTATTATTTTTTACCTGTGGATATATTAAACTAAACTGCTGGGGTTACGCCCTTGCGGTCATCAAGTCCTCATACATGCACTGTATCTAGAGCTACTGGTACTTAAATGACGAGGTAAATGACTACGGTATATTATATACTCGTAATTCAATACAAATAGAGCAACATACTTCATTATCATGATTATGATATAAATATATATATATATTGCATAAAATAACCTGCTCCAGGATTATTGAGTGCCCATGGTAGTACTGTTTTGACAAAAACTTTTAAATTGACAAGAATCGTTGTTGTTGCAACATTGACCTAATGTTGGGTTAACGTTGGCACAGCGTCTTCGACGCTGGCCCACCATTGGATCAATGCCTCGTGTTTGCTGGGTACGAGCATAACACCTTACAATATAAGCGAAAATGTTACAATTGTAAGCATGGTAATACATAGCGCTGACCGACCTATATGAGGGGGGTCCGTCGTCTTCAAGGGGATGTGAAAATGACAAAAAGGTGGTAGATTTAATTCTTCTCGCTACTCACCATTTTCGGTAGATGACTACATGATTATATGATAACAAAGCAAAATAAAAAGATAGTAGTTTTTTTTTAGTTATTGATACTAGTTATTGATACCAAATTGCCCCAGTTATTTCAAACATAATAAACAAGGCATTAGATGAAGGCACCTTTCCAAATATCCTAAAGAAAGCAGAGGTGATCCCTGTATACAAAAAATCTGACAAATTAAATAAATCCAATTATAGACCTGTGAGTATTTTACCGATTTTGGCAAAAGTTTTTGAAAAAGTTCTTGCCCACCAGATCACTCCCTTTCTAAACATCGTCTTCTCTTGTCACCTGTCAGCCTTCAGACAGGGTTATGGCTGTCAGGACACGCTGCTCACCCTTATTGAAAATTGGCGTAAAGATCTTCTAAAGAATAACAAAATTGGTGCTTTATTAATGGACCTTAGCAAAGCTTCCGACTGCATGCCACATGAACTTCTGATCGCAAAATTTAAAGCTTATGGTGTTCAGGATCAGTCAATCAAAATTATTAAATCATACCTCTCAGATCGTGAGCAACGTGTCCGGATAGGCAACGTGCACAGTTCATGGAAAACCACCATTAAGGGCGTGCCACAAGGTTCAGTTCTTGGTCCAATTTTCTTTAACGTATTCATAAATGACATTTTCTACTTTATTAAACGAGCACGCCTCACAAATTATGCAGATGACAACACTCTCTCTTTTGCACATCCAAATTTTCAAATTGTAAAATCATGCCTCGAAGCCGAGGCAGCAAAAGCTATATGGTGGTTTTCCATTAACTTAATGCAAGCAAATCCTGAGAAATTTCAGCTGATATTTTTTAATTGTAAAGTTGATTCTCCAGTGATACTAGACGGCTGTATAATTAAACCTGAAAAAGTAGTAAAACTTTTAGGCATTACTATTGATGAAAATTTGAGTTTTTCGATACACACAGAAGAAATTTGTAAGAAAGCTGGCAGACAGCTGAGCGCTCTGAGAAGATTGTCTTTTTATCTTGACAGCAAGGCTAAATTGGCCCTTTTCAGAGCTTTCATCCTCAGTCACTTTCAATACTGTTCAGCCGTCTGGTATCACTGTACTGCTCCAAATGCTCGATGTATGGAAAAGATTCAGGAGAGGGCTCTAAAGTGTGTTTATTCCAACCATACCGCCTCATATGAGTCCCTCCTGAATAAAGCTCGCCTGCCATCTCTGGAAGTTGGGAGACAAATGAACATCGCAATTCAGACTTTTAAAATTCTTAATGATTTATCACCGACACACCTCCTGGAACTGATTGAAAAACGCTGTCGCACCCGTAATTTAAGAAATTCTAAAAATATCCTGAAAATTCCTCTCATGATGAGGGTGCGACATGGAACAAATTCCTTTTGCTTTTTGGCCCCCAAAATCTGGAACTCTTTGCCAGAGGCCTTGCGAGTTACCAGAGACCTGAAAACTTTCAGAGATGGCCTGCGAGCTTATTTTTCTCTTTAATTGAGAGTACAATAGAGGTAGGTCCCTTGACAAAGTCATGTGATATATTTATTTAATTATCGATAAATGCGAAATGTTTTACACAATTTTTATTCATATAATTTTCTCATATACAGCACAAGTTTTTCTTATATAATCTTTTATCTACTTTTATGTGCCAAAATGTATTATGTAATTTTTACCAGCTAATTTATATTCTCATATACATTATAAGTATTATTCTAAATAATTCTTACTCACGTTTTTACATTTCATGTTAACTTCCTGCCAGCCAACCTGCTTGTTTTAATTGTTATCCTTTATTGTTCATTTTACATGTCGCTTGACTAGCTGATTACAGCTAATGTTATATGTTTTTTACTTTGCGACTGGAAATAAAAGTTATCTATCTAGTATATCTGTATATATACCTAGTTTGTTATAAAAATGATGTTATTTCAAATTCAAATATATAAAAAATACATGATTCTTGATGAATATTTTGAATATATAGTACAATGAGCGACCACTAGTTATGAAAAACGTCGACCCCGTCTCTGAGATATGTTCTCGCTCAGTGATCTGATGCACTGTCATATCTTCACTGCTCATCGACGGTCGCCCGAAATAAGTATGCGTTTCATTTGCTCCGTTACTTACAATAAATGTGTAAAAGGTCTAAAATTGACCTGCCATTGAGCCAACGTTTGTTCAATTTTGGTCCACCGTTGACAACGCTGACCAAGCATTTTGTCAATCCTGGTTGAACGTCTGTGTTTGCCGGTTATATCCAGATACCGCCACTCGATCGCAACACGTAGCCAGTGTGTAAACACCTCTAGCTGACAACTTTTACAGCCAAGAGCTAATGCAGAGCACGATAGTTTGTCAATATATTTTTATTTAGCGTATACATCACATGAACGCGATAATTCCTATTGGGCGACAGTCATATTAAGTGAGAAACACGCAATTGTAGCCAAAATGATTATAACTTAGTATAGGCCCTAGTCATAATTCTAATATCGCTATTATAATATTTTGTGGTAGTAGTTATTACATTAATTTAATACGAAACTTAACATGCAAACACGGGTGAAGCTTACATGTATAATATACGAACGATTACGGTAATATAATTAGGTTTGAAGTTAATACCATAGACTATATACTATACTAGAGGTACTATTGATAACAAAATTAAATTGACCAGAATATAGTTGGACACCCCCCACCCCCTCCCCTAATTTAGCAAGACCCGGAATGAGATAACAACTGCCATACTGAACACCCCTTCTGATTTTCGCGTGTTTAGATTTTCGTGAATTTGTGATTTTGGGACTCCACACAAAGTCCAGAATTCACGAATTAGCAATTTAGATGATAGGTAGCGCTATTATAATAGTAATTTCGTGTGATTATTAAATTCGCGAATTTGTCCTCCTCGCGAAATTCGCGAAAATTAAAACCTCGCGAATATTACCAGATCTACAGTATATCCATTCATTCATTTCGTCACCCACATCTCTGGGATACATATATTATTAAGAACATTCCAAGATGAAATGCATGGTCTACAGGCTAACCGCGTACAGGAGTAAACAATGCAGTAACACCAGCAGTGTCCTTATATAATCTAGTGTTCCGTGGATGGGGTCATAATGCTGAACAATGGAAATGTATGCCTTTTTACATTTTTTGAGAGACGTTAGTGCTTTAAATTTACATTTTAGGCCGAGAAGCCTCAAGCGTTCATCTTTCGCCGAGAAGCGCTGACTTTGCTCCAAATTTGTGTTTTTTTTTAATATTCCGTGTGATCAGGGTGTTTAACCCGGCCCTCCCAGTCCCACAGGCATCTTATTATCATCATACATCCATCCTTTATGTGCCGTTGAAAATCACTTTCCATCGCGATATTTTGATAATGTTCATTATTATTTAGTTTGACGTTTGATTCTACTTAAATATAGTTAATTAATTTCAATGAAATTTTTTCATCTCTAGGATATTTATTCACCTCGGGATGGGGATGTCTAGACAGCCAAGCTGATAATACCTGGATGTAGGCCTATACACTGATACACCACACAGCGACCACGGGACAATGACCCAATGCAGGTTCGATGCTGGACCGCCGTCAACAACGCTGGTACAACATTGATCCAGAGTAAACAATAACATAATCACCATAATTATAACAGCATACAGTAATGGATTTGTGCTTGCTGGGAAATAAATCGTCATTTTCTCAATTTTCCAGCTAGAGGATTTTATAATGTATCAATCTCGGATAGTTTTAGCTGAAAAGAACAAATAATGTCATTTTTATTCCTTAGATATTTAGAAATAAAATAGATTTAATCCACAGTCAGTAGCTTAGTCATGTCACAGTGTAGCATATTACATAATCACAGGTGGGTAGGCCTACAGCGTGACACAGTGTGTATAGGCCTACCTACCACAGCCCTGCACATGCAAAGGCAGTATGTGCTCAATTGTAAATTGAGCAGATACTGCATTTTGGCTTTGCACGGCAGTTGTAAAAGAACTCCTATACAACATGTACAAAGAGGCTACACGTTATCACGTGGTCGCTGAAAGCCAATCAGCAGATATTATCGTAAATAAGACCATTCCGAGACGCTGGCCCAGCATTGAAACAACACGGATCAATGTCACATGTTTACTGGTATACCGTACATATATACTGAAATTTCCAGAGATGTGACGACCCAGGTGCTGTGTGTGTTGATTGGTCAGGGATGTCTATCTCGTCCTATGATCTGCTTAAGATGTAGGTCAGCCTATCTCAGAATGTTCTTCACAACAATTGTAGCTGTGGTGTCAGAGGCATTCAAACCAAGGGCTAGATTTTCAAAGGCAATATAGATTATTGCAAAATATTGTATCGATATCATGATAGATTAGGTCTCAAGAGCAAAACATCTGTTAGCTTTCCCTAGTTTCAAACTCTCATTCTGGTGGTTTCTTAAGATTATATTGGCCTAGTTTGATCCCAAGGTAGGCATTGTTCTCAGTAAAATATACTGGCTACCTACAGGGTATAAATCAATAGCCCAGCCCACAGCCCAAAATTTCGGGACCCCTAACTGTCGTAAAATTGACGATGGAAATCATAATAACTCAACAAAAACAGATATTTATGCTTATTCAGAAACAACGTTTCGTGGGTATACTGTAGGCTATGGAATGACAGAAAACTGAACCTATGCGTTTTGCCGTATTTGAGAAGATGTGAGTGATAGTCATTTGGGACACACATTATATGGACACAAAAAAACAGTGCCCAGAATCCGTTTTGCGAACCATATTAAAACATTATTGGAATGAGTTCCAATAATGTAAAAACCCAGCACCTGTTGACATCTAAGGTTTGATTTATTTTGTCAAAAATATCAAAACTGACTATATGTTTCGTTTGGAATGTATTCAATGACACAATCTGGCAACAGTGGTACTAATTAAGCTGTTCATAATTATAAAAAATAAGATTTTGTTAATACAAAGTGGTCGAAAAAATATAACTAAGAATACCTCATCCGGCCTTTTTATCTCATTAGTCCTTAATGCAGCGTGGCAGGTTTTTTAAATTTTGACATAGTTGTACCAGATGGAAGATTTATCATAAATTATGAGGTCAGCAGACATTAGCATGTTCATAATCATACAGATGTACAGTAAATTGAAACGTGTGCATACTACTAACTGTGTTTATTTATTTTTTTGATATTGACTTTCAGCGCTCTAAGGGTGGGTCTACGTTTTCTGAAAATAAATCTAAACTTCAGATATGTTTCGTCCGGAATATATTCAATGAAAAAATGTGGCAAGAGTGGGAATAAATCTGATTATAACTATGAGAAGTCCTTAATGCAAGGTGTGATTTTTATAATTTGACATAGTGGTACCAGATGACAGATTTATCAAATGAGGTCATCAGGCATTAGCATGTTCATAATCATACACATGTACAGAAAACGGAAAGTTACATACTACGAACTGTTTTTTTTTTAAATATTCACACTCAGTGCCCTAAGGGTGGCTTTACATTTAATGAAAAAGCTCTAAGCCTCACATCTGTTTCATCCTGAATATATCCAATGACAAAATGTGGCCAGAGTGGTATTAAAATTGTTTATGATCATAATAATGATGATTATGTTATTACAGGGGGGCGAAAAAATGTAACTTGTGAGAGTACCCCATCCGCTCTTTTGACCTCATAAGTCCTTCACACAGTCCTTCACACAATTTTTATAATTTGATATAGTGATATCAGATGACCGATGCACCAAATGAAGTCAACAGACATTAAAATAATCATAATCATAGAAATGTACAGGAAACGACAAAATTACATTCAACGACCTGTGTTAATTGTTTTATTAATATTGACTTCCAGCGCTCTAAAAGTGGATTTATCCTGTGTGGAAAAAAATTGAAACTCTAAGAATTTGTCATCTTATCTTTAAGGAAAGAGAAATATGGACGACAGTGATTTAAAAATTGTTCATAGCAGTTGTGGTTAGGGTTTTTAATAACCTGGGGTTAAAAATGTAGTCTTTGTGGCTCGAGGGTACCCTTGAACATCCCTCATTAAAAAAAAATTGCTGCCACGATCAACTTCTACACCCACTCTATTAATGTTCCAGGGATATGTTCCTGTCATATGCACATATCAGACCTTTGCCACTTTTTAGGTCAAGCGAACTCAAAAACTAGCAGCTTTTTGAAACTTGGCTCCCAGACTACTCGCCATCCATTGTCTAAGCATAATTTACATCAACTAACATTCACCAGGTGGCACTATGGCATGCGTTTATGCGTTCAATCTGCTTATGCATGTTATAGTGTAGGGTGTTATGGTGGTAATGTGGTTCCGTGGGAATTGCATGTTTATTCTTGACACCTATGTTCAATTTAAAGAAAAAATAATACTGAACAAAATAAAACATAGGCCACATATGAATATGTTCAATAACTATCATTTATTATGTTGTTTTTAATGACCATGTTGACTAGTTTGTTTTGCTGTTCATTCTGATAATTCTATACTAATAAAAACATATTTGAGCGTATGTGGAGAGACGACTATTTACTCTACTGTGGGTGATGTATCGATAGAACGGAAATTCAACTATCTATGATATATTGCACATGCAGATTGGGTAATCAAAACATCAACGACAGACGCTTACGTAACCCTACCCACTAATTCCAGGTTTGGGGGTACCCCCATAAAAGCTGTCAAAATATAAAGTTCGTCCTTATTTTTTTACTGGTAACATCTCATTTCATGTTTTGGACATACGAAACATTTACAAAAATTGGTTTGGGTGAGTAGCGGGAGGGGGGTGCATGGTGACAGATTCTGTCCCATGGACTAATAGGTATATTTGCAATTGTTGACCTTGAAATGACCTCTAGTGGGCAGAAGATGTTTTGTCATTTTTTTTCAAATATGCTGATATTTCCCAAACAATTTCGGTCATTTGGATGTTTTACACGACTAGTAAGACATGTGTTTAAATAAATAAATAAATAAATGAAATCTAGGGGTCATGACCTCTAGGGGTCGAAAAATGACCTTAAGTTGATCTAAAAAAAATGACACCCTATTTTTTTGGAATCAGCATAAAATTCTGAACAAGAAAAACGTAGGTGGCAAGAATTAACATGAAATTCCCACGGGATTACATAAGACCATACACTATTATAGGGAAGGCAACCTGCAGAATAAAAGTCATAATGTGTTTTACAGCACTGTAGATCTCCAGCTACAATCAATCTTACACCTATTACAATCAATACACCTATTACACAACCACCACAATCTAATAAATTTATAATGAGAAAAATAAAACGTTTGTTTTTTACGTGCAGCTACTACTACCCTTTCGTCACTGATATATTACAGATAAGTATTATTATTGTCGTGAAACAGTCGAGTAAACAATGATAAATGTGAAATTTTATTATATTCCTACAAATTAGTAGCCTGTTTTTTATCTAAAAAAGTGTTGTTTTTTTCGGTTACCCGTCAGTGTCTTACAATGAATCCCGATGTAGGCCTAATATTGCTGCACTAATGCACAAACTACCAAATAAGGGCTTAAAAGACTGCGATTGGAGGGGAACTTGTGATCCAATTCAATAAGCGGGTGTAAATGCAGCGAGGATTGTAGTGAGATGAATTATTGTAAAGAGCTATTGATTGACACACCAAGGTTCAGGCCGACAATATCTGCTTCTAAATCGGGTGAGCAAGGGTGAAACAAAAGACACATACCATACCACAAAGCCACGATTCAAACAAGAGACGTTGACCCAATACTGATTTAATAAAGGGCCACCGTCTACGATATGGGCCCACCATCAGGCCAGCATTGGGATAACATCTCTTGAGTATTGTTATTATTAGGCCAGCATTGTGACTACAGCTTTCTGAGTGGGCCCTCTTTTATTTATTTATTAGCATGCCGTAACTGACAAACACTAGTCAATAAAAAAAGTGATTCACGTACAACTAGGTAGCTGCTTACTAAGAGAAAACTGGATGCATAGACTCTAAGCAGCAAGAAACCATTACCTGATTACTGGTGTACAACTGGACGTTGTTACGCACAAGGGAACCAACCCACATGACCATAAAAAATGAGATTTTTGTTTTATGACGTCGCCAGTACACCAGTCGTCATTAAAAAAAATTAACCCAGACGATTAAACAAAATTTCACGCCGCCTAGCGAGTTGGGACCAAACAACAAACGACAAATGGGCCATTCTGAGTTTTGCACAACAGAACCAACCCACACATGAAAATGCGAAAAGCTGTATAAGCTGTTCAGATTGTTCTAAAAAGTAGCAGTGTAATATCTTGTTATCAATTATGCAACATATGCTCATAAAATTATTTGTACGTAACAGGTAATGCGATACATTTTTTCTGGTGAATCATTTTGCTATTTGTGGGTTGGTTCTCTTTACCGAAACTAACAATGCAAAAATTGTCAGTTATTTGAGTAGTATTTTATTTTACAAAAAGTAGCATCAACTATAATTTGGGTGATCCTCGTCTATTTTATTATTACATTGTTTTATTCTAAACATGATATATTCCATTACAATACTTAGTTTTAGATAAATAACTACCATTTGCCACCTTATGTGGGTTGGTTCCCTTGTGAAAACGATATTTTTGCTCCAGGTTCCAGTGATTTAGATTCAGATGTTGACCTTATTATGTTAACAGCAATTATATTTCTAATGTTCATGTGATCTTTATTGCAATGTGTGTTTTAACAGTAAGACATCGTATAATGGTTCGCGGTCTTAAAAAGAGTTAGCAACAGTGTTTATTAATTTGAGAATTGAATATTCGTGTTTTAATCACGTTCGTCTGACAAATGAAGTAGGAAGGATGAAGTGTTCTGAATAGCCTACATTTTAGCATTAACTATGGTGTGTTTGATCGCATTCTTCTGACAGAAAAATATGGAAGACAGAATGTTTATTATTTTAGCATAATTATATTCGTGATTTTATTAACTATTCCATCAGTGACATAACGAGTAAGCGCAGTTTCCTATGAAGTATATTTATATAACATGCAATTGTTATCAATGGTAGCCTTAGGCCTATCATAATAAAATATCTTCAATAACTTACATGACATGCAGATTCATATATATGGTATATTATGAGCAAAATGCGAAATTCCATCCCTGGCTGCGTGAGACCGATCACGCTACGTTACAATCAAATACGCAAAATTCCGTCATATAATATATACGTTCGCGTTAGATCTAAGCTAAAAATTATTCCATTTCCAATGTTTTCATCATAATGCAGGGACAGATGTATGTGGTCTTAAAATGAGATTGACGCGGGCTCAATATAGAAATGTGGACGCCTGCACCTCATACGCTATCATCAGCACAATCACAAAAATGTTCCTTAGAGTACATGTTCAAACCAATATTCTAATAATTCCATGCAAACAACTCTCATTATATTTCCCGAATTAACACAGTTCATCAAGCTTTAAGTTCATTCTACAGAAAATTACTTCCTTGTGGGTTGGTTCCCTTTTGCTTGATAACGTCCAACTGTCAAACACTAGCCAGGCTGGTACAGTGACATTATGTCTATACGAAAGTTTGTCTAGATATGCTATGCAGTTAGATTATGTTGACTGCGAGCATTATTTTGATTTCTAATCTCGATATGAACATAATATTTCACATTAAATTTATAATTTGCCAGAATTATGAGTGCCCCAGCCAAACCAGGTGAAACACCGCAACTAATAATTCAGAATTTACAATTATATATATAACGACATTTGCATTGACAATAATCATGATAATGAAAATATGCGATTTAAGGTCTGCTCAAAATAACTATAAAACTAAGATTAGTATATAGTATCATATAATAATGATAAAAAACAGAATTAGAGTAGTAGTAGTAGTAGTAGTAGTAGTAGTAGTAGTAGTAGTAGTAGTAGTAGTAGTAGTGGTAGTAGTAGTAGTAGTAGTAGTAGTAGTAGTAGTTGTAGCAATTTTATTGATATAATTTTTTGCATTTTTCAGAGTGTCAACATGACGATACAGGGTGGCAAACATTATATGATGGTAACTTCATATAATTATATCATAAACAATTTCATAAAAATACGTAGTAAGGACAAAAAATAAATTAAAAAAATAAAAATTAAATTAAAACCCCCCCGAATCCTTACATATAAACTACTATATAAAAGGAATTACAAATAAAAGCATATATACATGCAAAACGATTCAAATGTGTTATGGAGCAGCTTCTATGACGTCTACTTTTAGTATTTCCATCCAGAGCAATGAACTTGTGTAATGTAGACAATTTATCAAAATGTAAAATTTTCTCTTTAACCTTTTCAAACAATTCACTTTTTTATCATCGATATATCAACGAACATCAAAGAATGTATTTCATCATTAACATCATGTTTACATCTATTAAATAGTGTTTACTCTTTCGGAATTACAAGCGCAGCATGACGCCCTTTATCAATTTCTAATTGATGTGTGCTTATGCTAAATTTGGCTACGGATCTCACACTATTGTTGTTATACATCATGGTTAGATATTCTAGACAAATCTAGTACCATATGATATATTTTACCATATAAAACAAACCAGCATGAAACAGCTGAAGTGTATAGTATCATATAGGATACAACCAGCATTAAACATACATATGTATCAAGTGTCTGGTACCATATATAATAGGATAAAACCAGCATTAGACAGATTTAGATGGAGTGAATAGTACCACATAGGATAAAAGCAGCATTACAGAAATCAAGTGTATAGTACCATACATGATACAACCAGCATTAGACAGATCAAGTATAGTACCATACATGCATTAGACATACATGTATCAGATGCATAGTAGGGCATACTCATATATATTAGCTAAAACCAGCGTTACATGGTGCCGTATAGAAAAAAACAAGCATTAAACAAATCCAGTGTATATTACCATATATGATAAAACTAGCATTAAACAGATGAAGTGTATTGTACTATATAGGATAAAACAAGCATTAGACAAATCAAGAGAATATTACCATATTGGATAAAACCAGCATTAAACAAATGAAGTGTATTGTGCCATACATGATAAAACCAGCAATAAACAGATGGTATGTATAGTACCATATAGGATAAAACCAGCATTAAACTGATGAAGTATATTGTACTATATAGGATACAACCAGCATTAAACAGACAAAGTGTACAGTACCATATAGGATAAAACCAGCATTAAACAGATGAAGGTATAGTACCATATAGGATAAAACAAGCATTGAACAGACGAAGTGTATGGCATCATATAGGATACAACCAGCATTAAACAGACGAAGTGTATAGCACCATATAGGATAAAACCAGCATTAAACAGACGAAGTGTATAGCACCAGATAGGATAAAACCAGCATTAAACAGACGAAGTGTATAGTACCATATAGAATAAAACCAGCATTAAACAGACGAAGTGTATAGTACCATATGGGATGAAACCAGCATTAAACAGACGAAGTGTATAGTACCATATGGAATAAAACCAGCATTAAACAGACGAAGTGTATAGCACCATATAGGATAAAACCAGCATTACACAGACGAAGTGTATAGTACCATACATAAGATAAATTGAGCATTAAACAGACGAAGTGTACAGTACCATATGGGATAAAACCAACATTAAACAGACGAAGTGTATAGTACCATATGGAGTAAAACCAGATTTAAACAGACAAAGTGTATAGCACCATATAGGATAAAACCAGCATTAAGAATACGAAGTGTATAGTACCATATATAAGATAAATCCAACAGTAAACAGTCGAAGTGTATAGTACCATATGGGATAAAACCAGCATTAGACATACATATATCAAGTATATAGTACCATACATAATAGGATAAAATCAGCATTAGACAGATGAAGTGAATAGTACCACATATGATAAAACGAGCATCACAGAAATCAAGTGTATAGTACCATACATGATACAACCAGCATTAGGCAGATCAAGTATAGTACCATACAGAATAAAACCAGCATTAGACATACATGTATCAGGTGCATAGTAGGGCATATTCATATATAATAAAACCAGCGTTATATAGTGCCGTATAGGAAAAAACAAGCATTAGACAAATCCAGTGTATATTACCATATATGATAAAACTAGCAATAAACAGATGAAGTTTATTGTACTATATAAGATAAATCAAGCATAAGACAAATCAAGATAATATTAAAGCTGCATAACTGTTTTGTTTATTTCGACCTAAATATCCTAAAATGTTCAACACAATCATTCATATATTTTTAAAGGCTTTATAAATGGACAAAATCGATTTAAATGTAGCTGGATTAGATCACGACGCGATACACCATCAAGTTATATGGCGTGGTAAATCGGTCCGTTTGTGTACAATATGTATACTAATAGTGGTTAATTGTGGGCCAATATAATGTTACATTAGACCAACATCAAACCCCTTAATAAAAAACACGAGACGTTGAGCCGCATTGGTCTCACGCTGGGCCAGAGCCGTAGACAATGGCCCCGAATTAGTTTGACATCGGACCAATGCCTCGTGTTGGCTGCGATGCCAAGCTCACACAAACCACAGGTTGGTGTCCTAAGACTACATGTAGGTCAGCCCCTATGATAACTCAGCAGGCCCGAGTCACTGACCCATTGATGGCTCAATGTTGGTCCAGCTTCTACGACGCTGGTACAACATTGATTCATCAATGTTTGAATGCCTCTTGTTTGCTGGGAACTCAGCTACTAGTACCGTAAAGGCTGCTTTTTTACAGTTATTTTATTTTACCGCATTTCGCTATTTATATAACTGTATGTGATGACTAACGATGAAATAAAATAGTCTGATATTTTCGAATAGCATTGTCACTATAGATCGTGTTTTTCTTGTCATTCAAAATTCACTCTGAATTGACTAATAGCATTGTCACTATATTTTGAAAGGCCCGTGAGGTATCAAATAAAAGACTGCGCGAAAAAAAGATGATTTACATGAATTACATCACTGAATTTGGTGTAATTCGGACTGCAATTTCCCATGGTTGGGGGAGAGCGTCTTAATGGCGGGCCAAAGGCTCAGATGCTGGCCCACACTTAAAAGCACCATACTAAAACATAGGTCCTATTTTTCAAGTGAGTGACATTCTCAATACCGGTACCGAAATTAAACATGACATTATATGCAGATATGACTCATATCACAAAAAGTAATAACTTCTAGATATGTCTAACTGACATGAGACAATACACTTCGTACTGTATCTATGATCACTTAAAAAATAAGAATAACTTTAAAAGTCTTCCACTCTTTTTTCAATGATGACCGTTATCTGCCACTTGGTACTTTTAACGTCCTGGTTATACATACAGTGTGTCTTACTCCGCTGTGATCAGGTCTTTGTTTTGGTGGGGCAACAATATTAAAAAACAACAAATTTCAACCCTTAATAACTCAGTAACCGGAGCAGTAAAATAAAAAAATAAAACACCATTCTCTATGGATTAATATTTTGATTAAAATAAACAAAACAGTTATGCAGCTTTAACATATTGGATTAAACCAGCATTAAACAAATGAAGTGTATTGTGCCATATAGGATAAATTCAGCATTAAACAGAAGAAGTGTATAGTACCATATATAAGATAAATTCAGCATTAAACAGACGAAGTGTACAGTACCATATGGGATAAAACCAGCATTAAACAGACGAAGTGTATAGTACCATATAGGATAAAAACAGCATTAAACAGACGAAGTGTATAGTACCATACAGGATAAAACAAGCATTGAACAGATGAAGTGTATAGTACCATATGGGATGAAACCAGCATTAAACAGACGAAGTGTATATTACCACATATAAGATAAATTCAGCATTAAACAGACGAAGTGTATAGCACCATATATAAGATAAATCCAGCATTAACCAGACGAAGTGCATAGTATCATATGGGATAAAACCAGCATTAGACATACATAGGCCTATATCAAGTGTATAGTACCATACATAATAGGATAAAATCAGCATTAGACAGATGAAGTCTGTAGTACCATGGACAGTTCAAGTGTATAGTAGGCCTACCATATACACGACATGGGATAAAACCAGCATTAGACAGATCAAGTGTATAGTACCATATTTGATAACACAGGCATTAGGCAAATTAGGGAGTACTATAGAGGATACAACAACTATAGAGGATACAACAAGCATCAGGCAGAGTTTATTCTACGATAAGTATCATAATAATGTGGATACATAGGAGGTGAATGAAATCACACGGCCATAGTAGGCCTCTATTGACATTTGTATTGTTGTGTTTTTGATGAATCAGCATCGCGTGTGGTGTGCCTATTTCATCTGTATATTGTGGGCTGTCAATGATTTGTTGGACCGATTTATCTCGTGACATTTGTTCACCTTAAGCATATTGTCCTAACCTGCAAAATCTGTTTCACGATAACATTGCAACTAGTGTGCGGAAGCATTCAGCTGTACATGTATTTTGTTGTGTTTAGATAATGGCTTAGCATCTAGGTTTATTTTTTCATGTCTAAATAATTATTATCACAACGTGTCTCTGATGTCGTTTGAGGTATGTTTTTTATTGCAGCCATTCGTTTTTAAATCGGAGATTAAAATCTAATATTACAGATTATAATTATCGTAAAAAGTTGACAAGTGGCAGATATAAATTATCGGCTATTATGTCATATTGGTCTAGTTATTGCGTTCCTCATTGTCAATATAATTATAGGCTCTGGTTATTGCGTTCCTCAGTGTCGACATACAGGCTTTGGTTATTGCGTTCCTCAGTGTCGACATACAGGCTTTGGTTATTGCACTCTTCAGTGTCGCCATACAGGCTCTGGTTATTGCGCTCTTTGGTATCGATATACAGGCTTTGGTTATTGCGTTCTTTAGTGTCGCCTTACATGCTCCAGTCATTGCATTCTTCGGTGTCGACATGCAGGCTTTGGTTAAATGCGCTCTTCAGTGCCGACATGCAGGCTCTGGTTATTGCCCTCTTTATTGTCGACATACAGGCTTTTGTTATTGCGCTCTTCAGTGTCGCCTTACAGGCTTTGGTTTTCGCGCTCTTTTGTGTCGACATACAGGCTTTGGTTATTGCGCTCTTTGGTGTAGACATACAGGCTCTTGTTATTGCGTTCCTCAGTGACGACATACAGGCTCTGTCAGTGTCGACATACAGGCTCTTGTTATTGAGCTCTTCAGTGTCGCCTTACTACTTACAGGCTCTGGTTATTGCGCTCTTCAGTGTCGACACACAGGCTCTGGTTATTGTGCTCTTCTTCAGTGTCGACATGCAGGCTTTGGTTTTGCGCTTTTCAGTGTCGACATACAGGCTCTTGTTATTGCGCTCTTCAGTGTCGCCATACGGGCTCTGGTTATTGTGCTCTTTGGTGTCGACTTACAGGCTCTGGTTATTGTGCTCTTTGGTGTCGACTTACAGGCTCTGGTTATTGCGCTCTTCATTGTCGCCTTACAGTCTCTGGTTATTGCGCTCTTCAGTGTCGACATGCAGGCTCTTGTTATTGCGCTCTTCAGTGTCGACATGCAGGCTCTGGTTATTGCACTCATAGTGTCGACTTACAGGCTCTGGTTATTGCGCTCTTCAGTGTCGACATGCAGGCTCTGGTTATTGCGCTCTTCACTGTCGCCATACAGGCTCTGGTTATTGCGCTCTTCAGTGTCGACATGCAGGCTCTGGTTATTGCGCTCTTTAGTGTCGCCATACAGGCTCTGGTTATTGCGCTCTTCATTGTCGCCTTACAGTCTCTGGTTATTGCGCTCTTCAGTGTCGACATGCAGGCTCTTGTTATTAAGCTCTTCAGTGTCGCCATACAGGCTCTGGTTATTGCGCTCTTCAGTGTCGACATGCAGGCTCTGGTTATTGCGCTCTTCAGTGTCGACATGCAGGCTCTTGTTATTGCGCTCTTCAGTGTCGCCATACAGGCTCTGGTTATTGCGCTCTTCAGTGTCGACATGCAGGCTCTTGTTATTAAGCTCTTCAGTGTCGCCATACAGGCTCTGGTTATTGCGCTCTTCAGTGTCAATATGCAGGCTTTGGTTATTGCGCTCTTTAGTGTCCACATACAGGCTCTTGTTATTGCGCTCTTCAGTGTTGCCGTACAGGCTCTGGCTATTGCGCTCTTCAGTGTCGCCTTAAAGGCTCTGGTTATTGCGTTCCTCAGTGTCGACATACAGGCTCTGGTTATTGCGCTCTTCAGTGTCGCCATACAGGCTCTGGCTATGGCGTTCTTCAGTGTCGCTATACAGGCTCTGGCTATTGCGCTCCTTGGTGTTGCCATACAGGCTCTGGCCATTTCGCTCTTCATTGTCGCCATACAGGCTCTGGTTATTGCGCTGTTTGGTGTCGCCTTACATGCTTTGGTTATTGCGCTCTTTGGTGTCAACATACAGGCTCTGGCTATTGCGCTCTTCAGTGTCGACATACAGGCTCTGGTTATTGCGCTATTTGGTGTCTGCATACACGCTCTGGCTATTCGCTCTTCAGTGTCGCTTTACAGGCTTTGGTTATTGCGCTTTTCAGTGTCGCCATACAGGCTCTGGTTATTGCGCTCTTTGGTATCGACATACAAGCTTTGGTTATTGCGTTCTTCAGTGTCGCAATACAGGCCCTGGTTATTGCGTTCTTCAGTGTCGCAATATAGGCTCTGGTTATTGCTTTCTTAGGTGTCGACATGCACGCAGGCTTTGGTTATTGTGCTCTTCAGTGTCGCCATACAGGCTCTGGATATAGCGCTCTTCGGTGTCGCTATACAGGCTCTGGTTATTGAGTTCTTCAGTGTCGCCATACAGGCTCTGGATATAGCGCTCTTCGGTGTCGCCATACAGGCTCTGGTTATTGAGTTCTTCAGTGTCGCCATACACAGGCTTTGGTTATTGCGCTCTTTGGTGTCGCCATGCAGGCTCTGGTTATTGTGCTCTTTGGTGTCGCCATACAGGCTCTGGTTATTGAGTTCGTCAGTGTCACCTTACAGTATTCTGGATATTGCGCTCTTTAATGTCGCCTTACAGGCTCTGGTCATTGCGTTCTTCAGTGTCGCCATAGGCCTACAGGTTCTGGTTATTGAGCTCCTCAGTGTCGCCATACATGCTCTGGTTATTGAGTTCTTCAGTGTCGCCATACATGCTCTTGTTATTGCGCTCCTCAGTGTCGCCTTACAGGCTCTGGTCATTGCGCTGTTCAGTGTCGCCTCACATGCAGGCTTGGGTTATCGCGCTGTTCAGTGTCGACATACAGGCTCTGGTTATTGCGCTCTTCTGTGTCGCCTCACATGCAGGGTTGGGTTATCGCGCTGTTCAGTGTCGACATACAGGCTCTGGTTATTGCGTTCTTCAGTGTTGCCTTACAAAACATCAAGCCTGGTTACTTAGTTTCAGTGCTGCGAGGCGATAATGGTTATTTGGTTTCAGTGGTGCCAGGCAAGCCTGGTTACTTAGTTTTAGTGCTGCCAGGCAATAATGGTTATTTAGTTTCAGTGCTGCCAGGCAAGCCTGGTTACTTAGTTTCAGTGCTGCCGGGCAAGCCTGGTTATTTGTCTCCAATGTCGCTAATATGACCTGGTTTTATAAATAAACTCAGTTATTTTGTCATATCTTCTGTGTCGCCAGGAACTGGTTATTTTAATTGGATCTAGTTTATCTAGTTATAGCGCAATTTTCAGCTTCGAATTTAAAAAAAGAAGTTATATTTACAAAATTACCAGAGAAAGAAAAAAGTTATATTTACAGCATTGCAGCTCATTGTCTTCAGATTTGATGAAAATGTGTCAGAATCTCTTGATTAAGTACTAAGTGGCCCAATTTAAACAGTCGGAGCAGATAGCAGTACTGGCACATTATAACAGTACAGTACTTATAGCTAAGGGTCACCTGGCACATGTGATCTGGTACTCAGAAAGACGTTGTGATGATGCGTTGTCTGCTTGACAACGCCGGCTAATTGCTGATTAAGCTGGACAAAGATGGAGTGGTGCACGCACCAAGTCACTGACGGCAATCAAATACTGCACGCATTCCCACAAGGTTGGATCACCATCGCACACTGCTGGTCCGTCACTGCACATAATTCGGAATAACGTTGGATGTGCGGGGTCTGCAACCATTTCTGGTGTGTATCACGCCATGGGTTGGTTGACGCTGGTCTGTGCCCCAGCAAGCACAAAACATTTGTATAATATTTGTACAACGTTGGCACAATGTCTTCGACGCTGGTCCAACATTTGGTCATATGTTATACAAATGTTTAGTGTTTGCTTGGGACCCATGATCCTGCGTGCAGGAGTTTCTTCGGGATGCGCCAGCACCGAGCAGCGCAAACCCCGCTGGCAATGCCTCTCTGTTTATCTGTGTTGTGAAGGTAACAGGCAGGGAAAAAACAGCCGCTCAACCATCGCTGACGTAATGTTGCGCCAACGTCGTAGAAGTTGGCGCAACGTTACGTCAGCGATGTTCGTACGTGTGTTGTTTTATGTACAGCGCCCATTCGCCCTGGCTGGTGCCAACGCAGACACCAACACCTTCAAGGTTGCAAGGGAGATATAACAGAAATAATGGTTGCGAGATAAGAAATGCAGCGAGAGCGTCAGAAATCTCACACTGACTCTAGCCTTTTCCGAGTGTGGGTGCAAATAGCAGGCAGCTATTACCGAGGAGGTTGCTATTACCAGAGATCTCATTCCACCTCCCCGCTATTACGGACAACTACGCGCAGCTGTAAGCCAGAAGATGTGCGCCTAATTCTCTCTCTGCGGGCAACAAAAGTGGCGTTAATTGGTGATGCGAAACCCATAAAAAGCAGCTGGCATCTCTACAGCATGAGCGCCATGCGTAACACTGTTAAATGCATGCCAACGATTTTTTTGTAAAAAATAACGGAAACTATCTAGCGCCGTCACAAAATCGATACAGGATCTGAGCAGGGTCACGCAATTATAGAAAAGGCAGTCTGTTAGATTGGATCGGCGGCCGTTAACAAGTGAATGGATCAGAGCGCAGCCTGTTTAATTAACCTCGTGGAAGCAACAAATTTGTGCACATGTACTGAGTGCGAATGCGTGCAGCATCCAGATTCTATTGGCTGAGTGGTGGTGGGATGGTGAAGCGGAGAGAGTGGAGGGGATCCCGGTCACACACCAGACTGACTGTTAGATAAGAGTCCGTGTGTCCCCGGATAGGGATCTCCAGGCTCACATGGCGACAGAACCTGTCTCCTGTTAGGGCTTCATCAACACAGCCATGGCGACACACATGCAACGTCTGGTGAGATGACAACGTCATCAGTGACAACGCCATCCAGGCTGAATGTAGCATCATCTTTGGTAACTGGTGTCTGCTGAAGGAATACACGTCCTGAAGTGCCGATAACTTTCTAACAAAAAGTGAAAAAGTTGATCCCCTCGTCTACTAAGCCACAGACTGGAAAAACATGATTACTGAGTGGAAACCACTAAGAGATAAGATGTTACATAATGCTGGTATGTAGAGGTATCAGTAGCTGACTACATGTAAGCAGATACCTGTAAAATGAGCAGTTTTCACAGTTCTCGTGTGGGTCCTATCTCTGTTATGTTCCGTATCCTGGGATGGGTGTCACTGTGGAGCCTAATAAGCAGAGATTCTGGACCAGGAGTGACTGCCCAGATGTCCACCCCAGAGACATTCATAGGTCTGGATCAAGATATAGACGGTGAAGAAATCCATGTATGGACACAATCCGGATGGCTGGAGGGACGCCGCAGACCAGGCGTCGTTAAGGCAGGTGAGATGCAGATACATAACAAACAAGATATTGGGCCACTGATGGTTTAAGGCTGGGCCAGCGTTGCAGACGTTGGACCAATATTAATCCATCATTCTTTCAACGCCCGGTGTTTGCTGTGCATGCAGACAGACACATATCATCACTCAGCACAGGGTGGATTTTGACATTCTACGAAATTCGTTCTTCATTTTGTATGTGCAGCAAAACATGGACTCTGAAGAAAAATAAGTACTTAAAAAAACACTTCTAGTTATCCTATAAATCTTATAAATGGGACAAATCGGACTTTCTTATGTCGCGATATGGCCAAAATATGTTTATAATAAATGCAAAAAGCGACGTAGAGCATTATTCCCTAGCTCATTCAATAATTACCTTTGCAAAAAGGGTTCTGTTTTTGGCCATGTTGGTTTGTTTGTCTGTCTGTACTTCCGTCCGTCCGTAAGCAGTACAAAGTAATGGAACTTTTTAATGAATTTTTTACCATAGGTGTGTCTGTGGCCAAGGAAAAATCCATTACATTTGGGAGATGATCCGCATTTCGGATTACGATCAGGAGCGGCGGAGTTTTGCAGTATATAGGAATGTCTTGTATTGTTAAAATAAAAACGATAATAAGCTACCATACACAGATACTTCCCTTTATAGCTGTGTCAATCAATGCCAGACTGGGTCTCCCAGGTTGAGGTTCTAGTAAACAATTCGTTTGCTAAATTAAATATTTACAATGGCAACAGCCGTCGATGTGCTGACGAAATGCAGAAAATGCTTGTCGCAAATCGTTTAACACACACAAAATCCTTGAGTATCGTGAGTATAATCCCATATCTCCACGTACGACAATGTATGTGATATATAATACTATAATCCTGGTATTGTTTAATGTTAAAACAACATCTGTTTATTCATACTTACACATTTAATGTATTCGCTATGTTTTTTTTCTTATATTTTTATATTAGTGGCATGACTGTTCGTGTACAAATTGCATGCTCAATCTCGTTTCAAGATATTTATAGCGTGTCAATCAATATGCACAACAATATTCCATTAGTAGAAACAGCGACAAGAAGCCCTGGTGGACACCCTTTATTATGTCAATATTACAAGACCCATTAAATAGTGTTTTTGCCATGATATAATTATTCCTATTATTCAGATAGGATTTTATTTGATCAGCATCGACAAATTTTTATCATGGCAGTCACACAGCGCTACATGTGTGAGCGTCATCATTCAACTGTTTTAAATCAACATTTTAACCCTTTAACCAGCACGGGGATCGACTTTAGTCCTCATAATCCGACGTCTGTAGACGTCAGATTCTGACGACTAAAGTCGACCCCCGCACTGTAAGAGTAAAAATATTCATAACGGCCGTAGACCCATAACCATGATAACATAGGTATTTAAATGAAGCGGAAAGAGCTAACTAAGACATTTATGATGATTTCAAATAAAAAAAAAACATTTGGTTTCCATGCTTTATATAAGTATAATTAATTTAAACATGTTAAGGGGGTTAACACTTTAGCCGCCAAATTATTCAATTGGAATTTTCACTCACTTGAAGTTGTGTCTCGCTGACGCGATCCACAACTTCAAGTGAGTGAAAATTATTCAGATTTGACAAAATGGAGGCCAACAAATTTAAAATCTTGCTGATTAATGTCACTTTTTATCTTTAACAGGTTTAAAAGATTATATGTAATGTGCTAATAAAAAATGTAAAAAACGAATATGGACGGCACCGGCGGTTAAAGAGTTAAACCCACCGTCGTAACATTATCATGGATCGATCGCGCCATCATCATCCATGCATATTAGGACTTCCTCATAATGTGTCCCCTATGTGAACCTATCAGAGAGGGTACTGTGATTAGTATATAATTACTAGTGTGATGATTACCCTGGTTTTACTCTGGCGGCCTTGGCGGCGGACATTTATCTGTTTATGCACGGTACTATACATGCATCACTGTGTATATCACTGTTGAGTGTAATCACAGCAAACCAAATACTTTGACCTATGTTGGTTCAACCCTTTCAGTACGGGGACCGTCTATTGACGTCCGAATCTGACGTCCATAGACGTCAGATTATGACGTCTAAAGACGTCAGATTATGACGTCTAAAGATGTTCTCCGCACTGAAAGAATTAAACATAATTATAATGGTCATAGACCCATAACATAGGTATTCAAATGAAGCGGAAAGAGCTGACATTTATGATGATTCCAATTTTGTCCTTTTAACTGAAATTGACTAATAATTTACCCTAGCCTTTGCTCCGACACGTGAGGTTATGCATATATATCAAGATAGTAGGGCATATCCACATAGGAAAACATAATATTATCGAAATTGGTTTTAGATATATTACAATTTGAGTTTCCACTGCAAATAGGGGTAAATTACAAAGGGGAGTGCTGAGATAATAACATTTTTTTGACAGTGAGTGTTGTCAGACCAGGAATGGAATACTTAATGTTTTCAGCCAGTGGGTAAAATATAACAATATTGATCATTTATCACCTTTGTTGTTTTTGTGCATATTTTGACGATTAATATGACTTCTGCCTTTGATCTTTACAACAAATCGTGATGTATCTATACGTAGCATCTCTAACGTATGTAAATATTTAAAAAATAGACACCAACATCATCAAATATGTGAGCGTGTTCCAGAGATATCTTAATTTGTAGTTCCCACCCCTCAATTTGGGCTAGGTATCATTTCAAAAATGGGCCTAGTGAGTAATCTCCTCAGGCTTGAAATTTAGGATCCCTGATTTAATATGCCTTAGAGTATACTACCAAAGGATCCAAGGTTGACAAAGGTATGCAATAATTTTACAGGTAAACATGGTAAAAAATAGTACTCAAATATGACATAACATCAATCGTGTTTAGGTTTCAGTCAAATTTAAGCTGAGAGCATAATTATTGACATACATTGCGCACATCCGTCCGCTCCTCTGTCCACCACTACTAAGATTTGTCGCTGACAACTGTCTCGAATTATTGGAAAGCTCATCTCACATAAAGGTTAACTATGACTAAAAACTTTAAATGACTTAAAATGATGTCACAACGGATTGATGACGATTTTTAAAATCCTTATAAAGTTGTTTTTTCTAACATTCTTGGATATAATTAGGGTGACCATAATGTGGAGAACCTTTAAATGTTTCAGCTCCGAATCAACTTGGCTGCAACATTAATTTCCTGGCCGACATTGCTGTAATTGATGGCCCTTATCCTAATTTATTGATCAAATCAGTCTATTCAATATTCCCGGAGCCGACTAGCAAGTTTCAGAATCTGTTATGTAGACAAATCATGGTTTTAAGTAACGCGTTAAGACTAATATGTAGGCCTATGTTCTTCCTAACGCACGTTTTGGGAAAAAAACAAACGTGTAGGTCCATTGAACCTATAATTTGGAATGAATTATCCATGAATTAACCATTTTTTAGTTGCAATGACCTTACAATGACTTAATGATTTTTTTCGATTCGCTTTTTTTCTCTTGTAAACAATTTACTCAAAATTTGTATCACTCTGACACTTCTTGGATGAACATCAGTCGAAATTGGTCACAGTAATTATTTTTTTAAGCCGCATTATGCATGCTCATATTCAAGTGTTAACAAATATTTGTCAAGATTTGGATTTTTATAATAATTTTGGCTATATAATGCATATACTTGTTATAAATTTAAGATAGTAGGAGTATACATGTATACGACAATTATATACATCAAGGTTCTAATTTTTATTGTTTTTCGTGACCTTTAACCCTATATATTTGCGTTAAATTTTGTTTATATCACTTTTGGCAAATACAAGGTATATAATGATAATAAGTATTTCACTTCCGAAAATTTTTGCATAATATGAATATGTAGCAGAGATTAAATGTTTTTTTTATATTTATGACCATTGACCATACATTGAGGTAAGATCTGCAGTAATCAAATCTTCAAGTCAAGCCTAATGGACATCGACAGTCCTTCTCAACATCTGCTAGTTCCTACAGTAATATTGTAGATAGGATGGAATGATTCTGATTAATTCCTTTTATACTCGCAGTTTGGCGGCCATTTTGGATTTCTTGGATTTCAAGAAATATATCTTGACTGTGGGGTATGTGAAGTACACTATGGAAAATATTACACCCAAAAACAAGTGACAATGCATCATAATGAGTCATGTAGGATGATTAATGGGCAAATAATTGAATTTTGAGGATTTGGCCTGCCATATTGGACGCCATCCTGAAAATTATACTTTCTGCATGGTCAATCAGCACACCTGATACTACAATAAACCGTTGAGAAACCTTTTGCTGCATTTTTTCCTGGGTCGAACCATACATGCAGCCGACTACTACCCTGTATTCTAAATGTTTACGGGATTATAATGTGTTGTAAGGGAATTGTGATGTTTTTATATTCATTGAGCTGTAATGTAGCAGTACATTTTGATATACATTTTTATATGATATACATCCCCCTACATTATTTTTTTAACATTAGCAGACATTAAGCCCACCTAAAATACTTAAGCTATACCATACAATATGTAAATTAGTATCACTCACCTAACGTCTTGCTATAACCTTTATATACCATCCCCTTGGATATGAAAGGGTGTATCTGCCACTTTACAAAGTGGCAGATACATGTACATAATGATGTTACATTCTGATATGATTTATTTACGAAATAACGCTTGTGGTGCTATGCTATGTTTTCTCACTGTCAAATATTGCAATTACATCACCTTTGGAAACTGCATTGCAACCAATTAGCGTACTAAATTAAGACTATTTATTAACTATACAGTCAAATTTATTTAGGTGAATTTTTATGTAGTGATTTCAAAATGTGAAGAAATGACGGCATCATTAACAGCTTCGGAAACTAATCAAATTCTTGTATGTGATAAGTTCACTGTGCAAATTAAACACATTGGTGGGCTACATTATATTAATGATTATTGGTTGGAAAATAGCCTACATTTGGCCAACGTATCTTGCATGCTATGATAATGATTTTTTGGATAATTTAGGCTACTGTTGCAGGTGGTATAACCAGCACAGTGGACTGGTACTTGGGTGTGCCTTATGCTCTTCCACCTGTCAGCCAGCGACGATTTCAGGTGAGCCATTTTGTTAGCACTTTGCCTAAATATAGAAATGCGATACACAATGGACCAAATATCATGGTATTTTAACCCTATTTAAAAGGCATCACTGACGGTATTTATAGGTGATGGGATCATATGACAGACTGAGCCACTTCTCAATTGATAAGGGGTACTCATAATTGTCTGTTCCACTGAGGATAAATTTCATGAGTAAGAAATAAGATCGTTGTATTATTATTACTACGATACCCTGCATTAAATACCTAAAGTGAATGAATCACAACCAAGACAAATAATAGATTATTATGGATAATAATAGATTTCCAGATTAAAAATCTAGAAAATTAAAATATCTATTAACATCTATTCCAAATTAACATATTATTACAGATGTTTCCAAGTTGTTTTATGCGATGCTCCCTCTTTCTTTTTTAGGCCCGGTCGTAGGCTGGTAGCCTATTAAGTTTATTTTGCCTGAGATTGTGTCCTACTTAGGGAAAAAAGGGGTGCTGCGTGTGGGAAACGGTTTGACATTTCTGTACACCAGTCCTTCTGAACATGTGCAATATAACTTTTGAGTTCACAGGTTAAGTACTTTCGTCTTCAAAAAGTGTTCAGAAAAAATATACCTTCACGATTAAATATAGTGATTAGAGCTTAAAGGGTTTTGATTGGAATAATGTTGGCCCAGCATCGCAGGGTGACTATTGCTTTACGTCGCTTTCTGCACAATCATGGCAGTATCGCGACAGAAGGAAGCACGAAGCCGGGACTATGCCCTACTCTTATTTCGAATGACGTCAAGGGTTCTTTATAGTGCACAGTACCATAGGCAGCTCTGTACACTCCATGCCTTTGAACAGTTTGGAGCACTATATATATGCACAACCACGATGACAAATATCCGACCCGACCGGGATTCGAGCCTGGTACCTCCAGGTTACAAGCCCCAGTCGATACGAATGAGCCATCGGGGCCGGCCCCCAGCATCGCAGACATTAGCTCGGCATTACATCAGCATTGGGCCAGTGCATCGTGTTATCTGGTACTTCTGGCGCCGGGATGGAAAGCGTCAACCGCATGCATAGTCACCGGCATGCAGCCGTCGGAAAAAAACAGTACAATCACCCAATGCTGTTTCAATGTCGGGCCAGCGTTGAAGACTGTGGGTCAATATTGAAACAGCATTGGGTGAATGCCACGTGTTTGCGCAAAGTATACAGCAGACCCAGTGATGGATCAGTGTTGGGCCAGCGTCGTAGACGATTGACCGGCATTGAACCAGCAATGAGCAGCGACGCTGGCCCAACATTGAATATGGTGGGTAGGCCTATATCCTCTGTACGAGGTACACCGTAGGCAAGTATTGAATGAATGTTGGCCAGCAACGGCGATGGTGGTGGAAGGAATACACGTTGAACATATATTTTAACTTGTCTCCTTGGTTCTTTCCTTAATTATATCAGATATTTTACTAATGAAAAATGTCTGATTCTATCCTGAACATTTAGGATTCTGGCCAATGAAGAATACCAATACATTGTTATGTTTAGAAAATATTAAGCCGATTTTTTGTCTACAGACTACAGCCGATGAACTATTTTGACGACTTGAAATAGAATCAACCATATTTCATAAGTGTCGCCTTCTGAGCGCTACAGTTCGGGAACTCCTGTTCTAGTTTTATATTAATTTATTATGATATTATCTGACATATTAAATGAGAAGAAACAAGATAATAGGCTACTATATGGTCATTATAGCTCCATTGTGAAAAAATGTGCCAATAGGTTAGGTCGATCATAGATATATAGAAACCTAATTTATATGTTTTATGTTCAACTTGGGTTTTAATGGTTCCCACAAACCAGTGATCCGTCCATGTGATTTCGCCTGTCAGAGCGGATCATTGAGGTCGTGTGAATGGCTAAGTGGACGCGCTATATGGATCTGACAGCATTCACCTGCATTTAGGAGAATGATCCGGATGATGATTTCGTTATATTCCGATCTGTGCCAGGCACGACTACCCCCTTCATTTACAGGACGCCAATATGCTTTTAAAAGCACGCAGACTGAATAGATGAAGGAAAGCTCGTTTTTTCACCTCCTTTTTGGCATGCAGCATTTGGCGTTGGGCGTGGATATTACCGGATGTAGCCAGTTCTCATATGTCAACGTGAGTTAGGGTATTGTCGGCGAGACTGACATGACAGCTCAACCGTTCATTGCCCTCACAAAAAGGCCCGTGCCACCTAGAGCTTTGGCTACAAAATCTCTTATTAAATCATAAGCCAAATGCCAAGACATTATCAACGTGTCAGAATACTATTACCAGCCAAATGAAAGCTGATTTTCTCTAAACACCAGTAAACAGTGCCCCTCGCAAGAGCATTAATGTAGACGCATCAACTTCAATTCCAGATTCAAAACTACATGGAACCGATACCGATTCAGGGTTGGGATAATTGGGTATGAATTGATAAAACTGTATCTATGACAAGCTAATCGTTATAAGTACATGTATTAGATTGAGGTGCGCAATGGAAAAGAGAAAACAGCAAAAAACATTCTTCTAATACATTAGAGCGAAATAAATGACGTGGTTGATGTTTTAAATAAGATCGCTATCATTGTGGTGTCATCTACAAACATGACAAAGGGGTGGTTACTCTACCTGTGTTGAGATGGCTAATTGATACTATTAGAGAATAAGAGGCTTTTGTACTGATATGTTGGATGACTTGATATTTAAGACATAAATATAATAACGCACTATATATGGGTTTTCCTAATTATGTTCATTTAATATATACTATAACTATAATATTATACTTAACAAAAAAAGAAACACAACACAATTTTTAGATATACTGTTCAAAATGGTCCATATCCTTCAAGAAACTGAAATAGGCTATACCACACATTACTTGGTTATTGAAGATGAGTAATGCCAGTTTTTTTGACATGGGTTACCATGCGAAAAAGGGTTGACCCAGACGTTCATCCATTGACTGATGTCACTCACTTGTCACCACTTGGCCTCAATCCGTAACGTTAGTGTCTGCGCAGAAACACACGTTTTTGTACCGCACAGGGATCTCCAGCGCATTATTTGTCCTTCTCTTCCCTGCTGTGGCCTATCAGAGGGTCTTCGATGTCTTGAAATCTGGTGTTAAATCTCAGTATTGTCAACCTGTTTTCTGGCACTTTGAATCGTAGCCAGACCATCTCCCGCCATAGCAATACGGTGTCCGCCTTTTAGTCAGAAGGCCCGTTAGTCAGAAGGCCCGTTGGTCTGAACACCAGTAAGGATGATTAGTCAGAAGACCCGATTGTCAGAAGGCCCGCTAGTTAGAAAATAAGTAAGGATGATTAGTCAGAAGGCCCGTTTGTCTGGAGGACCGTTAGTCAGAAAGTCAGATAATTACCTGATCGAAATCATCTCATTTTTGAACATCCCTATGACCAATTATTTCTCTTTATTTATCTACTTGTGTCAGTAACAACGTCTTGCACTTTCATCAGGATTGCGTTTGTAATAGGCTACTCATTATGTTTTTGAAACTGATGTTGCTGACGTAATTTCCAGCTTCAAATGAAGGAAAAATACACATAATAATTGGATCAAGAGGTTATTGCCAAGGTGCCTGTAAATAACAGTAAATTCCCTACATATAGGAACAAGATAGTATAATAATAATAATAATAATAATAATAATAATAATAATAATAATAATAATAATAATAATAATAATAATAATAATAATAATAATAATAATAATAATAATAATAATAATAATAATAATAATAATAATAATAATAATAATAATAATAATAATAATAATAATAATAATAATAATAATAATAATAATAATAATAATAATAATAATAATAATAATAATAATAATAATAATAATAATAATAATAATAATAATAATAATAATAATAATAATAATAATAATAATAATAATAATAATAATAATAATAATAATAATAATATAATAATAATAATAATAATAATAATAATAATAATAATAATAATAATAATAATAATAATAATAATAATAATAATAATAATAATAATAATAATAATAATAATAATAATAATAATAATAATAATAATAATAATAATAATAATAATAATAATAATAATAATAGTTGCTTATCGTAGGCAGCAATGTACACTCAATGTCGTTGAACAGTTTGGAACAATGTAAATATGAACAAGCAATATGATCAACATACTGCTTCAAACGTGAGTACCTGAATTTTGAAACTTGTTGAGAAAAAATGCTCGAGATAACAATTAGATTATAATAAGATACAAATTGTCCGCTGGCTCTAATTAGCAAGGTAATAACATATACTGCAATTACATTATATAATAGTTCTCTGTGTTTAGTTAAATTTCACTTTCTCGAACATGTACCAAGCCTTTCCACACCAAACAGTCGTCAAATAATGCTAGTTATCAGAATATTTGGACAAACAATTTATTATTTATTCCATGCAAAATGATACATTGATCAACGCTTATTAGACATAAATTAAACAGATGGCTACAAACCCAACACCAGTTGAGAAATCTTGTGGGGTTTTGTTATGACACATTTTTCACATCTATTTTAGTAAAGTTTATACATGCAAAAAAGTATACTGCTGAAAATATTAAAGCGCACTCATTGCTGAAAATAACCCAACCAAGCAACCAACCACTCATCAATAATGCTAGTTTTTTTATATAATGTACGAGCTACGAACCGCCAGTGAATTTTTTTTCAACATCATATCAAGATGATATCGACTTATTAACAACTAATAGGCGGAAGTATATATTTAATGTATTGTCCTAGATGCGCAACATTTGATCTTTATGGGGTTCTGCAGGTCTTACCCTCAGTTGTGCAGTTTTTTTGTGTATATTTTTTTCACATTATAATTTCCATGGCTATTTCTCCCTCCCAACTTTTTATTATGCTACCGATTTTACAAAAAAATCACGTGAAATACATCAGCATTTTTTAGTATCCTTGAATAATTATTTTATGCACAACTCTCAACATTTGTTATCAATAACTGGACAACAAACCTTTTATTCAAATTAATATAGCCCCTCCCCCCCCCCCCTCCACATGCCCAGATATCAGATGGAGCGTTCCCCAGCATTGATCACTGCCCAATGAACACATTCTGACTAACGGGCCTTCTGACAAAAAAGCCTAACTAATTTTCTGACTAACGGGCCTTCTGACTAACGGGCCTTCTGACTAACAGGCCTTCTGACTAACGGGCCTTCTGACTAATGGGATTCTGACTATCGGGCCTTCTGACTAAAGGGCCTTCTGACTAACGGGCTTTCTGACTAACGGGCCTTCTGACTAAAAGGGTGTCACCAGCAATACATAGGGAAACAGGCTGACAGGCTGCACAATTGTCAAACGAGGCATTTTCATCAACCCATGATTTTTAACAAATGAACCTTAAATTTATCTGAAAAAGGACTTTTGGTTCCCCCACCCCAGCCCGCATAATTGCTCAATTTCAGATGACCCGCATATTGGGATCATAGTCATCTGGCCCATGACCTTGACTTTCTTTGATTTGAAGGTCATTTGTCATTTGTTGAACATCAACATTATTTGAATCAATCTAACGGTTTAGACTAAATTACACGAAATAAGAACATTTTTCATCTGTTGCGTTTCTTTTTGTACCAAGTATATATCATAATAAATACTACATGTAGAGTGTAAGCCTGTAGATTTATATACATGTAACGAAAAAAGATTTACGTTATATATCAGATTTAGTATTTTAGCAAGAATAAAAATGGAATGAAGAATTGGCTACTTAACTGTAGCGCTCAGAAGGCGACTCTTATGAAATATGGTTGATTCTACTTCAAGTCGTCAAAATAGTTATTCGGGTTTTATGTCACTGCTCATACGAGCGAGTCAAATGTGATGTGTTTTATAGTTCTATGAAAAGTATCGCGCGGTGGCAAGACATACACAGCTTAAACATGTTAAGCTGGATGCAGATTATAATAATTTTAATTGATTACCATAGACATGATAGATCGGGGCTATGATGTTGTTCGTGGCCCACGGTCGGAACGTCACACTTCGCACTGTAGGGAGAGTACCTTAACCCAGCAAAAAAATATTTTCAACGACATATTGCTGAAATTACCCAATCACCATGGCGCAGATTTCAAATTTAATCTGAGTTAACTCATTTTTCAGGGTCATATTTCTCACTGATTTTATTTTATAGTAATCATGGTATTGGTTAGTTATTTGACATGGTTTTCCAGATGCTGGGAATATTAAAGTAAATAATGGTCACAAGTGGGTCATTTTGAATTTCATCGATTTGAATTTCACAGGGCATATCCCTCCCTGAACAATCACATTTTGTTCCATAGTAATGGTTCAGCTGCCTGGCACGGTTTTCCAGATATCAGGCATATTAAAGTAACTTATGGTCATTTAAAATTTGATCAAGTTAATTTTTTTCGAGGCCTATCACTCCCTGAAGCCTCACGCTTTCTTTATATAGTAGTGGTCTATCTGTCTGGCAGGGTTTGACAGATATTACCCATACTAAATTAAATAAAGGTCGCAAGTCAGCTAAATCTCCCCCTGAAACATCATATTTTGTTTTATACTAATGATCTAGTAGTTAGGCTGGCTGGTTGTTATATATGAAGAAATTGTTCATCTAATAATAAAAGCATGAAATTTTACATGCTGTAAGAGAACACCCTTAAGAATGTTTTTAGCTATAGGGCCATTAAAAAAATGACCTGTGATCTCGCTGGCGGCCATTTTACAAAATGGCCGCCAAAATGTATATAAGTGTCAATATCTCAATATCCACTTGTAATTGAGATATTTTAGTCTAAATATACAATTTCAGGGGTACGGATAATAAATAAAGTATTTTTAAACACTTTAATCAAACACAGAGCATTTTAATGACTTTAATGGCAGCTATTTTACAAAATGACTGACCAAGTGTCTATAATTTTTATGCCAGCTTCTAGTCCACAAATATTCTGAATATCTATGTATAAATATATATTTTGAAGACCACTTGTAACAAAACAGAATATTTTTAAGAGACAAAAAAAATGTTTGACTTCAGTGGTGGCCATTTTAAAAATGGCCGACAAAGTCCACATACGACGCGTGTCAATATCTCAGCTTCTAATCCACCTAAAAATTGAAATATTTTTATCCAAATATACATTTTTAGGGGTACTGATAAAGAATAAAGTATTTGTAAACACATTAATCCAACAGAATAACAAAATTTTTACTGACTCCAGTGGTGGCCATTCTACAAAATGGCCGACCAAATCTGAGTACGTATCAATATCTCAGCTTCTAATCCACCTCTAATCGAAATATTTTTTATCTAAATATACATTTTAAGGGGTACTAATACTAAAAAAAAGTATTTTTAAACACATTAATCCAAGAAAAATTGGTTGGTGGTCATTGTACAAGCTGGCCCGACCAAATCTACATGTATACTTGTCAATATCACAGCTTATAATCCAAGTAAAATCGGAATATTTGTATCTGAATATACATTTTCAGAGGAAGTGATAAAAAAGTATTTTTAGAAATTTTAATCAAACAAAAGAACATTTTAAGGAATTTAATGGCAGCCAGTTTACAAAAAGGCCGGCCGAATATATTTAGGTGTCAATATCAGCTAACTATGCATTTATAGGCGATTTTTATACAGCACAAAACATTTTACTGACCACAACTGCGGGCGTTCAAAAAAAAAATAGCTATTTTAATAGATATATGTTTCAACACTGTGTCATACTCGAGGGAAGTATTACAAAAAATAGACCCTAAACACTTTAATTCTACAGAAGAATTCAATGGCAGTCAAATAATTGTCGGTCAAAAATATATAAAATAAATGTAGATCAATTTCTTAGATGTCCTGCTAATTTTTAGTTATATAGTCCAGTTACCGGTGATGTGCTCTATGAAGAACCCTTGAAGTTATTCGATAAAAGTAGGACATAAGGCTTCCTCCAGTCGCGATATTGCCATGAATGTGCAGAAAGCGACGTAAACTATATTCACCCATAATCCAGTCACAATGTAATTGTTGTGTCTAAATATAATTTGTTAGTGGCAGTGGCGTATCCAAAAATAAATTAAGGGGGGGGGGGTGCTCAGATTTCAAAGAAACCATTTAACAGCAGGGACCTATAGGGGGCATGCCTCCGCAAAATTTTGAAAAAATAAACATCAAATAGTGCGATTTCGTGGTATCTTTGCTGTAAAACGAAGATATGAGATACTGGCTGAAATGTCAGTTTTAACTTAATGACAGATAAACCTTGCCTACTCTAGTCTAACTATTTAAGCTAACACAACCACACAATGGAAAAAAAACGTAAACATGATCATTAGCTCATTTAATAGCGAGTACGAACTACTAGGCATATTAAATGAGCTAGATAAAAATAAACGGCTGTCGATCCACTGTTGCGTTAATGTGTGGCCAGCGTAGCAGACGGTGGAGCAACAATAATATTAATCAAACATTGGGTCAACCTCATTGTGATAATAATTAAGCAACTTTGTTTGTGGAATGCCGAGTATGCAATTATGTACGGTCTAATTATGCAACAATCATCTATTAAAAGTAATAACATGTCATTGAAAAAAGTTGTGGACCATTAAAATGATTACAACGTTTACTAATGATCACTTAAAATTCCTGAGATGTTTATTTTTATTTCCCCCTTATTAATTTGCCACCCTCCCCTATGGCAGAATATTTTTTAATGCAAACGTTATATTCCATAATATTGGTTGTAGTTCCACATTTTTAAAACAACTTTACTGCCAATTTTCAATTCTTATTCTTGATTTCGTCTCTGGTAAAAAAAAACTGTTGAGTCCCAGCGGTATCTGAATTATTTCGTGTCAGTGGCTATACTGGAGGTCTATATATTGCACTGAGAAAATACGAAAAATTCAAATAGGCCCTAAAACAATTAAATTTTGGAAATTGAAAAAGCGACCCTGTTTTTTATCCATTTGTTCTTAAAACTGGGTCTCAGAGATTATATCTCTTGAGAAATAAATTCGCCATCACCCAGGTGAAAGAATCATGATAATTGAGGAATAATCTTTATCCCGTGGTCCTTATTATTTTATTTTATGCAACCCCAAGTGCTTGAGAGGGCAGCACGTCCAACTCTAAGCCGTTGTCCGTTTCAAGCGATCCCCATAGCCTACTGTGGATTGTGCTTGTGGTGTGTTATAATTATCATAGGGTAGGATAGTCTATGGTAATTATTAGCAATCTAACATATCTACTTTTGAACAACGTTGTTTCAAGGTATACAATGATACTTATCATGAATCTTAGCATATTTATTCTCCATAACGTTGTTTCAAGTCTCGCTCAACGTGTCACAAAGTTGATATATTTTACTCTGTTTCTTTTAAAAAAAAATGAATGTTTGAAAAATATGTCCATCTCACACTAGTTAAGGGTGGACAGGAGAAAGAAAACCATTCGCAACAAATTTCTACTTTTAGATTACTTCCAGTTAAAAACATGCAAAAATGGTACATTATCATTATTATTTGGGTATTTTTCTGAACATGTTATTAACTTTGGTTGACGGAACAGGTCGAGACGACCTCTACAATGCCTGTCAACCATATTAGTGAATTAAAATTATATAATAAAATAATATGACAGTATAATATAAAACCAGCTGTTCACTGGCTATAGGTGTTGCCATACTTATCATGTAAGGCAGCATCATATCCAGTGTTTAAAATAGCAATGCTTTTGTGTACATGCTATTTAAAAATGTACATACATAGTATAGATTATAATTTTTGCGATATGTACACATAAAATAAAATAACCGATAATTGTCTGTCATCTGTTTCCCGCACCAAAACCAGAGATAAAATAGCTACACTGTGCTCTACACAGTGTAGCAAAAAAGGACACTTTGGAAAGCGTAGAAACCTAATTAAAACCTCTAAATCCTTTAGTTGTTTATTATATAAAAGGACAGACAACTAGGGTATGTGTAAAGGAAAAATAGTAAAAACTAATGACACTCTTAATTTTACCATGGGTCTACATACATCCCTAAATAAAAGTAATACTATAAACCTAGAATGCATCTACTGACGTCAGCTCATATAGCCGTCGCGCAGCCGAAATATGCTGAGTAGTACTACATATGCAATATTAGACTGGAGGAAGAACAATCCCAAACTCAAGGAGTAAATCAGCTGATTAGAGATCTTTGAAATTCAGCGTAAGGACCTGAAAAATCACTAAACCTATAAATAAAACAGAAAAAAAACAAATAATAATTTTGAGGGGAAAAGCCATCCATGCCATGTGGTAATACTCTAAGTCAGATCATGACAAGCGTGATCTTGTAGAGTGATGTCGGTCTGCTCCGAAGAGTATCAGTGACCTGAATTCGAGCCAGGCAAACAACACAATGCAACATTCGCAGATTATCGTTCATTGATCGATCACTTAAGGTGCCATTCGTGCTGGATGTATAGATATATATTCAATACACTAGTATAAGTTAGGCGGGGTGGTTCGTCAGCTGTCAACACATGAGTATCGACAACGGAGCCCTTCGTCCTTAGTCATGCGTGGCTGGTGACAGCTCAAATAGCCGTCTCACAGCCGATTCAAATTGCACGAGTAGTTTGAGACACAAAATATTCCGCTATATTCGACAATTTCCACAAGCACAAGCCAGGCTCCAGGTACATCGATTATTCACATCAAATAAGTTTACCATGGTGAGATATAATTCATTCAGGTTCTTCTGAAAAATCTGCAAGCTACTAGCATCTCGGATAACAAAAGGTAAAGTGTTCCATAAGCGAGCAGTGCGATAAAAATAAGTACATTGGAACTGAACAGTCTTGCACAGAGGTAATTTGAATGGAACACCCTGTTTTGCCCAGTTTATTTTCTAATCTGAGTCTTTAATCTGTAAATGGCGCCAATGATGCATCCCAGACACCAGCCCTTTAAATGGGAAGGGGTTTATATTTAGGTGTGGAGGGGGCTGGAACCAACATGTCGAACACTGGTGAATTAATTGTATATAAAATTATTGGTTGGAAAATTATCACTATGGAAATTAAGGGGGGTGCTCGAGCACCCTGAGCACCCCCCTGGATACGCCCCTGAGTGGAAGGGATTAAAAGATATATTAACGACAACGGAGCCCTCCGTCCTTAGTCATGCGTGGCTGGTGACAGCTCAAATAGCCGTCTCACAGCCGATTCAAATTGCACAGGTAGTTTGAGACACAAAATATTCCGCTATATTCGACAATTCCCACAAGCACAAGCCAGGCTCCAGGTACATCGATTATTCACGTCAAATAAGTTTACCATGGTGAGATATAATTCATTCAGGTTCTTCTTAAAAATCTGCAAGCTACTAGCATCTCGGATAACTAAAGGTAAAGTGTTCCATAAGCGAGCAGTGCGATAAAAATAAGTACATTGGAACTGAACAGTCTTGCACAGAGTTAATTTGAATAGAACACCCTGTTTTGCCCAGTTCATTGTCTAATCTGAGTCTTTAATCTGTTAATGGCGCCAATGATGCATCCCAGACACCAGCCCTTTAAATCGGAAGGGGTATATATTTAGGTGTGGAGGGGGCTGGAACCAACATGTCGGACACTGGTGAATTGATTGTATATAAAATTACTGGTTGGAAAATTATCACTATGGAAATTAAGGGGGGTGCTCGAGCACCCTGAGCACCCCCCTGGATACGCCCCTGAGTGGAAGGGATTAAAAGATATATTAAAAAATGTCTTTATCCAACAAAAAACGCATATTAATTAGTAACTTCAATATCTTTAAATCCACTTAGAGTGGAAATATATAGTCTAAAAATATATATATTTTAAAGTACTTTTATAAATATTGAACATAGAATGATTTAAAAAACGGCATCTTAATAATTCAGACTGATTATATTGGTGGAAAACTCATTTTAGATAGTTAATATTAGAATCAAACATTGTTATCATTAAAACCTTCTGTTTAATATGAAAATATAAATAGTTTTTAACCTGTTCTTGCTACAAATAAAATAGTTTATAGATCAAAGAGCTTTTATCTTCCCTACTTCACTTCTCAGCTCCCATTGTCTGTTGGCACTTACCCTAATTCACAATATCCAAACTGACCAGATATTACTCTATGTGACAGTAAAGTTTGTTTTTAACTTGGATAATTACGTGTTTGTGCATTATGAATACACATACTATTTACATGAATTCTCTCTCATTAAAAGCGTCAGGTATGAAATTATAGTCTGACTTATTAGGTCCCGCAAACATAAGAAGCCGGATACCCCCCCCCCCCCCACCCCGGGTAATTTGGTGGAGTGTATGACTGCTGTCTAAAACTCTTCAATAAATAAAATGATCACTGTTCAGAGTATTATGGTCAAAAAGATCGATGGCTAACAGGGTGTTTGGCCTTGAGCTTTGGTGCATATACAGCGAGATCTGTGTTAAAATAATGACAGAAGTTGTTGCCCAACCTTGTAGAACTGTTTATGACACTACCATTATGATAATACACAGTGCCAATTTAAATAGAGCCTCAACCAGTTCTTTATTTTGTTGTGGATCAGCACTACGCTGATGTCTCCTTTTTTCGTCAAGTTATCTCCCTTTCTTGTCTGGCGCGGTTGTGGAGGTTCATTTATCATGTTTATAAGACACCAATATGGTACTTGCCCTTCTAAATAATTACATTATCTTTGTATAGTTCAGCCAGCATACTTGCATCTTGTAGGTGTCGGGCATATTTTCTGACCGGAGCATCAAGATCAAGCGTATGGTACAATAATTCTGTGTCTGTTGTTGGTTCCATGCAAAAAAGCAGATCTGTCATGCCACTATTTTGACGAAAACAGGGCCTATAGGCCCTATCTTTTGGAAACATAATGTAATGTCTGCTAAAGCTGTTTCTCTCTCATCAGTTTGTTCAAACTTAGTCTTGTTAAATTGTACATAAAATTCATCAAGCCATTTGCCTTTTTGGTTTTAAACGTTCCGCCTAGTCAAGTAGCTGTAGACGGGAAATAATATTTGATTGCAAATATCATTTTTTAATGCTACCGATCACAGCCTGTATCAACCAAAAAGCATTACCATGCATATCTTATCTGCATTCATATTAATGTTGCAATGATTTGTAAATAAATCAATAGAACGATAAAATAAGTATTTATCAGATCATTTAGATACGTATTTCAGATTATTCTCCCTAATCCTTTGTCTTGGTCCTGAAAATGTATATTTAAACACAAAGATCTTTTTCTATGTTGATTAGTAGCGGGGATATTAAAACATGTATATTCTGGCGGCCATTTTGAAAAATGACTACCATTGATATAAAAATATTAAATTAGGTTATTTTTAATTGCATTTTGTGTAATCCTTGGTCCCGAAAATGTATATTTAGACACCAAACAATTAGAAACTGAGATAATAAAACACATATATTCTGGCGGCCATTTTGGAAGAAATGACTGCCACGATAGTCAAATATTAAATTTGAGTATTTATAATTGTCTTTTTTTGCAATCCTTGGCCCAGAAAATGTATGTTTAGACACCAACATTGTTTTTCTACGTGGATTAAAAACTGAGATATTAAAACATGTATATTCCGGCGGCCATTTTAAAAAAATGGCAACCATTAGGTCAAAGGTCAAATTTGCGTATTTGTTATTGTCTTTTTTGTAATACTTGGGTTCTGATAATGTATATTTAGACACCAAGAACATTTTTAAAGTGATTTAGAAACTGAGATATTGAGACATGTATATTCTGACGGCCATTTTGAAAAGATGGCCGCCATTAAGGTCAAGGGTCAAATTTGGAATGGCCCTATAGCTAAAATTTATCGTCATGGTATGTTCTCCTAGCATGCAAAATTTCATGCTTTTATCATTAAATCAACAATTGTTTTACCAGTCAGCCTAACTATAGCTATCAAACACGGTTTGCCAGATATCAGGCATTTAAAACTAAATTAATGGTCGATAGTTGGCTATTTTTTTTTGATCGATTTTTTTTTGAGGTGCAGCCTTCTGACATTTTATTTTATAGTAATAGTTTAGTTATCTTAAGTGGTTTTCCGTACTGTTTGTAGGCCAAAGTGCTAGGTGCATTGTTTCCGGAGATCTGCTCCGGAAACAATGTGTATGTTCAAATATCTAAGCAGGTCATAATACTCTACGAAAAGACCCCGGCTGGATGTGCTGCGTGCAAAATTTGAAGACGATCGGGCAAGTTGTTCCGATATGGTCCAGAAACGAAAAGTGGACATACGTCTAGTGTAGCCTTTTGAGCGTACCCCCGATACGTTCATCTCAACATCTTCAGGATGTTATTATCCTAATTTTGTTAAGCCTGTATGTGCAAATTCCTGCATAGGGGCTTATATTCATTCATTCCTTCATTCATTTCATCATTCCTTCATTCATTCATTCATTCATTCATTCATTCATTCATTCATTCATTCATTCATTCATTCATTCATTTATTCATTCATTCCTTCATTTATTCATTCATTCATTCATTCATTCATTCATTCATTCATTCATTTGTTCATTCATTCATTCATTCATTCATTCATTCATTCATCCATTCATCCATTTATCCATTAATTAATTTATTCATTCATTCATTCATTCATTCATTTATTCATTCATTCATTCATTCATTCATTCATTCATTCATTCATTCATTCATTCATTCATTCATTCATTCATTCATTCATTTATTCATTCATATATTCATTCATTCATTCATTCATTCATTCATTCATTCATTCATTCATTCATTCATTCATTTATTCATTCTGGCTGATAACTGTCTTGTTTAGGCACCTGAGGAGGTATACAGATGGGAAGATGTGAGGTCTGCCAGGCGGTTTGGGGCGGCATGTCCACAGGTGCCTTATCATCAACAACAGTTCATCAGCATGGGACACCAGGACGAAAACTGTCTCTACCTCAATATCTACACACCCTTTGAAGTGAGTATCAGAGAGATCGACCGTCTTAAGGTATTCCCACTTATTTTAATCCAAATTGACATATTAATCGCGCTCTAGGTAAAAAACGACTTATAGAGAAGCGCGCAGCGCGAGGGCTGACGCGAGATTATGCACTAGTTCTGGTATAAACCTTATAGTGCCTCTCTCTTTTCACCTGGTGAGGTAGGTGATCGTACAAGCATTGGCAAGAAAGTCCAGGAGACAAGGAACCAGGGCAGGGCTGCTGAACCATAAAGAAACAGCCGTTCGAGCAACCAGCCACCAGAGTAAAGGACAAGGACTGACCCTTTTGAGGGTGTGCTCTGCTTCCTGAGCAGTGTGTTTGAAACCACCATCATGAACCGTCATCGTTATCGTTAGCCAACCATCCGTGTCCGCCGTGCCATCACCCAAACTAGAAATGTAATGATAAAAAGGTCATTGCTTAAGACCAGACTCCGCCTCCTGCAGTGCAATGATAGAAAGCTCACTGCCTCATGTGTCTCACAAAACGGCTCCTTTCAGAGCCCCTGTTCTCTGTGGGAACAAGAGTTCAGGAGTTCAACCGATATCCTTCAACCGTCAACCGTGTTCTTGTTTCATGCAGTGGTGTGATAGAGAGCTCACTGCTTTTGGTATGTCACACAGAACGGCTCCCCCAGAGCCCCTGTTCTCTGTGGGAACAGGAGCTCAACCGTTATCCGTCAACTATCAACCGTGTTTAAGCGTCAGCCTGGATTGCAGCCAGCAATTAATCCAGAATTGTATTAGAGCCTGATCGTTTTTGAACGATCTCATGATTCAACACCAGATCCTTGAAACGACTTAAAATTCTATTTTGTGCGATATGGGAAATAACGTTACAGCACAATGCATGTCCAATGAATGTTCATATTTTTATCTATGAATATGTATCTGGCATCACGTGAAGGCTAATGTATCTTAGACCGCCCATGTATCTTAGAGCCATATATCTTAGAGCCATGTATCTTAGACTCTATTATCTGATTATGTCAGCCAGATAACCGTTTTTCTATGTCAGACTCCTCAGTGAATGTAAGTCGGCCAATATTTAGTCTACGTCTGTTATCTGTAGCTTCAGAGGAAGCTCCCTCTTGTGCAGTACAATATGATTCTGTCAACCACAAAACAACAAAGCTCACTGTTAACCATCAGTGGAAAACTTACATGCACATGATGCACTGTATTACAGTAGGCATTTTAATGTCATAAAGCCATAAAGTGGCAGTCACATCATCTAATCGCACGATTTCTTGGTCGCACGTTTGCCAAGATAAAAACATATTCCGCGAAGATAAAAACAGTCTTCCGTGCTTGTCACGACTGTCATAGCCTGATTCTACGAAGCCCCAGAAGCGACATTTGCATTCTTCTTCTTATTTTTTCTTACCCAATAATTATATTGAGTTTACAACTTGATATATTGAGTTTACAACTCGATAATTATATTGAGTTGTGAACTCAATATATTGAGTTGTGAACTCAATATATCGAGTTGTCAACTCAATATATTAAGTTGTTACAACTCGATATATCGAGTTTGTTTTCTCGATATATTGAGTTGACAACTTGATATATTGAGAAAAGAACTCAATATATCTAGTTGTCAACTCAATATACTCAAAATATTGAGTTGACAACTCAATATAGCGAATTCACAACTTGATATATTGAGTTCATAACTCGATTTATTGAGTTGACAACTCAATATATTGAGTTTGTTTTCTCGAAATATTGAGTTGGCAACTCGATAATATTGAGATGACAACTCCATATATTGAATTGACAACTCAATATATTAAGTTCACAACTAAATATATCGAGTTGTTAACTTTTAAATATATCGATATATATTGTGTTCTTAACTCAATATATCGAGTTCTGAACTCAATATATCAAGTTTAGAAAACAAGTAATAATGCAAATGTCGCTTACGGGGCTTCAAATGATTCTGATTCCAATTGCCTCCATGTTATTCCTGCAGGGGACGACTGAGCTCTGGAAACCACTCATGTAGCACGACAAGTCACTCAACCAAAGCGCCTATGGTGGAACGAACGACCAGTTGCACGTTATATAAGCATTTGGTAGACGCGCGATCGCAGTGGCACAACCATCCGACTGCGATGTTATTGCGATTGGAACTTTTTTATCGCATTGATCAAGGTTACAGCGTGGTCATAAGCTTGGTTTCACTGAGCCCCAGTGTCTCCCCAGCGAGACGACAGTCACTGATGATGAGTGAAAAGCTTGGTATAACCTGGTGATATAACTAGAGCTTTAGAAAAGCCACTTAAAACACATCTCTTGACTTTAACCTGACTGTTTCATCACTGCTCTAGTATTCAGGTTTCAAAAGAAACCAAATGTTTCTTTCCTGCCCACTCGTAACTATTAAGTGTTGTGGGGAGCCGACATGTAGCGTGCTGGATCTTACCGCCAGAGCTGGAATTTCGAATCATATGTGCCTGGAAGGTTAAGACAGTATCATCAGGTTAACTCATCCTTCTCAAGGTTCTCTTAGACCCATTTAACCTGCATGTGCACAAAGATGACCTATTCTTATTCAGTGTTCCTTCTCTATTATTTTGTTCATCTTCAACTACCAAGGTGATTTGCGCTAGCAAATCAATGCTCTATGCTCTATCGTTTAGACTTGTTTGCACAAGGTATATGTTGATCAGGGTGTATAACACAGCCTACGTCAAACATAAGGCTCGATAATTACATACGCAGCACGTGGCAACCATGTTTGTCCTTAATAATAATAATAATAATAATGAGTTTTTAAATTAATTCAATGAATGTTAATCATTGTGTGTTATTATTGTGAACAGGAGGGTGCGGATGAGAACGTGACGTACCCCGTGTACGTGTACATGCACGGTGGTTCATACAGACATGGAGCTGGTAGTGTGTACCCTGGACAGGTGTTGGCACAGTATGGTGTGGTGGTCATCACCATCAACTACAGACTTGGCCTGCTAGGTTTGTAGGCCTATATATCAACAAAATACTTTCACACTATCGATAACCTCTCTGTTGACTCTATGCATCTCTTTGATAAAGGGCTTAAAACGGAATCCCGTCGAGCTCCACTCATAATTGGGTTTCCTGGCACAAAAGCGAAGATAAACATCTTAGCAAAAAAAAATCTAGAGGGGGGGTACCTTTGTCAAAATTATCCGAAAAGGGTAAACCGGGGTAAAATGTCCCGCCATTACCGAAAATTACATTTCGTATCATTTGTCTACCAGTAGTACATATATCTCCACATATGAGGTGCCCATACCCAGGTTTTGATGGTCAAATAACACTGTAAAGCCAGTTATAGAAGGGTACCTTTGACATAATTATCAAAAAGGGTAAACCGGGACAAAATCTCCCATCATTACCGAAAATTATGTTGTGTGTGATATACCGGCCAATAGGACAGATATCTGCACATATGAGGTGTCTATGCCCAGGTTTTGATGGTCAAATATCATTTAAAAACCAGTTATATATTGATCAGGTGACCCCTTGCTGACATTATGTGATGCTCAGTGTTTTTTTGTTGTCAAACATTTAGTCGCATCCGCCGTTTAGTTGATCTGATTTCATTATAACGTCTTTCAGGTAAGCGTTTGATAGGTAGCAGATCTTCTAAGACAGTGCAGTATGTATGATATAATAGTATGTTGAACAACAGAAGGTTGGTATTGTTCTTCAATGTATGTCCGCTCATTCGTGTATTCACTTCAGGTAAAAAAAATGGAGCGATATGGGATTATATTTTATTGATGTGGCATTATAATATCAGAATAAATATTTTAATTGCAGTATATGACATTATAAGGTCAAAATATTACATCATCATGTGAGAATATGTTAGTTTAACATCAAATTATTATAGTATCCAGTTATATCCTTATAATGCCAGGGTGCTCTGGGGAGTTTTTGTTGTCAAACATTAATTATAATGCCAGCATGCTCTGGGGTTTTTTGGTTGTCGAGCATTTCCTATCCTCAGTTGGCAGCCACCGTTTAGTTGACCTGATTCCGTTAAAACGTGTTCTATGGTAATATTTTGTATATGTAACAGATGTTCTAATGCAGTGTAATATATATGATAATATTATTTTGGTCAACAACCGGTTGGTGATATTGTTGTCAGTGGTTTATTCATTTCAAGCAAAATACTGGACCTGGTGATCACCCCCTGAAGTGTGGGCTCGCATTATCAATTACTTTAAAGAGTTTAAGGAACACGATGATAAATTTAAGTGTTTATCATTTAAGTGTTTATTCTTTTCAAAAATGATATGTTATGACGTCCTAAGATAAACGAAAGGAGGGTAGAACACATACCATGTCTCTACTTAAATGCAGATGTGGTTGATGTCAGCTCTCCCACTCCATTTTTATCCAACATTTGCTTCTTTTGTGACAATTGGTCCATGGCTTAGCACGTATATTTTGATATAACTGAATCATGTAGATTCAGTTTAGGCGATTACAGTTTTGGCGAAATTTCTTCTTCTGCTATAAAACTTTATGGAATTTCAGCTGATTTTCATAATAAACCCACCTCCTGTCCGTCCCTTGATATCTTTTTATATTGGTTGGTACATATAGATATACAAGACTTTTTTCTGCATAATCTTACAAGCTCGACATAGGCCTAAATGAGGAAATAAGACTGGTCCATCAAATATTTTTGAGGGAGGAATTGACACAGTAGGTGAGATCTTCTTCCCTGGTGGCATTTGGCCATGTTAGATTGTAAAGGTAAATTAATGGGTATGTACTAATGATGCTTAACGCCACGTTTAGTCAATCAAAGTCATTTAAAGTCGGACAAAATTTTCCATTGCCTTATGTTGAATACTATATTAACTCTACCAAAGAAACCTGATGGGTCACCTCTGTTGATCCGAGGTTCAGGGGAATCATGCTAGCTGACACAAATAGTCATTGCCAGACGCATGGAGCAACAACTTATTTCGAACAAACATTGTAAGTTAATTGGCTTCATAACATATATCTAAAACTACAGGAAACATCAGACCAAACACCTATCCATTGAGGTGCCCTGAAGGATCAAAATGTACGACATGTACTGCAATTAATCACTCATCACTGCCCGATCGGAAAGCTGGGCATAGTAGGTTCATAGGAGAAAAAAAAAAAAAATCTCCACCACACCATAAAATAATGTAGGGCCTATATCACACCATATAACAATACAGTGTCTTTTCATCATAATGCCATATCGCGATGTTAAACTGCCACATCTGGATATTCTCACATACCGTGTTTTGATATCATGCACATTATAATGTCATACATTGCAATTAAAATATTTATTCTGAAATAATAATGCCACATCATTAAAATATAATTCCATATCGTTCCATTATTCTAATTGAAGTGATTACATGAATAAGCAGGCATACACTGAACAACAATAGCAATCTGGTTTTGTTCAACATAATATTGTCATCATACATACTGCATACATCTTGGAGGATCTGTTACCTATCAAACGCTTACCTGGAAGACGCTATAATGGAATCATATCAACTAAACGGTGGCTGAGACTAAACATTAGACAACCCAAAAACACGAAGCATCAGATAATGGCAGCAAGGGGTCACCTGATCAATCTATAACTGGCTTTAATATGATATTTGACCATCTAAACCTGGGTATAGATACCTCATAATTGTGCCGATATCTGAAATATTGGCCGAGATATGACACAAAATAGAATTTTCGGTAATGGCGAGGAATATTGGCCCAGTTCACCCTTTCTGGGCAAATCTGTCAAATGTACTTTCCTATAACTGGCTTAATAATGTTATTTGCCCATAAAAACCTGGGTATATACACCTCATATGTGCAGATATATCTAATAATGGCCGATATATGATACAAAATATATTTTTCGGTATTGGCGGAACATTTTGCCCCGGTTGACCATTTTCGAATCATTTTGACAAAGGTACCCCCTCTAGAGTTTTAGCTAAGATGTTTATCTTTGTTTTTGGTACCAAGAAACCTAATTATGAGTAAAGCTCAACGGTAAATTATTTTTAATCATTCATCCCATATAATATTTCCTTTAACTGTTGTCACTCTGAGACTGCTACTCGATACGCGTCTCCTTGGATATAAAAGGGTGCATCTGCCACTTGTTGTCACTCTGACATGTCTGAGGCTGATACTCGATACGCGTCTCCTTAGATATGAAAGGGTGCATCTGCCACTTCACAAAGTGGCAGATACACCCTTTTGTATCTAAGGAGACGATTGTCACTGATTGTGGAGATCCACAAGTATATCTTTGAGGTCTTCACACTGCATGGTCATGCATTAAAACATTTATAGCCAGCATAACTTTATCATGACTTCCAGCTGGTTATACTAGCTTCTAATTACATGTTTGTATCCAAGCAGTAATATAGGCCTACAACATTTATTTTACCTCGTGAATTACCAAATAGTTAACCACATTCTAGTTCTTAGTTTGAAGGGACATGCCATTCATTCACCAGTTTAGCTAGATATAGAGACGAAATTCCCGTATTTCCTATTTTTGACATGATTGTCAAAACTTAGAAATCAGGAATTTCGTCTCTATATCTAGCCTAACTGGTGGATGCTCAGCACAAAAATTTTAAAAAAAAGCAGTTCTAGTTTATGGACATGTTTACATCATATGGTCATATTAAGAAGCCAATATAAAATCACTGATTTTTTTATGATTTTAGCATTTAACTTTTTGCCTCTCCACGAGTTTTGATGTAATTGCGCAGTAGGGCGTGCGAGGTAAGCCTATGAAAACTCAACTATCAGCCGACAAGCACGACAAATGTAGAGGCCGACTCGATAACATAATTATATATATTTAACTGCAAGTAGGCATATCACCAATAATTATTGATAGATAGATATTACCATGATTATTAAAAAAACAGACTTGTTAGTAGTAGCTTTTCAGTTATAACAATATATAATTGGTCGCCATTATTGTCCCATGAATTTGAACAGTTTGGGTCATTGTATATGTGCACCAAAGAAAGAAATTGGCTGCAGCGGGATTCGAACAAACGAATGAGCTATCCTGGCACCACAAAATTCCTCGTGATCTAACTACGTCAAAAATGTGTCAAATAATATGTTTTCATTCGTAAAATGTAGTTATGAAATAAAACCAAAAAACTAATGATACTCCATGCTGTAATTTGCCATACATGCTCTTATTACATGTAGATGTATCGCTTTTTATTACACAACATATACATGTAGGTCAAGTATCTTATGATTTGATACCTTTAAACTAATTAGATTATCATGGTAACAGACTTACTTTTTTACAAAATATTTTAAGCAGCGACACTAATGGCAATGAAGATTATCCATAAAGGCATGAAAGGATTTTTATAATTACCTCGTATTACTAACCGACAGCCTGACTTAAAAATACCATCCTATTTTATTTCGATAATTAGCTTAATTATAACAGGAATAGCGTCTTCTCATGCTATGATTATTGCTGCAAAGAAGTATGTTGATTTCTGCGTGTTACATTTGTTCGCCTGCTGGCTGCCTGAGCAGCCAGCTACCACCATTTTATCAAATACAATTGCACAATACAAGAGCTTTCTCGATGACAGTGTTGTTGTAAATTATACTGCCAAACAGATGTGACAGGACTGTCACAGAAGGTCGCATGCTGGGAAATGTTATGTGTACATAAGTCCCATATTAATGTCATCAAAATGTAAACATTTCCATGCTGGCACCTTCCATTTAAATATCATGATCATCAGTGTTCAGGTATTCGACGATTGAAATAGATGAACTTTCTATACTTTTTTTACACAATGTGACACAAGACAAAATGAATTAACGTATTTAGTATTTTATAAATTCTGAGAATTATTTATTAGAATATCTCCTTTGGTACAGAGGGTGGCACTCTGGAGGATGAGCGGTATTAATTATGACATGCTGTAGAGTGGGGATAAGAAAGTAAACGTGGGTAACATGGCACACAGGGTCTAACTGTAATCTAGATCGTCAGGATCAGAGAGGGCCCTGTTGTCTGAGCACTCACCCATCCGGAACACACCAGTATAGATTGCCGTCACCTCACTCTTCTGCCAATTACTCTCAGCTAAATGCCACGCCCTGAGCTGCACTGCTCTGCAAAGCCAAAGGTAGTATCTGCTTACTTGTAAAGTAAGCAGATACTACCTTTTGGCTTTGCATGGCAGTACAGTTCATAGACAAACAGCAGTAGCTGCTTCTTTCAAATAAGGCATTTACTGCTGTTTTATTTTACATGACAGTATAGTCTGAATAATGCTGGTACGGATGTGAGACAATTCTCGAAAAAAACGAAAAGGGATTGATCCTATGTTCATTTAATGTTGGGCCAGCGTCGCAGACGATGATCCAACAATAGACCAGCATTTAACAGATTGTGCTGGGCAAGTGCAGCATTGAACCGACATGCTGTAGTCAATATTGTAATTTAAAAATAGTACGTTGGGCCTCTACATGAAATTGTAAAAATAAAATTGTAACAATTCTAATAGATATATTAATGATGCATATTTATTCTCTTGGTAGTATGATGTAATGGTGGGCAAGCGTCTGAGATTGTGGCCCAACCTTGATTAAATGTCAGGCTGTGGAATGATACAAACAATATGTCTATTGGGCTATTAATGGCAAAATTCACATTTTAGCATTTGTCCATCAGTGGTAATTAATGTTCGTACAGTGTTGGTACAGTGTTGGAAGATCTTCAGTGACGTTGGGCAAATATTGATCTAACTATCGCTGAGCTTCCATATTGCAGCAAACAAAATGACGTTGAGCCAATTTAGATTTGATGTTGGCCCGCCGTCGTAGACGGCCGGCCAACATCAAATCCAAATTGGGAGAACGTTTTTCTCTGTTTGCCGTGCTTGCGGCAGAGTGTTCCCATCATGCTGGATTTAGTGAGTGTTTGTCTGGATGCTTCAGGGTTCCTGTGTGACCGAGGCGAGACCTTCTCTGGCAATTACGGCCTTCTGGATCAGGTCCAGGCTCTCAAGTGGGTGCAGCGCAACATCCGCGGATTCCGCGGCGATCCAGATAAAGTGACCATCGCGGGCAACAGCGCCGGAGGCACCAGCGTGGGTCTGCTGTCAGTCTCCCCCGTGGCCAAGGGTAAGATATCCAGAAGTGGTCCACGTATGACAATTAGCCCTTATCTCCCGCTGATCCCGACTATTTTGTCGTTTTTAATCCGTTTTGTTAGCCGAATCATTAACTGTTATTGTGAATGAAACGAGTGCTTAAACACTAATAATTGCAACTTTTTGGTGTCAAATTAAACAAATATTAGTAATTTTCAGCAACATTTAAATTATTTAATTTAGCAGGATGAAGGTTAGTCAACCCATGTTCAATTTAATTGACCAGGATTTTCAATTAACATGATTAGGCCTAAACATGCTAAATACAATTCCAATTGAATTGTTGAAACGAAGTGCTTTTTCGGATAGGCTGATGTAAAAAAAAATCAACGTAATATTCAATGTATACGTGGATATGTGTTCGTGACAGATACGACACGTTAAATAATGTCTAATTTAGTCTGATATTCACCAGATGTCTCTGGTATATAGCATAGTGTTTATTAAATTATTTGACAAAATTACGTTTCATTGTTCTTTAAAATGAGATTCACTATATGTGTTGTATATGGGTTGTGATATACATAACCACGGTACATTTACATGTACATTGAAAATGATCAATTACAAGTGCAGAGTTTTGCCAAATGTACTTGGGTGCACTACAACTTCATATTAAATGTACTTGAGTCATTCATCAAGTGCCAAATACATTGCCGTTATAGTCGATATATAATAAATAAAATACAGAAAAAATCAACCGAGTACAATATTATTGTTTATTCATTATGCATGATTATAAGTAGTTGTTTAATTATTACTCCATGCACACTACTAATAATTAATTTCTGTGAATTACTTTTTATGCTCCCATCACTATAAAAGTCATATCGTACGTGCTGTTTCGCGTTCACGACTGTGGTCGAGATAGCCACAGGGTTAGCTTTTGAAGAGCTGAGTCCCTTGTTATATATATATCTCAGGTCGAAATAATTTGCCAGTTATAATGAAAAGCTTCTCAACAGCATCTAATAATGCAGAAAAGGGACGAAACCATATTGGACGCGGGTTACTAGTGTTACAAATACAAACAAATCTGGCAATTGACCCTTCCACCACTAAGAAATTTAAAATATATATTTTTTTTTGTAGTTTAGTTGAAAATTTCAGTTGCAAGTGATAGAAAGTTTATATTACTCAAATCACCATTTTTATTAAACGATTTTCATATTGTGTTTAATTCAGTTTGACGCTTTTGTAATTATGGACCACTATATTTAGTTCCCCGCACTGAAAAAATAAAGAAAGTGACCTCAGTTTTTTATCACACCAACTAATTGGAACAAAGCCCAGTTGGTAAGACTAAAAGATGTCCCCCTTCCGCATACAACAAATTTTGAAGTGAAATCTCAACCTTTGGTACTTGTATCCCGAAGGGGAAGATATTTTACTCTTACCAACTGCACTAACTATTTATAACTCAGTTCCAATCGAAACTATGTTATAGTCCTTAACACAAACAAGTCCCTAAATTTACAAAAAAAAGACATGGTCGTGAGAAATAAAATATCTTGGCCATTTTACATTTGACAGATAATTTTAATATTAACATGAATTAATCAGTGTACTATATATTATAATTGTGATTAAATCACAATTAAATACATTTTCTGCAAATATATGAATTTATTTTCAGTCTGTAACTTATGAAGTCAATTATAAAAAAATATATAATAAAAAAATGGATTACTGGCAATGTAGCCTACTTACGTGCAAGTACCAAGTAAATAGTAATGTACTCGGGTAAAAAGCACATTTTTCAAGCTTATAAGCTCTAAAAAATGTCAAATGGACAAGATGTGTTATTTTTCACGACCACGTCTTTCTTGGGTAAATTCATTCAGAATTAGACTTAATTTGTGTACAGGAGTATAATATAGTCTCGCCTTCAATGAGTTATACAAAGTACAAAGCACCCGGAAAAATCTACTCAAGTACACTGAAGTACAAGTAGGCCTGCCGATGTATTTGGTCCCAACGTTGGTGTAAATCAAGTCAAATTATTAGAAAATGATCTCAAGTATCCCAAGTATTATCGACTATCCCTATTTAAATACCAGCGAAATTTAAATTAAATCCAAGAACATTTATATAATGATGCTCTGCCATTTACCTATTTTTTTGTAAATTAAACGGTAATTGTCCAATATTGTCACTTATATTACCAGGATATGTATCAGTGTTTTTTAGCATCTGCTATCGCCTCCGCTTTTGGTAACGACCCAAAAAGTGAATTTCCCTTAATTAATAGCCACCCACAAAGTTGCGAACACAATACCTTCTAAACGATTTGTGGAATTGCATAAATAATTGCGACAGCTCTACAGCTCTAGAAAAAACAGTGAAATCTTGTAAAAAATCGATATGTATCTTGTCGAGTCCATTCTGGACTCCAGCCGCAAATCACATGACAGTGTGAAGATGATCGACATGGTGTTCGGTGGGGAAAACATATTACCTGTATACATATAATGTATTATTACCATGCTCCCTTTGGGTGCCCTACATTAATCTTAATTGACTAGAAGTGTCCCCGTGTTTACACATTGGTGAATTATACTGTTTTCCATGTAGTATCGCATCTTCAGAACATTCAACTAATGTGCAGTTACGACATTGTAGATTCAAGTGAATAATATTGATATAATATACCGGATGTCTTCGTAACCTATAGGCATATGCCAACAATGATACACTTTTTCAAATTACTATATGATTTATTCATAATTTATAAAAATCCCTTTCTCCATTTGAAAGCATATCCTATGAAAGACTCACTTTAATAATGTATACATACAAATATCCAGGCACAATGTGGTGTTGTTCAGAAGTATTTTTTTTAGAATAAATCGTTCTACTTGTTCTAATTTGACACTCATTATCTGATTGCAGCCGAGTACAGCATTTTTCAAGATTTCAATCCCGATCCTTATTAGCTTTTATAATTTTCATGACATTAATATTTTCCTTTGTTTAGCTTTATTTAAAAATGCGTGCCTGATATTGTATACCATATTGCATATTCAAATTCGGCATAATTTGCAAAAAAAACGCAAATTTCTACAATTGATGTTATATCGCAGATACTTCCTGTTTATTTCCCAGCAAACACAGAACATTTGCAGAAAAAATTGTACAATTTTAGACCAACGTCGAAGACGTTGGGCCGACGTTGTACAAATGTTATACAAATGTTTTGTGTTTGCTGGCTTGGTAGCTTTCAAGGAATATTTTTTCTTTGAAAATAAACAATCAGAAAGCACTCAAACTTGGACCTGTATTGAAAACTAAGCCATGTTATAAAATTCAAGATAAGCATTCCCCAGAAAACACCAGACGTTGAACCAATGCTGTTTTAATGCTGGGTGGCCCAACGTTAAAACAACATTGGTTCAGTGTCTTGTGTTTGCTAGATCTGGTTATATTCGTAAAATAAAGAGGTGGGGAAGGTACTACGATGTATTCAGCCATGCCAAGAGGCACCATGCCAAAATGCACTAACTGCCTGGCCTTATAGCAGTAAAATGATATATGTAGTATCAACTATTCTACAAACAGCATTCGAACCAGAATTCTAGCGTGTGTTGTCGTGTCACCTTATCTACTAGTCACACCGTAATATTCAGATAAACATATGAATTTAAGTTCTGGCATAATAAATCACATATGAAATACCTACATGTATTTAATGGCATAAATCATCGCAAGATTGACAGGCCTATTAATTTTGATAATACTCACTCTCATCATTAGCGTTCACATACATGTATATTTTTCCTTTCGACCTTGTCATTCCTTGATTGATTTATTTTAAAAACGAATTTTCATTTTTTTTTGCTTACTTGATCAGACGCCATCATTTCATAACAATTTCTGTTCTCAACCATCTATTTACTTTACATCATATTCCACGACTTTTACTTGTGTATAGGGCTCTTCCATCAAGCTGTGGCGCAAAGTGGTTCCATGCTATCATTCTGGGCAATGCATAACCAAACAGTAGATCTGCGCGCGCATACACTGGAAGTGACGTCACTACTGGGATGTACGGGCAAGGAGGACCTGGTGCAATGTATGAGAGGTGTAGAATGGCAAATCATTCCAGATATTTACCAGATGGTGAGTGACCAAATATAATGTAAGAATGATGGGTATATTGTTTCTGGTCGTAAATGAATTGTAGCAGAAATACTTAATGTATGATGCTTTTCTGATAGCATCTATTAGTGGACTCGTAAAACTATACTAGATGACATTTATTACCGCGGTAGGCTATATTTATAAACGTGTACGGGACGAATATTATTATATAATATATATGGCCAGAAGCTGTGAACATGTCCATAAACTAGAATTGCGGAAGTATTTTAAATTCTGGGTTATTGTGGCAAGTGTGCCGAAAGCCCCATTTATCAGTTATTCTCGTATTTCCTATTTTGGACATGCATGGTCGAAATTAAATTTCGTCTTTATCTCTCACTTAACTGGTAAATGCGCAACACAAAATATAAAAAAAATCACGCAATTCTAGTCTATGGACATGTTCACATCTTATGGCTATATTAAGAAGCCAAAATAAAATACCGATGTTTTGATGATTTTAGCCCGATTGTGTCGCTTTAACACAATATAGACCACTGCGCATAATCAAACAGTGATAACTGCTTACTCGACAACTATGCTTTTAGTGTAGCAGTTGCTGCTGCAGTTGCTGCTGCTTACCTTTGTAAAGCACCATACATATATGACCATCACTATAATAGTACTGGCAAAATCATGGCATTACAAATTGTGGAAACATCGAGTGGCTGTGGTGATTATAATATATATTCATCTGATGGTTCCAAATCGTAGTCCTAGCTTTAACCCTTTAATCGCCAAGTTATCTTATTTAAATTTTCACCCACTTGAAGTTCAAGTGGCTTCAAGTGGCTGGGAATTACTCATATTTGTTTATTTTGAGACCAAACATTTGCAAGTCTTGATGTTTAAACTCACATTTCGCTCCCAATTACAGTGATTTAATCGGCTGATAAAACAGATTAAAAACGATTATAATAGTACTAAGGGGTTTTATCAAGTTAAAAAGAATCCAAAAATTCGAGAAAAATTCGGAAGTGTGTGGGTGGGTCAAGCTCCAACTCGGATATTCTTTTTTGGGGGGAATTTTTTTTTTTTTTTTTTCAACTTGACAAGACCCCTCAGTGATTATTAAAGGGCTAACTATCTTAGCTAATTATCTTGTTTTATTGTACTCAGGGCAGAAGAATCTCCATGACTGGGGATGAATTCGTGCCATGTAAAGATGGCTATGTTATTCCGCACATGCCTGAGGATGTGCCCGCGGGTAGAGCCCACGTGAGCCGTGTGATGACAGGGGTGGTGGGAGACGAGTGGGCCAGGAATGTGGGCTGGATGGTCAGTGATTACAAGGAAGGACTCCTGGGTAAGTCATCTTCCCGACAGCAAGGCTTGGTCAAGCCTTGCTGTCAGGAAGATGGGGAATTAAAGTCACATCACTTCCAAATCACATCACTTCTAGTTAGCAAATAGAAATTCGTCATTTATATTAAAATAGCATATACATGAACTTACAATTACATGATGAAACATATAATAAAGTTTCTTGAAAAATAAAAATAAATGTAGTAACCGATCGATCGACACCTTCTCTCTAAGCTTTTTGACGCTTTATCCGATTTAAAAACCATCGATCTTATAACAGCACAGATTAACTGGTAATTTTATGTTCAACTATATTATTATTAAAAAATCAGAATTTAAGCAATATAGCGTGCAAAGATATACAATTAAGTGGAAATTTAAACTAGCGGCTCTAAGTACAATTAAAAGAGGAAGTCCTAGTGAATGTAGTACGACACACATAAATATTTATTTTTCTGTTACGCTAGCGACTTGAAGTCTATGTAGAAGTCTCCTGGTTTTCTGCAATTATTTTTTTGTTCATGTTTCTTTGTATGATGTTGAAAATCTAATAAATTTGTCTGAGTCTGACTCTGAGTCTTGTTACAGATGGTGACCTGAGTCTCGGAATAGATCGGGCTTCCTTTGAGAAAGCTGTCTCACACGTGTTAGTTGATAAATTTGGTTACGACGAAATCATAGCTAAAGCTGTCCTGCACCAGTACACTAATTGGGAGGCACCGTATGATCCCATAGCTAACAGGGATGCCTATATACAGGTAACCACGTGACCCTCTAACACTTAAAGCGCTGAAATATATTTATATTAACCGAGAGACCAAACGTGTTTTTTTTCAATTTGAAAACATCAGAAAAATGATAAATGAATATAATAGTAATACAAGATACAAGATAGTTAGGATAAATGTATAGACGACATCCAGGAGAGTAGCTATAAATAAACAGGTATCAATGGTATCTTTTCTGGTAGCCACCCACCTGTTAAAATAATAATATATATATAAATATATATGTATATATTACTTCATAAAAGGTCTATGTTTAAAAGAAACGATGTAAAATGTCGCAAGTCAATTTAAACGTAACCTACAGTTAGAAAAAAGTATGAAAAACATTTCCTGAAATTTCCTGAAATTTGTTTATGTCATTTCCGAACCTTGTTGCTTTTGTTTATTTATTTTATTTCAGTTTATGTCAGACATGTCATTTGTGGCCCCAGCTGTTGATCAAGCAGATTTCTACTTCTACAACCACATACCAGTGTACATGTACAAATTCTGTCATTTCTCCGAGCTGGCCGACCCGCTCTGGTGGAGGAGTTACCACACCTTAGAACTGGAGTTTATTTTTGGCTCCCCGTTCTTAGACTTCATGATAGATGGAGGATACCCGCATAATTATACAGACGAGGATAGAAGAATCAGCAAAAAAATGATGCGACTGTGGAGCAACTTCATAAAACATGGGTTTGTAAATCAAAGAATGTCACGACTTTAATAATAGTTGAAGTGAAATTAGTTAACCAGAACCTACATAGTGATCATACTAATATTATAGCCTACTCCAGACTGTTTCAATTGATCTATTGATCAATTGATTGCTCGATCGATCGATCGATTGCTTGATTGCTTGATTGCTTGATTGATTGATTGATTGATTGATTGATTGATTGATTGATTGATTGATTGATTGATTGATTGATTGATTGATTGATTGATTGATTGATTGATTGATTGATTGATTGATTGATTGATTGATTGATTGATTGATTGATTGATTGATTGATTGATTGATTGATTGATTGATTGATTGATTGATTCATTAATTCATTCATTCATTCATTCATTCATTCATTCATTCATTTATCCTGTAATTCAAAATGGGCTTATGAGCACCCCAAAAAAGTTTAAACTTTACAAGTATACATCAAAAGTACACTAAGGACAAAACACCTATGTGCCCTCAAAATACTTCCAATAGGGCAATTGTTTCAGAAAAAATGAGACCATCCATCCATTCATTCCCTCATTCACTAATCTTTCGTTTATTCCTTCATTCCTCGATCGGTAGGTCGGTCGACTAGGTAGGTCGGTCAGTCATTCGATCGGTGAATTATTTTTTAATTGTGTCTTAGGGAAAAATACATCTTTAAAAATATTTTTGAGCATGATGAGAGTAGAACTATTTATAACAGTTATAATAAATTATTTTTAATGCCCCTTTTTAGTCAACCACAAGTCGAGGACAGAGAAGGTCACAAAAGAGGGCCAAGCTGGGAGGCGTTTCATCCTGATACGACAAACTATTTCAAAATGGAGACAGAGCGGTTCAGCATGCAGAGGTTTTTACACGCCTCAGAAGTGGCCTTCTGGCGCCATTATGTGCCATACCTGCGCAGCCGCAGTGAATGGCCACACAAACATGTAGATCAGAGACGCCTGGTGTGGGGTCTTGTTACTACTGTGGGGGTGTTAATGGTGGCGCTGATTGCCGCCGCTTTTCTACGTGTAAAAAGGACTTGTCCGACAAACAGGCCTGGTACGGCAGAGCACCAATCTATCAAAATCTAACCTCAGTTCTCTTTATGTTGAACACTATTTTTACATCTCCAGATTAGATAACCAATGTGTTTTTTATTTTAAATTTGATAAGAAAAGTTTGTGTTTTATTATGTTCACCTAACTCCGTCCAGAATATTTGTTATTTTAAAACTTAACAAAATCCATTTTTTTCATCGCTTTTTGTGTAAGTATCATATATACTTCGCACCAAAGAAAAAGGTCCTTCAACTTGATTTTTTAATCTATGTTGCCATTTGTATCTTGGCAATACAGAATGATAACACATGGTGAACCAGTCTAGTGGACTTCTTTTTCACTAAACATTAAATAACGAACATTGCTAGAAATCACAACTTTTATGTGTAATAGGCAATTGAAATTCACCTATATGAAGTGGTAAAACATGTTTTTATTCCGAGCGTTGCAATGTAAGAATAATTATGATCCATGTGGAGGTGTTTGAAATCGAATACATTTGTATGTAGTCGACCGTGTTTTATTGACTAGATCAAATTAATGGAATTGTTTTTAGATTTGAAATTGCCATGCATAACCAAAAAGCAGTATCTGCTTACTTTACAAGTAAGAAGATACTGCATTTAAGCTTTGCAGAACAGAATAGACCTAAACTGATTTTCTGTTGTGGATACAAAGCACACTAAAGACATGCTTTTGATATGCCGTCTGTACCTAAGTTAATTCAACTTAAAGTCACATGAGTTTTCGCTCCCAGATGCGTCAGTCTATAGGCTAGGTTTATTAACATAATACAATTATTACTAAATGGTAAAATGAAATTTTCAACGCTAGAAATTCACAGAAAGTTCCAGTTATCATGTTTATGTGAAATAAACCTTGATCTTTCTATTATTGTAGTTTTTTAAGCAATTGAAGTTGAAATGTTGTCTGAGCACACATCGTCCCATTGGAGTTATAAGGTGCTGCAAAGTGGCAGTTTAGCACCTTCTAATTCCAAGGGGAAACTCACATGTTAACGTATCAGACACAGCTACCGTGGAAGATGTGAATGTAGCACGAATACCCTAGATAGCAGAACAACAAATATATCCATTAATTACTCTACAAACAATTCTAATTATAGCCGAATGCTGCTCCTGTAACATGCAGAGGGTTGACGTACTGCTGCTTGTGCTGCTAAACATTAATTGAATAATTATTATATTATGAAATAAACTTTAAATAAAGTTGTCATCTATTATGCCGTGCAAAGCCGCGATTCACAACTTCAAGTGGCTGAAAATTTGTGATATAAGTTTAATTTTAGACCAAACATGTGCAATTGTTGTTGTTTGAATGCTCATTACGGTTGAACAGGGCTGTTCTATTTCAACAGGGGGTATCATGCCCATGTGGGCATAAGTTACAAATCGTCCGGTTTTGTTCAACTCCTCAGCCTAAATGTCGCTATTTTAAACAATACATTAGTGAAATTACAGCAGCCCAAAGAGCAACTTTAATTATTTCGTGATAAAAAAATAAGAAAATTATTGTGATCACAATATCCACTATATACATTCATGTAGACAGACAAGTGTAGGCTACTTGTACATAATGCTCACAATAATTTACTAAAATGGAATCTGAATAATTGTCAGAAATAAGTGTATTGTGAGAATAATTATATTAGTTATATATATATGTATACTAAGCGGTCTGTATATTTGTAATTATAAAGAGTGTTGTATAAATCTTTATATAATAATGTTTTAATAAACATGCGTAATTAATGCATTGTTGTTCAAGTCATCTTTTTGCTATGGGCAAATTGATTGCGTCTGAGTCGGATGATTAAGGCAGAGTTCATTCTCCGCAGGACACGGGGTCCAACAATGCAAAGTGAGTGGGTATTCCACAATGAAGTCACAGCCCCGACCAACAGTTATGTGCCTTGTCGTGGCTATTTATAGACACTGGCTTGACACAGGCCTGCACATGGAGACTCCACAGTGGACCAAGTGTTTAACCCTTTAAGTCTTCACGATGCATTAAAGAATCATTTTACATCCCTGAAAACAGACTTTTTTTCCTACAACTAAGGGGTTTTTAATGAAAATCCCCATGAAACTGGTTTGCCGATACATAGTAATTTTCTTTAATTTTCACTCACTTCAAATTATCTTCATCCACTACAAGTCGAGAATTGCGACAGCAATTCGCGGCTTGTAGTGGATGAAGATGACAATGATAAATTCAGGCTTGAAACGGTTAAAGCAGTGGTCATGAACCATTAACGAGATAAGGGTATACTCAGAAAGCTTCGCTCTCGTCACAGAGATATAGGAGAACTAAAGGATTTTCAAAACTAATTTCATTCCAGAAAAATACCTTTTATTAACTGCACCAAATATAAGAAAAGCTATAACCCGTTTCAGATGCAGGAATTCCAAACTTCCCATTGTACTCGGTAGTTTTTGTGGTATTTCACGCGATAGACGTACCTGCACCTTATGTCACAACAGATCCATCGGTGATGAATATCATTATCTTTTCGAATGTGGCCACTTTGAGGGAGACAGGAAAAAATTAAAAAGCTGCTACTTTTACAGTAGACCTTCAACATTTAAAACGCATGAATTAATGTCGAGTGAAAACCGGGAGTTATTGTATCACCTTGCACAATTTATTAATATTATAAATAACGTAATGAACGGTTTAAATCAATAACGATTGGCATGCCCTTGCCACAGGCATGTTATATTTACCCACCCTGTATCGCACACCTGGCTTCTCATGTCCTACAGGATCTTGAATAAATTACCTTGTTTTCTTGTTACCTTGCTACCTCGATAGCAAGGATAATGACCGATAAAGTATATAAACTAAATAGACGTTGGACTGTAGCCGTTGGACTAAGGTTTCAAATAGTGTATTGTAGAGCATATTACGGCCGAAAATATGGGTTGTTTTTGGGACCCTCAACACTAGGGCGCGCGCCGGTGGCGCCCCCCCCCCCTCTGGATCCACCACTGTCCAGAGACAGGATTCGAAAATCCAGCGCCCTGGCGATCTGAGGTCGAGCACGCTACCTCTCGGTCACGGAGGTTCACACCAGGGCCCGCCCCATAATTTCACCTCAAAATGACAGATAACAGATACAAATTGTCAAACACACAGTTTAGTGATATCAGCGAGTCAATGCTGTCATAACAAATCAGCTGAACAAAATCGCCCCTTTTCAAAAGTAAATTAATCTATTTTAAATTTCGATTAAAGATGTCATCAGATCTAATGGGTAGAATCTCGCACATTAAAAGTTGACATATCCTATTTGTAAAGATTACTATTTAACTTTAATAACAACTTTTATCACCAGTCTCTTGATAATGTATTTAAAAGTCTAAGATATAAATTTCATTGGGGGAATTGTAAAATTCTATAGACATTTAGTTTCCCATTAAAAACAACTTTAAATCAAGTTTAATTTTTAAGGTAGTCTAAATCAAATTTCAATTAAGAAAATGAAAACAAGGCTGCTTTACTACCACCAAATGTTATGCTCATTTTAGTATTATTATTTCTTATTTAATATCGCGAGACACTCCATGAGATGTGCTGAGATGTGTTTTCCTTGGGATGGAAAACAATAGTTTTCTTAATTGATATTGGCCAAACAAAATGTTATCCATAAAGGGTAAATACATGACAATATCTGGTTGTGATCCCACCTTAAGGAGATCTGTCTAGCTGGTTAATATGCGTGAATAATATTATTAGCGGCACGTAGGCCCTTTAACTATTTCAACACGGGGACCGTCTTTATACGCCAGAATCTGACGTATCAAGACGGTCCCCGCACTGAAAGAATTCAAATATTTATAATGGCCGTAGACCCACAACATAGGTATTCAAATAAAGTAGCTAACTAAGACATTTATGATGATTTCAAATTGAAAAAAACTTTAGTCACTATGGTTTTTGGAAAAAATATTTCAGCGCTGTAAAGGTTAAATGCATCTTCGTTTTTACATCAGTTTTTATAGGTTTCACTTGTATTTAGATTACTTTGTCTGTACAGAGAAGATCAGGATGGGCTTGCATTTAGATTAGTTTGTCCGTACAGTGAAGATGAACAAGCAGAATGACAATCAGCGGCAGTTGGTGACCTTCTCACGGCAATCATGTGCTGTGGACGTGTTGTTTTATTACGTATAAACACCTTATCTTTTTGATATCCTGAATGTTTAGTTTCAATAAAACGTGGAGAATATATACATAATATGTCCAACATTTTTTACGTGCGCTTTCTATCAAATTCGTAAATATTGTATCAGATTAATATTAGTGAACAAATTAAACACGTCAATAACAAAATTAAACTGCACTACAGCTTCCAGAATATTCAAACTCATCTGCACAATTTACTTAAGCTGATAAAACAGTTTTGTGTTCGTCATATCTTTATAAAGGTACGCACATCGGCCCACATACGATCATATTGGTAAACTTGTAATAGGGACAGTGTCACTGTAGGAGCCTGACTAGAAGTAACACATTAAGGTATGTGATTAAATATTGATATGTTATTTTGTGAGCTGCGTACACACAATTATAACATAAGAGCACAAGGTAATCGTAAAGCAAACGATCCTATTATTTTCTGTACATATGTTTTTTCAAATACTTGTGTTTTGTATTTAAATGACACATTTTTATTTCCAAATATGATAAGGAGTTGCAACAAACTGTTTGTGCTAAAAGTGTTAAAATGAGTAGCTTGAAAGCTACATTGCTTTGAAAAATATTAATATTATCTTGAATATTTAGAGTAAACGATAGATTCGGCTCTGCCAACCTTGTGTTATAAATACTGAAAAAATGTTATAATGACTAATCAAAGTATATACATCAGCTGTGAATGAAAACGAAATACATCATTTCAAAAATGTTTCAGGTCCAAACATGCAGCTCTTATTTATTCTCCCAATTTTGGCCGCCATGACAGCTTTTGCAAGTAAGTATATTGCACAATAGGTATATTATACATAACCATTTCACTACATTTTAGAAGAATTTATGTTTTATTATGGCAAGCCTACCACTTAGTTTTCGCGTGAGAACATGTTACGTGTTCACCATGAATACACTGTGAAACATGTTCCGCAACATGCGTGTCACGTAACATGTTACACAGTGTATGTAGAAATGTTGCGGAGTTTTCGTGTTACGCAACATGGGACAAAAAATAGAAACAGTCCTTTTTTTGAAACAATTATGTTGCGTAATACAAATTATCTTTTAACATTTCCCCATGCACTATGAAGCATGTTACGTGACACGCATGTGACGTAAGTTGTTGCGGAACATTTTTCATAATGTACAGTGAACGGGTGTATGGATAATGGGTGACTTTACTCGTAACAAAGTGGAAACATATTGCAAGGTGCATAAGCAGCTACTATAAAATAAATATTTTTTTGTTAAATTGCTTTGGTTGCATTTTAACTCGTTTCCTGCCTAATTATCTTATCCCCACCCCCAATTGTGTCTCGCTATCGCGACCCAAAACTTCAAGTGTTGAGTAAAAGTTACTCGTATTTGTTTAATTTTACATCAACCATTTGCATATCTTGATGTTTAAACACTCATTTCATTCCTAATAACAACTCGTGCTAATAACATAAATTAAACACGGTTATTGTAATGATTAGCGATGAAAGGAGTAAGAATAAGAAATAAAATATACCAGCTGTTCATCCACTGGGCAAGTTTAGAATTTGTGACACCCACGTCATAAACTAGATAGTGGGCTAGTCACTTTAAAGGTGATATATCACCCCTTATATGGTATGAATAATTATGTCCTTATATGGGGTGATTGGCTATCATGTGACCCTCTCAGAGGGTCACATGATAGCCAATCACCCCATATATAGGAGTGATTGGCTATCATGTGACCCTCTCATATAAGGAAACACTTGTGCCCCATCTTATGGCAACTTTGATTTATTTGTCACAAATTTATTCATACTATATATGAGGTGATAGATCACTTTTAACATCCTACTTCTCATCTTATGCTATTGTTGTATCTTTTTCAGTGGGTCAGAGTGGGTCAGGTACTACTATTTCTCTCACCTCAGTGTTCATATTATTGTTTTATTGAGTGTGTCAGAGTTTATTCAGGCCCGACCGTCTTCCCCACATGTCAATATTATTTTTGTTGGTGTATATTAGAGCGTCAGAATGGGTGAAACCCGACTACCTCCCTCATATGTTTACATTGTGTTTATTGTTTTATTTCAGTGGGTCAGAGTGGGTCAGGTCCGACCATTTCCCTCACATACACAGCAGAGAACATGGCAACTTACGACAACAGCATGTTCACATCCACCCTCGAAATGGTGACAGAAAAACGAGCATTTATTGAGATCATGGATGAAGCTGCAGAAATGGACAGCACGTTCAGGTAAGCAGATTTAATCGTTTTAATATTGTAACATGGAATGTGAGAGGCTTCTGTACATTTGTTTTCCTCTGCAGTCACAAATGCTTCGTCATTGTCTGAGAAATTGCGAATTAAAAAAAATATCTGAGAAGATGGTCTGATTATATATACATGACCCACAATCTGATCTGATTCACCAATTAGTTTTGGGAGGGGAGTTCACCCCAGGGTGCGCCAATGTCTATTCAATCACTCAGAATGACAAATATAGTAGGAAGCAAAGCACATTATGAATTGATGGAAAGCGATGTACATATATCAATATATCAGTGTATAAACTGGTGAACATATACATAAAATATATCAATGTATCCATGCAAATATAAAACAGAATGTACATACAACAATCGACCAATGTACATATGAACTGATGGAAGACGATGTATAACATTAAAACAACACTGGGGCACGTTTGGAGGAGAAACGTTCTCTGTTTATAATTAGGCCTACTACGAACTGGAATTGCTGCGCTATTTACAAGAAAGATACGCTATCATTATACAGGACTTCACTAGTGGTTGTATGACCTGTCCAACAAGTCATCACCAGTGTTGATTAACCCTTTAGCCGCCAAATTATATAATCTGAATTTTCACCCACTTGAAGTTGTGTCTCGCTGACGCGATCCACAACTTCAAGTGAGTGAAAATTATTCAGATTTGACAAAATGTAGGTAAACTGTTTTCAAATATTGCTGATTGGTGTCATATTTTATCTTTAACATGTTTAAAAGGTGGTAGTTGATAAGCTAATAAAAAAAACCGAATATATGCGACACCGGCGGTTAAAGGGTTAATCACAACAACTAATCACAATTACAGTTAATTTATTGTGTAGTTAGCAAAGTCGCAAGCAGCAAGGTCATATAAACACTAAAATCTGGCCAGGCACTATTCAACATACTCTAGGGTACTTATCTAACACATGGATAGATAGATATTTATTGGCAAGCTAAAGTAAAACAAATAATTAGTGATGGGGGCTATGATGAATAATACGCTTTATTTGTGTTCATATTCACACGATCATTGTGAAGGTTATATCGTGGTAGTTGAAAATGTGTCAAAAATATTTTCTCGCCTGCTCCATTCTGTGTCTTCTAAATTTCGTTGCATAAAATGTCATTATGCTATTTATAGGCCTATTCTTTTATCTGCTTAATACAATTAATTAATTGTTTATTAATCACTAGTGGTAATAAATAGCGGTAACGGTAATGAATTTTATTATATTTCTCTCTTTTAAATATGTGTTTTTAATAAGCATTTTAGCTATTACAGACTTCTACATAAGGCTCGCTGTTCCCGAGGTCGCCTCGCGTTGTCTAGCCTTGCTGTCGAGGAGATAGTTGAAACATGTTTTCTCTGTATTTTAGATATGTTACAGACACAGTTAATGGTGAGCAGTATGTAGTGATGATTAATGACGTCTGGGAGAACACGGAAGCTCATCTCTCCTGGATCCTGACTAAACGATATGATGTCAGCGAGGATTGTCTGATAACTCAGGGTACGTCCATAAAGCAGATATGAGGTATATCCCTTCTGGGAATGGGTTTATGAATAACTACGGCCTTCCCGACGATGATTAGATTTTCACTCACCATGGGGCGTAGCTAGAAGACACACTGGTCTTTTTCGGAAGTGCTTTAGAACAGGCAGTGGCTAACCGTACGTGATTCTCTATAATGTAACACCAGTGGCAGAATGACGGGCTCCCATTCACTGCCATTAACTGATTAAAACTCGTACGAATAGACATTCTTGGACACAACTATTGGCTAATGGACGTGTGACAAATCTGAGCACACTAAGGTCATTTCAAGGACACACCAAGGCCATTTCAGGGTCAAACTGCAAAAAATATTGAAAATGTACACTTTTTATCAATTCTAAGCTTGTTATTGTCGCAGTCATCTACTAGAAAGGACTGCTTGTGACACATTCTTTGTCGGGAATAATTTCAACATCAATTTTTTAGAAAATCTAAGACAGTTCTAATATTATATTGGGAGGGGTGATACCCCCATGGTTGCCCATATTACACCCCCTCAAGGCTCAATTGAACAAGCAAAATTACAACTATGCAGCAGCGTGTAGCATCAGCTTGGACTTCCATCTACAGAATTGGGTATGGAGGTTTACATGGGTTGATGTTGTGCTTTACTGCATGGATACCACCCAAAAAAACGTGAAGGTTATATCAAGGGCATGTAAAATGTCACGTTTATCAGTTTATGGGTGGTGTGTACTAAATGCGCAATGAATAGGCAACTATGCAATCAGCACTGCCTCGATATCTGTCATCTAAATGTCAATATTGCATTTTAAGCATGATACTGATGCCAAAGAAAGGTATATTTTGTTTTATTGTATTCCTTGATAACACAATATATGGTTTGATGAAAAAAGTATCTCAATTATTGAAAAAAGTTATGATAATTTGATTAGCCATTTTGGATTTTTCGTTCTAAATGAATCCTTCAAGGATGCAAGTTCTGCATCCGCCCAGATATTATTATGGGTTGTTGTCTATGCACAATTAAAATAGAAACAAACTTTTATCAGCCAAAACAAGGTTACCCCTGTGAATGCCAGACCACATTGATTTTACAAAAATCTATATCGGGACCCGCGACAGTGGGACATTATTTGCTCCCGAGATATCCCGAGACCCGCGCTCAAAGGGTTAAGACCTACTATAAAATATCAATTTGAATATTTAGTCCTCTTATGTGTATTTTATATAAAACACATGTGTGCTATATCGGGATTATTATACTTTATAATTTCACCCTTAAGTATGGCCATAATTGGCCTACGCGTGCGGACCATAGGGTTTTGCCTCGATCCATAGCATATCGTGAACAAACAAACATCGCAAAAACTAAAATTATAATTCGGGCTGTTTTTCTACAATGATTTTTTTCTGTTTTCTAGGTGTGAGTCAGTTTGTGCCAAATCATGGCGAGCATGTGGCGTTCATCTATGACACCTGGGACACAGTAGCACGCCTGCCATTGTGTAGCTAATCATCACTCCACACTCTGATAATACTGATGTGTGAGGCCAAAAGACAGTGACTGCTTACTTTTCAAGGAAGCAGTTATTGCCTTCTGACTTTGCAGAGTAAAATACCGTATCTCTCATGCTCAACATAGGCCTTCTATTCTGTGTGTAATCGTTGTTGAATTGTAACATTTGCATATTATGGGATTTGTATACTTCTGATAAAACTACTGCTTAGTGAGTCCATCAACACCCAAATTAGCAAACTTAATTTAATTGGAGGTAATTAGTCTTATGTGAATGATTTAAATGTCACCATATGGTAGTACCTTGACTATCAGAGCGATAAACATCCAGCTTTTTAAAAAATACACCATTATTTCACAATTAATTTAGGTACCATTACAGATGCTAGTTACCAAGTGTTGTATCAACAATTGTTCCAGATTTCAATAAATGTGTAATAATAAATATACCAACAATTGTTTTGAGTGTATTGGTTCATTGTTATAATATAATAATAACTATTTTAAATAATAAAACAGATAATACTTTGTGATACCTTTTTAAAATATGTCAGTTGATAATATAATTTTTTAAGTTTTTTAGTTGTTGATAAAGTTCTTTATTTTTTTGAACTAACAGTTTGAATACATTGCTCATAATTAGAAAATTGCACATAGTTATTTGTAATTATATATAGCTAGATTTGACGCGAGATTCGCATGGGCAAAGCTAGTTAATAAGGCTTCACTAGCATAATTGAAATACAGCAGCTTGTAGACAAATAACACGAATATACTGGAATCCTACATAATTTAAGATGACAGTGTATGGATATGTATGACATCGGCTTAGAAAAAATGATCTCGGATGTAAAAAACGAATTATCTAGGCATACGTTTTCGAATGAGCCCCTTCATCTGCACAAAACTAGTTAGTATTGTGGGGAGCCTCCGTGACCGAGAGGTAGCGTGCGCGGCCTCAAACCGCCAGGGCTCGAATTTCAAATCCTGTGTCTGGAGGACAGTGTCATCTAAATCATCTCACCATCCTCAGGAGGTTCTCCTGGCCCAGTTTAGCCTATATGTGCACAAAGGTGGCCTAAAGCCCGATTCATTAAATGTCATTTGCACAAAACTAAACTGGAAATACGTTGATTTAATTAAAATCACACATACTTTGACGGAGGGAAATGGAAATATAGATGTTGATAATGTATAATGAACCGAATCAGCTAGTTAATAATAAGTTATAGATATTTGTGCCTGGTTCCAATAGCCACACATCTGTAGAATTAAAAACTTCGATCACTGTGGCCGTAAGCATGTCACAATGACTCCTCCGGTTGATCCTACAGAAACCGTAAGTTGACACATGCTAATTGCACATAGTGCAATAGTGTAACCAATTAAAATAGATAAGAGTACTTTATCAATCTTTTGAAATTTGGTTTCCCCATCCATATATATAAATATGTCAGCACAGTAGTGTTTGAAGATATTGATAGTGACATTATTATGCTGTTAAACACTGTGATTGAGATACAATTGAAGTAATGGAGTCAATTACGACATTGAATTTTTGAATTACAATTACAGTGCCGTATTTTGTTTCTTTTACAATTACAATTACTCCCCGCTACAATAGTTTTATCACATTTACAAAAACATTATTGGTAATAATGTTCACAACGTCTATATGTGTGTACCCTCCCTAGACAATCGGATCTCTCAGCGTTATCATATCAGCTCTATTCTATTACACGGCACTAATTCAATGCGGAAAAAAACATAGAAAACGATGTCTGTGTCCATGTTTTATAAAATTATACCTGGTGCCCCTCCAAATAAACATCATAAAATTGAGATTATCCTCATTTATTGGTTTCAAACCCTTCGTCGCCTTGTATATGAAAGTGTGTATCTGCCACTTTGCAAAGTGGCAGATACACACTTTCATGTCCAAGGGGACGTCTTGTTTTCGTAAGGGATATATACATTACGGGATAATCTCATTTCCTATTAATAATATATCAACAACCCAAATCACATATCAATAAAACGGCATTGACAATTACTCAGGTGTAGACAAGCTAAAATTACAAAGGTATAGTCTAATATATCTAGATCTCTAAGTAACTCATGCTAAACTGACTATACAGATAAATGCCAAATACCGATGATAAATCTTGTCGTGAGATGAAGAATAACACTTACAGAGTCACTTGACTGTTGAAGTTCGTGTCTCGCTAACGCAATTGCGTTAATTGCAATTTAAAATGTGCGCCAATCTAGCAAATTGAATGCTAACTTCTCCTGCAAAAAAGCTTGTTATAAGGATAAAAATGTATGTTTAAAATGGCCATAAACGTGCACCGGGGCCCATATTCTCGCCCTGGAACTTGAAGGGTTAATACGGAAATCGTGTTCCTACTTCTCTTCAATCAAAACTGTTTATTCTAAGTTGATATAGGTTGAGCACTTTAAATATCAACGAATGGTTTTTTGCCTGTTTTGATAAGCATTATTTTTAAATTCTCGGAGTAATATTTAATGCAGATGCTTCCATGAAAAAAGCTGCACATATATAGCACAGTCCAATGTATAAATCTGTGATGTTTGGATGTGGTTATCCCCACCCCACCCCCAAAATGCCTAGTTTATGGTCTCAAAAGCATGCATATCGTCGCCTCGGAGCTAAAGGATCCTATCTGACACTCGTCAGAGTGGCAGATAGGATCCTTTAGCTCCGAGGCGACGATATGTACCAGGGGATTGTGAAAAAAATATCACGACCACCAGTCTAAAAATATACAAAACTATAGCTGGTTTGTATAGCCAGAACAAGCTAGGGAATTACGTATTTTTTGTAATGATTTATAGCGAGTGCAGAAAACAAATATTTGGAGGCTAAGACATCGCGCTCATTCCATTCCAGCGAACACGAGACGTTGAACCAGCGTTGTTTTAGTGTTGTTCGGGTGGGATATAATATGTAGCATATCTGCACAAGTAGATATTTATATTTTATTGTGGAAAAATTTGCTGAATATAAGATCTATTTTTTAGCATGCAATCACGTAAAATATATATTTTCACTTTCAAATGAACATTTCACCTGATTCCAACATGTATTATATCTCTTACATAAATTCTACAAAATTGGTCTTCATAGCTAACCAATGTTCATGACTAAATAGATCTTTATCATCTTCAGAACGTTTGTCACGATAATTGCCAGTTATGTAAAATTGTGAAAGCATGCATGAAAAATTATACTTGCTGATTTAAAAAGGCGATAGTTAACTCATTTTAACTAATTTAATTCATTCCCTTTTAAAGGTGAGTAGGTCTACATGGTGAACTATTTTTTTTAACATTGTCACTCAAACAGCTCATTGGTGTAACAGTCATCATCCCATTGCATGTGAACACGAAACAATAAAGCAATGTTGGGTTTGATGCTGGACAAACGTTGTCGTTAAACCAGCACCTGGAGATCGAGCGTTTTTTGCTCTTCGGCATACTGTAAAATGCGTTTTTACACTCTGTAGTCACTACCTATTATGTTTTTATTATTATTATTATTATGTTTTATCATTATGTTATATACCGGTAGTGTAATCGTGTGTATTTATTTGTATTTGGAATGTATACTTATCTTATTCATTTACTAGTATGTCATGCCTGAGATATCCATAATTGTGTGTTTTATCGTGCACACAACGCCGTTTACCTCTTTCTTTTCTGTTTCCTCATGACCAAACCACCACCAAGAAACGGATACTTTTTTCTAAACTAAACACATACAATACTTTTTATAGTATGGCCTACTAGCCAAGGACCCACTGAGATAACATTTTGGCGCAAATAAATAAAACCTTGATAAATATCTGGAAAGGGGTCACAAATTAAAGAAACCGCTATCATCAAGTTTATATGAAGGTCGTTTCAAAATCAAATAACATAAACAAGGTGAAATGCTAAAAAAGGCCTCTATTTTTGCTGGTCAATCATCTAGAAAGTGTTCATGTGTATATTTTCTGCATATGTATATATGGGAGACAATCAACAGACTTGCAAAAAACACTATCCCAGTATGTATCAGCCCTGATGTAATGCCATATGGTGCTGTGATTAAACAAACACAGATACGCACGTAAACATGGTAAAATCTCAGTTTATGTCATTAACCCTTTAACCGCCAAATTATTAAATTGGAATTTTCACCCACTTGAAGTTGTGTCTCGCTGACGCGATTCACAACTTCAAGTGAGTGAAAATTATTCAGATTTGACAAAATGGAGGTCAACTCATTTCTAATCTTGCTGATTGATGTCATATTTTATCTTTACCATGTTTAAAAGGTGGTACTTAATGTGCTAATAAAAATAAAACCCCGAATATATGCGACACCGGCGGTTAAAGGGTTAAGCAGTTTAGTACGAGACCATTATGGGCCAACAAAACAAGCTGTGGACTATTAACTACATGTCAGTTAATCGCCAAATTATTTAATAGGAATTTTCTCCCATTCGAATTTGTGTCTCGCTGACGCGATCCACAACTTCAAGTGAGCGAAAATTATTCGGTTTTGACAAAATGGAGATTAACTGTTTTTAAATATTGCTGATTGATGTCACGTTTAGCCTTTAACATGTTTAACAAATGAAAACCCGCAATATAATCGGGACCGGCGGTTGAAGGGCTAAACATATTCGTCTGCGCATGTGATGATTGCTCAACAAAAACAACGATTATATTAGTATATAAGTGAAATCCACAGCAAAGGAAGGTAATTTTCGCATAATGCAAATTTGACAAAGGACGGGTTAAAAACTTTTGAATTTGGGCATCGTAATAGTAGGCCCCCTATTATAGTGAACATAATAGCAGCTTGAAGCCAGCCTCTTGTACTCATTGTATGAAACTGGACTCTAAAATAGAAACGCACAGCCTATTGTCGTCCACAAGTGTCGTTAACAAGAATGTATTGTCAACACTGACTGTTTACAATAAACCTGATCTTATCTTCATGATATAACAGCCATCTTGATCTGCTGTTTGATGAATAACACATTGATGTGATTCTAACGCCAGAAGACTGCATAAAGCTACAAACAGGGGGTTTATAATTATGTACATTTTCATCACAAAGAGTATATCAAATGTGCTGATGAATCAGTGATAGCAGAATTCATTTCTGGTGATAGGCACATGTGACCCACAGCTAATGAGTGAGTGAATATTGCTTTACGCAGTTTTCTGTACCATCATGCCATTATACGCGACAACAGGAAGCAAAAGTAGCTAATACCCATGCAATGCCGGGACGTTTTTAAGTTATAAGTTAATTCGAACCGATATTTTTCAAACAAATATATTCTTTAAAATGTGTCAGAAGAGCAGACTCATAATACGTAATATCAAATACAGCACATATTCTAAACTCTAGATCTGCTCTATAAACGTGCGGCTGCTACAATGAAAAAACCCTTTAGTTTCCATGGTTTACATAAAAGTATTTTAGCGCTTTGAAGGTTAACAATATCAAAAAGCCTTGCTACTCATAAAGACTTAACCCTTTGCCCGCTAGGTTATCTAATTTAATGTTTTTACTCTCCTGAAATGTACCCATATTTGTTCATTTTGTGACAAAACATTCGCAAACTGTGATGTTTAAGCGTCCATTCATTCTCAATAACTGTGAATTAAATGGACTGGCCCAGGCTAAAAAAATCGGTGATGTAATTTTGGCCTCTTAATATGACCATATTATGATGTAAACATGTCCATAGACTAGAACTCCAAAAGTTTTTTTTATTTTTTCTGCTGCGCATTCACCAGTTAGACTAGATATAGAGACTAAATTCCCGTATTTCTAATTATCGACATGGTTGTCAAAAAATAGAAATCGGGAATTTCGTCTCTATATCTAGCCTAACTGGTGAATGCGCAGCACAAAAAATTAAAAACTTTTGCATTTCTAGTCTATGGACATGATATTTTGATGATTTTAGCTTGAGCCAGTTGCTTTAACCTGGTAATAAACATATTAAAATCGATTGCAGCCGTGCTTAACCCTCAAAGAGTTTTTTGTAAAATCTATGGAGAACAAAGGGTTTTTTTTTTTAAATCACCATAAATGTCTTTATGTCGTAGCTCCTTTTGATTAATATGAATACCTATGTTATGTAGGCCTATCTACGGTCACTATAAATATTTTTACTCTTACAGCGCGGGACGACTAAAGTCGCTCCCCGCGCTGTAAGGGTTTAATTAATATTAGTTTATGACTGGCAACGAGTCGGTTTCATTATAGCATAGCACAAAACATTTGTATAACAATTTATACAATGTTTGACCAGCGTCGAAGTTTACTGGAAATCCACCTAATTGATTATACTCGAAAGAGTATAATTAAAGGGACTCCTTGGGACGAGACATTTTCAATGTTGTCAATTTTGAAAATTTAATTTATTTAAAGCTATATAGCCTACTGATCTTAACTGAAAATACGAGAAAGTCAAAAAACAATTTTAAAGCTCCGAAAAAGAGTGAAATAGTTGTATTTCCAGGTCGTATATTGCCATGTAAACAAAACAAGTCAGCAATATTCAGCACTTTACATCACATATTCCCACGTATCAGACAGTAAGATCAGAGCATTCGCCGCTAATTGGTGGCTTATAGTCAGGACACGGGAGGACACACCTGCAGCACTGATTGTCTACCCAACGCTGGGCCGATGACATCAGCATGTGGCCCAATGCTGTGACAACATTCAATCGCCCTTCAGGTATACAAATAGTGTGTTTGGGTTACTTCTGGTTTTATAGAAATGTTGATTAAAAATATTTGTAAAAATGTGAAAATTCGGAAAAAAATAAAAACATGATCCGTGGGATAATCTACTACAGTACAGAATTAAAAACGAAAATTGATGTCATCCCAAGGGGCTGCTTTAATATTATAACCTTTTTTATGTACGTTTTACCACTTTTGAAACTTAAATAATGTGATTGATGAATATGTTTACATAAAGGTATTATTTCGGACTAAATACACCAAAGTAAGCAGGCCGTGCCGCTAAGATGCATACAAATGTAGTTACATATAAAGTTATTATGTCTGCCCTCTACAGAGGTAGAGGCATATTGCTTTACCTGTCACCGTCTGTGAGTCTGTGAGTGTGCTGGGGTCAAACACGTTCACCCAATTATGAGCTAATGCTGGCCCACCGTCTATGGCGCTCAGCCAACATTAGCCCAGTATTGGGTCAACGTCTCGTGTTTGGCGCCACGCTCAATGTGGGCCAGTGTCACAGACAGCGGGCCAACACCAACCCAGCCTTGTTTCAAATGTGTCGGTACAACGTGCATTAGTCCGACGCCGGGCCATTGTGTATGACGCTGGCCAACATTTAAACGGCAATGGGGCAGTGTATGCTATGTGCACTCAATCCCGCCAGCATGAAGTACTCAAGTACTGACTAGGACTGAATGAATACTGGCCAGCCAAGCTCGCATGAAATTGGGATGGTGTTTATGTGACCGGGCATGCTGGGGGTTCAGCCAAAAGTATCATGTTATCATAGAAAATATTTTTTTCTTTTTTAGGACTATGAATCTCAGATCCGGTTTAATCTCCGGTTACTAAGTAACCCCATCTAGGCTATATCTCAATTGCAGTCCAACGTTTGGCCAGAACCAGCGACGCTGGCCCAACATATACCAGACATTGGGTTGGTGTCGGCTTGTACTCGCCGCCAGCAGTATGCATCCCACTAACACGATACATTGAGGCAAGGTTGGTTTATTGTTGGTCCACCGTCTACGACGCTGGCCTAACATTAAACCAACACTGTCTCAATGTTTCGTGTGTGCTGGGGTATGTACCGGCAGACCGCAGCAAACACGAGGCGTTGAACCATTGGACCAGCATTGGGTCAATGTCACGTGTTTGCTGGGAGTGTTGACAAGCCACATTGTGTTTCGCACATCGCCGTGGTTCCAAAACAGAATAATAAATTCCTTTTAATACAGAATCTTAGTCCAGATAGGGTAGTGAATGACAGTTGTTGTAAGGTGACATTTTAGTGTGAAGATAATAAAACTGTTGCCCAGACGATGGAGCCTACAGACGAATTATTTACTGTAGATATAAAAAACGGGTTCCACCACATCAAAATACATTGTATCTGCTGTCCACAGGAGCCATTTAATAACATTAATTACAAAAGCCATTGACACTACATCTATTAGCTATCAACCTTTATGGTTATGCTGCTGGAGGTGAGACATATCCAGTTTTTTGTTTACAAAAAACTAGACCCTTCTAGTATACTTTGTTTACACACATACATAATAATTTTGTATCGTATTTTCTGTGTGTAATAATATCAGTAAGGTGTCTGATGTCTACAATGACGTGCATTAAATATGCGAAGTGGCTATTAGTACGGTAGTATTCATACGATTGATTAATATAACAATATTAAGTATTTCAGATCTGGAATGTTAAATAAACTTTGTTTAAACACATACATACTTCTATGTCTTACATAGAATTTTGCGTGTAATAGTAAGGCATTCCATGTTTTCAATGGCGGTTGGAAATTCTTTCTACACCTACATTTCATGCAAAATGATCAATACCATGAATACATTCCTTTCTTGTGACTGCTACTTGCCATTTTGGCAGATCATGCTTTACTAAATAGAAAAAAATACATAATAAGGGAAAATGTCAATTAATATTTCCGCTGGACTAACAGGGTCAAACGAATTCATGAAACGAATGTATTCAGATTACTATACATAATTATATCGATTGCATAAAATATAGGTGTAGAAAAATATAAATCCAATTGCTTTGACAGCCCAGCAGAACTATTGCGTGAATATATATTTTTAAATACAATAAATCCACCAGGCTGTCAAATAATTTCAAAGCCAATTCTGAATGTGGATGCCAGTGAATTAGATATAATATTCAATTTTCGCCCACTTGAAGTTCTGTCTCGCTGCCGCGATCCACAACTCCAAGTGGGTGAAAATTACAATTTCAAAGCCGATTCTGCAATGTGGATGCTAGTGAATTAGAGATGTATTACTGGTTACGCTACTATTATTGTCAGGTTTATTGTTATCTCGGTTTTGTTTATTTGTCTGATATGTGTATTTGACAGAGACCACTACAACTGGTTAAGACCCCAAACAAACTCCACACGACTCGTGACATAAAACATATGCCTCTCTGTATGAGACTATAACAACGTATCATATTATTGAAACTCTTTAATTCTGGTATACTTAATCAGTATCGTGGCATGTTCAATGGTTTGAAGTTGGAACCATACATACGTGAACCTATAGCTAATATGTACATACGTATATTATAGTCTGCTACCATATCAAATGATCCATTTATATACAATAGCTGGTCATTTGGGAGACCAAAATAAATCTTGAAGAATCAGATAATTATATACGGTATATATTGTGATAAAGAAGCTAGCATCACCTAACTCTTATTTCGAAGATCAGTTGCTTGGTAATTCCATATCCTGCAAAAACCGCGAGCAACTCATTTGTTCTAAGTAATCTGGTAACCTCTCATAGAGAGCCTACAAACCACATCTCTACTGATAAGGTGATGATGTCCCAACCATTGTGTCATGGTATCTGGTTTCAGCATGTGTAGCTGTTTGTTTTCTCCATCCTCACCAGGGACATTTCTGGGTAGCTCAATAACTATCCACATAGGCACCATATTTAACACATACAGCGCGGGGATCGATTTTGGACATCAGCTTCTGACGTTCAAAGTCAATCCCCACACTATAAGAGTAGAAACATAATTATAATGGCCGAAGACCCGTAACATATAGGTATTCAAAAGAAGCAGAAAGAGCTAACTAAGACTTTCGTGATGATTTCAAATTAAAAAACCCTTTGGTCTCCATGGTTTATACAAAAACAATTCAGCCCTTTAAGGGTTAAAAGCTGATGTAATCAGACTGATATAATCAAATTTACATCAAATTCAAATTCATCCATAGTCAATTCTGAACCAATTCCCATGACATTTTGTATACACTATTGTCTATGCATGTGGCGACCACTCAGAAAATTTCGTGAAGTTTGAGAAGGTATTTCAGAAGCTATACCATTTGAAATTCTTAAATGAAGATAATGGGTTTATAGAGGGCGAAATTTTTCAGTCATCTTGCTATGTAACCCAGCAAATACGAGACATTGACCCAATGTTGCTTCAATGTTGGTCCACCGTATTCGACGTTGACCCAACATTGAAACAACATGAGGTGAATAGCTAGTGTTTGCTGGTAAATTGCTGCCAATCGCAGGGTGAATACAATTATCTAGCTTGATAAATACACAATATTGTAATGTATAAAATAAAGCTCATTACAAAAATGTAACAAGTATGCCTCATGGGTTACATTTAATTCTGCTCATTTCGGCTCAAAGAAAAAGACTCAAATCTTTGTTCTTCAACAACACGGTATTCCCCATCTCAATTCTAGCCATCTGATTGGTCGGCGAAGCGTTTTCCACAAATCACAAGCGTTTTATTTCGATTAAACTTAACTGAATCAAACCGCGGTAAAAAAAACTGTTCCCGTGGAAACAAGAACAAATAATATTTAGTTTTCATCTTATCTGGACAGCCTGCGGAGTTGATGTCATCACCAGTCTGACTGCTAGTGTGTTATTACAGGAACCAAGGTACAGGGGACCAACACTGAATATAATTATTATGTCCCAGTGACTTCAACGATCAGCCAACATCGTACCAATGTGTTAAGTTGGCTGTAATGACGTAAGACGCAATCCACATTGGCTGTTTTTTTCTACATTACGTCTCAGGCATGGGCTACGTACGTAGGCCGCCCTATCAACAACAATTCATGAGAGATACATTTCCAGTTCAGTAATATGTTTAACCCTTTAACCGCCGGTGTGGCATATATTCGGGTTTTCATTTTTTAATAGCACATTAAATACCACCTTTTAAACATGTTAAAGATAAAATGTGACATCAATCAGCAATATTTGAAAACAGCTGGCCTCCATTTTGTCAAATCTGAATAATTTTCACTCACTTGAAGTTGTGGATCGCGTCAGCGAGACACAACTTCAAGTGGGTGAAAATTCAGATGGAATAATTTGGCGGTTAAAGGGTTAATATTTACCCCCCCCCCCCCCCATGGTTTGTTCATCAACCACCAGATATTGACACGGTTCCGGTCAAGCCTAGATATGTGATTTATCTGTGAAAATTAATTATGTCATGTTTCTGCTGTGAAAAATAATTCACACATCGCTTAACACGCCACTAGGCCTATACGATCAGTGATGTAGTGATATATCACCAGGAATCACTTTTGGTCGAAAGTGGGCGTTTTGGATTCGTCCCAGAGACACTAGACGTTGAATTAATGGTTTAAGTTTGGTCCACCGTCCACGACATTGGACCAACCAACGTTTGACCAACATTGATTCAACGTCTAGTGTCTGCTGCTGCTGATTATGTTTTGATGTGCTGTCGTTTTGGTCATTTTCAATTAGATGGATTGACGAGCGTCCACGCTCTATCCGCTTATTTGCCGGATCCATGTCCAGGCTGTTATAATTGGAAACAGCGTGGCAAATTCCGCGATCGAACTTTAAAGTGAAGGGTCAATGTAGACTTCTGAGAACATGGTATGTAAAGTTAGATTATTTAATTTCTAAAGTTACTGTGTGCATGACTCGACAACTTAGGCTACTGCACACTTCACTTGTTTACTTACGAGCACCTCGGATTGTTACACTTTTTAGAAAAAAAATACTCTACTACCATATTAATAATGTCAGTGCTGACTCATTCATAACCTAATTATGTTGAGGGGATTTCAGCTACAACATTAAATCAACATTGCTTCAACGTAACGTGGTAGCTCGGAATATGGGCGGGGTTTGGTTCCCGGTCTCGGCGGTTTGTAAGAAACAAAATGTTTCTTCCCCATCCACGTGTGAAAGTCAATATTGTGGGGAGCCTCCGTGACCGAGAGGTAGCGTGCTCGGCCTCAGACCGCCAGGGCTCGAATTTCGAATCCTGTGTCTGGAGGACAGTGTCATCGCAATCATCTCACCATCCTTAGGAGGTTCTCCTGGCCCAGTTTAGCCTATATGTGCACAAAGGTGGCCTAAAGCCGGATTCATTTTATTTCATTTTTAGCTCGGAATATATCCGGTAATTGAAACAGAAATTATGCGGTCATAGCCACTGATATAGGCACACTAGGCTTCCCGATTACTTCAGGATGGCATAGCGATGACCTTTAGGCAAGTTCGCCGCATAATTGCATTAACTCGCAGACTTGTGTGCGTTAGTAAAATTGCGATAAAAATCGTAGATAGCTTCGCCCGACGATCCCTCAGCTCCTTGTGATTGATCTGTTTTTTACCAGTTTGTCTGCAACTGGACGCCACCTCACTCCCAGATTGATCGCCGGTTAAATTGCTATTGCAAACTTTCTCACATGTAGGCGACAGCACTGCGATATAGGCTGCAACCTGTCGCCGGGTGATTGGAAATAACAAAACGGCACGTGTACGAGCACGTGACTGCTGTCAGACTGCTGTCTGACTGCTGTCAGAGTGCTGTCAGACTGCCGTCAGAGTGCTGTCAGACTGCTGACAGACTGCTGTCAGAGTGCTGTCAGACTGCTGTCAGACTGCTGTCAGAGTGCTGTCAGACTGCTGACAGACTGCTGTCAGAGTGCTGTCAGACTGCTGTCAGACTACTGTCAGACTGCTGTCAGACTGCTGTCAGAGTGCTGTCAGACTGCTCTCAGAGTGCTGTCAGAGTGCTGTCAGACCAATATTGTTTTAATCCCTGACTGGTGTGAGGGAATAATTGTCAACAATTTGTTTCACCCCAATTTCGAATGTGTGATCTCCGACTTGTCTCCTTTGTGTTGCCAATAACTCGCAGACAGTTCTATGACGACTTTACCGATTAAAATTACATGATTCAAATCGCAGACCATTCGCAGCAGATTTTGGTCGCAAACTGGTTGTAATTCACTCGCAATACCAGTGTGCTGGGCATAAACGGCTAAATATTCTTCTGCTGCTTTCATGTTACGTTGGCCCAACATTAAACCAAAACTGGGCCAATGTCTCGTGTTCTCTGGGACATGCTTTTCACTAGAAAAGTGTTATTCTGTGGTTTGGATACAGTATTGAAGTAGGTTATGCTGTGTCAAGGACCTCCCACCAGATGCAGATAGGCACGATATCAGGAAGGCGTCACAAGATGCTGGGCCAACATCCAATCAATGTCTTCAACGAAACCATTTAGGCCATTTATTTGCGATGGAAAGAGAGCACCAATTTCAGACCTGCAAATGTGTGTAAGACTTGTGATGAAGTGGCAGGACAGTGAGCACGCATAGTCTTCACTGTACTTGGTCAGACCTTGTTTTCGCCTCAGGAATAATTCAGGGAGTTTTGGGAATAGAGTGCCAGCGGCTGCTAATATGCCTCGTCTGTGCTGCTTTCTGCTGGCTCTTCTGTCGCTTGCCCACTTAGGGCCTACCTCTGGAGATGGTCAAAGGTGGACATATCCCGGGGTGGGCAAGGATATAGAAGGAAGTGACGTCACTGTGTCCTACACAGACGGCACTCTCAGGGGAAAACGTCGCCAAGGTGTTCTCCAAGCCGGTAAGAAAATGTGTCTATATATAGGCCTATTAGATTGATGGGCCACATGCTCTCGTCTTGGCAGATAAAACCGTACTTCAAGGTGTGTGAGACCTTATAAACAAACCCTAGGCGTCTTATTCATTGAATCTGATTAAAGTTAAGCAAAGGCATTAGAAATTTAGTTAGTGCATGGGACGAATCATGATACCTAATTCTACATTTGACATAATGGTTATAAAGGCAAATACCTAAACATAACTGATTGAAGGCATGAGTATATTATATTCACTCATTGAAACTTACAATAGGCTTTGAAAATCCCCAAAACAAAATAATAGTTTACTCATACACCATTGACTGGCAAATAGTTTCAAAATTTGGCAGAGCCATGGCATGGCATGGCATGGCATGGCATGGCATGGCATTGTATTGCATTGCATAGCATAGCATAGCATAGCATAGCATGTCATAACATAGCATAGCATAGCATAGCATAGCATAGCATAGCATAGCATAGCATAGCATAGCATAGCATAGCATAACATAGCATAGCATAGCATAGCATAGCATAGCATAGCATAGCATAGCATAGCATAGCATGGCATATAGCAATAGTCAAACTTATATGTTTTTTTTGAAACGGATGAAATACGATTACGTAAATAAACTTTCCCAACTACAAGACTTTTCCGCTAAATTCGGATTGCGTTTGTGAAGTCTAAAAAATAAAATGTGTCAATACAAATCTCAGCTGGTAAAAACTTTAGCCAGCTGGGCGTAATACCATTGTTCCCCATTTATTCATGTTTATCATTGAGAAGGAAACTATAAACAAACGAGCTTAACAGAGTGGCAGATTCACTGACTCACTGTACGGAGCACACCCTAGCAAAAGCGGCACGTTGAAACAATGATGTTTTAATGTTGGCCCAACGACTGCGACGCTCGCCCAACATTAAAACGCTGCGCACAGTATACCAAATGTTACTTAGTGTTATAATCAGATAATACTGGCATGTTTTATAAATATACATTTGTAAATAATAATTTGTCATGTAAACCATGTTCCTCAAAACGAAATGAACCGTTTCTCAAGAGCTTCATGCTATATAATTATGGATATATTATAGCGACACAATCAGGCCAAAATCACCTTTTTTGGGGCTCCTTGATATGTTATTCCTGTATTCTTTATTTTGTACATCCATGTATAAAATTAAAACTCATTCTTATTTATCTTTTAACTCGTAAATGCCCCAAAAAATTAAAAGACTTAAGCAATCCTAGTGTATGGACATTTTGAAAACTTAAGAACATATATCTTAATCTAGGAACCAAAATAAAAACGGTGATTTTGGTTTGGTTGTGTTGCTTCAAACTTTCATCGCGGGTACCGTCTTTAGACGTCAAAATCTGACGTCTAAAGACGGTCCTCGCACTGAAATAATTACAATATTTATAAGGCCCGTAAGCCCATATAATATAGGTATTCAAATGAAGCGGAAAAAGCTAACTAAGACATTACTGATGATGATTTAAAAATGAATTTATATAATGGTCTAGCTATTTGGCACGGTTTTCAGATATCAAGCATATTATAGTTATTTATGGCCGATAGTCGTCCATTTTTAATTTGATCAAGTTGAAATTTTTCAGGGCATATCCCCACATGAAATCACACATTTTGTTTTATGGTCTGGCTATCCGGCACGGTTTGCCATATAGAGCATGCATATTAAAGCTAATTATGTCCGATGGTCGGCCATTTTTAATTTGATCGAGTTGACCATTTTCAAGCCATATCCCTCCCTGAAACAGGACATTTTATTTTCTTAGTAATGGTTTAGCGATCTGGTGTGGTTCGCCAGATATCAGGGAAAAATACTAATTGTGGTCGATGGTCGGCCATTTTGAATTTGCTTGAGTTGAAATTGTTCAAGGCCATATCCCTATCTGAAACCGCAGATTTTGTTGTATAGTAATGGTCTATGACACGGTTTGCCAGATATCAGGCATATTAAAGTTAATTATGGCCGATGGTCGGCCATTTAAGTCAAAGTTCATAAGCCCCAAAAGGCACATCTACACCCCCTAAGAGATGTGTGTGTGCAATATGAAAGAAATCCCCCGTGGGTTTCCGAGATCTGCTCCGAAAACGAAACGCGGAGGAACGACCGGACGGACGGGCCATCCGAGGCGACGCCAATACCCCACCCCAACTGCGGAGGAGAAACAACCCTTTGGTCTCCATGGTTTACACAAAAATATTTCAGCGTTGTAAGGGTTAATACCAGTAATGTATGACACTAGGGGTCGAACACGTATGTGCCGAGTGAGTTAGTCAACATTACTTTGCATCGGTTTCTGCACAATCATGGCAATAGCGAGACATAAAGAAGGCCAAATCCGGGTTTATACCCTAATCTTGGCTACTTTTATCGAATGACATTAAGCTTATTTATAGCGCACAGTGACATGGGAAGCACTGTGGCACATTCCAGGCATTTGAATAGTTTGGAGCACTGTAATACTTATGCACAACCTCGCTGACAAACATCTGAATCCAGTACATATTGCCATAACCGGGAGATAACTCGGGTAAATATTTTCAAAAAACCTGATGCAAAATCTGGGAAGAGTGAGTGGATGGCATTCTATACTTTTTGTAACGTTGATTGCTTTCACTTGCATTTACCCTTATCCTTTTAATTTTCGGCCACTTGAAGTTGTGTATCGCTATCGCGACCCACAACTTCAAGTGGCTGAAAATTACTCATATTTGTTTAATTTGAACACAAATATTTGCAAATCTTGATGTTTAGACACACATTTCATTTACAATAACAGTGGTGGACTAATAAAACAGATTTAAAAACGACAAAAGTCGTGATCAGCAGGATAAGGGTTAAAGAATAGCCCCTTATTTGTCTTTTGATATATCAAAAACATAAAAGGGGCGCGTGCCATGGCTGTCTTCACGCCTTACCAGGAGCTACGTACTGGCAATGCATTTATCTGTCTGGGCGTCCGTTGAAATGTGAAAGTGAAATAATGTATACAGTAGGCCTAATGAATAATTACAATATTACAAACGTTCCCAAAGTTGAAAGTTTATCAGTGAAGATGAAATGATCATCATCCATGTAAAAATGAAATGAAAGGGTTTTAGGCCATATTTGTGCACATAATTATAGGCTAAACTCTGCCAGGAAAACTTCCTGAGGATGATGAGATGAATGAGATGACACTGCATTCTCTCCAGACACATGATTCAAAATTCGACCCTGGCGGTCTGAGGCCCAGCACGCTACCTCTCGTTCACGGAGGCTCTCCACAATATAGAGTCTTCAGGACTCAGCCGGGAAGAAACATTTTTTTCTTTAAAATTTGAAGGCCAGAGTGAGCCTCGAACCCGCGATCTCCGACTTTCCAAGCAAGCAGCTTTAAACACTGCACCAGGGCATAACACGTGTATGCTAAGTCACGTGATTTATTTTCATCCGCGTATACGCAGATGAACATAAATCACGTGACTTCACGTGACTTAAAGTAGGTGCATGTGTAGTCCGTAATAACAGACTCTGTGTGCGATACAGAGTCTGTAATCATTGTCATTCGAAAAATTGTGCCCCAAAAATACGGTGCGCATCCGATCGATTGCGCAATGAATTACTGCGTCATTGTTTGATCAATTACTTTTATATCATTCTGTAATGACAGATTTACATCTCATTAGGATAATGCCTTAACGTGGGGACTTAAAGCCCTGTCTTTATTGGTAAATTTATCATCTAAATAGGGCTACCCTCACATTTTTCATGAAATGTTTGGTCTGTTCACGTCAAGCTTGGACTAGTGCATGTGTCGCCGTGACTCACTCAGTATACATTATGGGAGCACAATGCAATGTAACGCATGGAATAATTAATAATCTATGTCTTTGTTTATAAGTAGTATTTGTTATTTTCAGAGGGCCTGCACAGCGAAATTGATTGGTTTTTGGGAATACCTTACGCTGAAGCCCCTATTGGAGAACGCCGGTTTTCGGTGAGTTTGGTATAGTCCACCATTATCATGATTATGATGCTAATGGTACACGATAAGATCGATCAAGTAATATCAGGAATGGCTTCCTTAGTGAATACATTAGTGTCAAACGGCAGTGGCAAAATTATGACTTGATTCCATCCCCATGTTTTAAAGTTATGTTTTATGTTGTGTGATTAATTAGCATATTTATAATACTTACGGCCGACTGGGAGTATCATATAAAGTAGTAGTCGTTTATTCACTTGGAAAAGTGGGAGTTTGTCAAAAGATTCTCAGGAGTCGCTTTCATGCGACCACCCATAAAACAAAATACAAAATACAGTATTACAATACAAGACGACATACATGATATACAAAGATATACTGTTTTACAAAATAAGGATGATAGATGCGGAATGATGGGGACGCGGTCAATGCTAGGCACTGTATAACGTGTCTTTTAGAAAATTAGATTTGTGGACAAACATATAGCAATTAAGAATAGTGCATTGATAGGTGTACTTATTCAAAAGGTATATTTTAACATAATTAATACAACCAGCTAGGCTATGAGTATAGATTTTATCAAAGATGTGTGTATCTGTGTTATGTAAAATATGTGGCACAGAACGAATGCACAAAAACGAATGCATTTTTCTGCAAATACATGGGATACTTTCCAAGTGTGGAATCTATCTTTATTTCTTGTATGCTGTCTGTGTACGTCTCTACATTTTACTAAGTTCATGTTTTTCAAATAGTCTGGTAACTTGTTGTTAATAATTAGTTTAATGCAGAATTCTAGTTGATTTAAGGTAAATAGATCTTCAATTATTAGTTCATTTAAACGTTTGAAAAGCGATTCACTGTGTACTAAATATTTGCTAAGCGTAATTATTCTAATGGCTTTTTTTGTAGAATACCAATTCGTTGGTAATTTAGCACCACAATAGAATACCGTAATGTAAGCGCGACAGGATTAGTAAGTTATATGTCATTTCGAGTATGTTGGGTGGAAAATGGTGTTTTAATTTGTTCAATATGCCAATTGTTGAAGATATTTTGGATGCAATCATATTTGTATGGGAGTTCTATGTCAAATGTTATGTACAATAATGCCTGGAAAGTTAAATTCATCTACACAATAAATATTAACATTATCAATAACAAGAGTAAGGTAAATGATTTTGTTTTGGTATGTGGAATTACCCGGTATGACTGGGCCGCCTAACTCATTTACTGCGCGAGGCCCAGTCACACTGACCGCCATTTTGTTTACACAGCCAGCTCTGTAAAAATGACACTCGCGCTGATCACCAAAAAACTCGGATGACAAGAAATTGAGACGAATATTTCAAGTGCCTATGAAAACTAGGCCATTTTCAGCAGGAGTAAACTTGTGATCGTATTGGAACTATAATATTTAAAAATGGAGGTCACTGTCAGAGCCTTGCGATGTCATCAGGGTAATGTGGAATACCATGAATTTTGATTTTTTAATGTTAAGTGATAGTTTGTTCAATTTAAGCCATTTACTGATATTTTCTAATTCTTTGTTTATGTGAGAGGAAGTACTGTTTGACATATCAAAAGATGTTATTAATGTGGTAGCATCTGCATAAATACTCATTTTGAACAGATTGCTGCAAAAGTGGACCTAGGAGCGAACCTTGTGGTACACCTGTGGATATGTGTGCTGTTTTTGAAACAGTGTCATTGAAATCGACAAATTGTTTGCGATTATACAGCTAACTTTGAAAAAAATCTAACTCGTTGGAAAGTATAACGTAGTGCCTTAATTTAGTGAGAAGTATTTCGTGATTTAATGTATCCAAGGCCTTGAATAGATCTAGAAATAAGGTTCATGGTAATTCCTATTTTCTGTGATTCTATCGACCAGCTCTATTATGTATAAGTAATCATGTAGAGTGGTTAGCTCGAAACCCATATTGACTGTGAAAAAGTAATTTGGAAAAAAAAGAAGCAGTGAGCTGATTGAAAACAATTTTTTCGATTTTTTAAATTATTTTTTTATAAAACTAATCCGCAGCCTAAATAATATTACATTCGTGATGATTCCAATCATAACTTCTACCATGTGACAGGAGTAACGGGGTAACCACCCACCAAACACACTACATTCAGCCAATTTTTTGAATGACTACTCGATTACAGTGTTATATAAGTTCCCCTCCCCCATACTTCAGTGTATGGGATTGCTAGGTGAAAACATTGTAAGTCAAGTCTATTGAGTTTCACATAATACAGTGTTGGTTTAATATCGGGGCAGCGTCGCAGATGGCGTTAGCCCAGCATTAACCCAACGTTGACTGAATATATCGTGTTTTCTGAGAAATGCACCACACGTTTTGAAAAAGATTATTTATGGTCAGTCTTCAGGGCGGGGGCCCTAGGGTAGTGGTTAGCACCGCTGCCTTTCACGCCAGAGTTCGGGGTTCGATTCCCGGACTCGGCGGTTTAAAAGAAACAAAAATGTTTCTTCCCCATCCACGTGTGAAAGTCAGTATTAAGGGGAGCCTCCGTGACCGAGAGGTAGCGTGCTCGGCCTCAGACCGTCAGGGCTCGAATTTCGAATCCTGTGTCTGGAGGACAGTGTCATCTCAATCATCTCACAATCCTGAGGAGGTTCTCCTGGCCCTGCTTAGCCTATATGTGCACAAAGGTGGCCTAAAGCCCGATTCATTTCATTCCATTTCATTTGGTCAGTCTTCAAGTGATTTTTTTTCAGATTTCCCACTTGCCAGGAATATTCTTATATGTATTGATATACCTAGTAATCTCATCTAGACAGCAGGTAATTTAAATGCAGAAATTCCGTAAATGTTGTGATAGACTTATAAATTAAAATGTCTAATTGTCGTTGTTTTCATGTTATGTCAGTCTCCAGTGCCGGCTGTGCCGTGGACGACGGAAAGAAATGCCACCCGATTTGGATTTGCTTGTCCGCAAATCGCGGGAATGTACTACTCAAGACAAGAGGATCAGAGTGAGGACTGCCTGTTCCTCAACGTCTACACGCCTGTTGTGGTAGAACATTATTAGTATTATTCATAACCTAATTATTCTTTTTTCAGCACTAAAAATCGTGATTATGTTCAAAATGCTATACCTTAGCCCTTTTCGCTATTATCGTTTATAATGTTATATATGTGTGAAGCAAAATAACTGTTTTCTGAGATAAAATCTCTTATGAGCAAGAAATGTCAATGTCGGTCTCAGCGAGACACAGCTTAACCCTTTAACCGCTAAATTATTCAATATGAAGTTTCTCCCACTTGAAGTTGTGTCTCGCTGACGCGATCCTCAACTTCAAGTGAGTGAAAATTATTCAAATTTGACAAAATGGAGGTCAACTATTTTCAAATACTGCTGATTGATGTCAAATGTTATCTTTAACATGTTTAAAAGATGGTACTTAATGTGCTAATAAAAAATATAAACCCGAAAATATGCGGCACCGGCGGTTAAAGGGTTGAAGTCAGTCCGACCTAGACGCAGCCACATGGTTTAGCGTCAGGTGGGCAGGATAGCTGAAGTAGTGTTTCTGTATGCTGGTGATCAGAACGCTGAGATCAACGCGCTCACGAAAAATAAATTGCAATCAATAATTTGTGACCCGCCATGGGAGAAGTAGGCCTACATCCCGGCGGCTTTGCTACATTATTGTGAGTGTCAGTTTATATGAGGTATTTCCTCTGTTTTTCAGTCTGATACAGTGTTATTACCAGTATTGGTGTATGTGCACGGTGGGTCATACAGAGTGGGGGCTTCCAGCGGCTATCCCGGTCAATTACTGGCTCAACATGGCATGGTAGTGGTCACTGTGAACTACAGGCTTGGCCTACTAGGTCAGTCGACTCACACGTGAAAAAAATATAACTTTCAATTGATTTCGCTATAACACTTCAACTGCCCATGATGCATATATGAGCCAAAGGACTTATATTCAGTAAAACAATTTCATAACAAATGTTATAATTCATCAACATTACTAACTTATCGGCCCTTGTTGGGTCTATATTTTAATTTATTATATGTGTTTGATCTATTACACCTGTTTGATCTATTACACTTGTTTGATCTATTACATGTGTTTGATCTATACATGTGTTTGATCTACTACATTTATTTGATCTATTACACGTGTTTTGATCTATTACACTTCTTTGATCTATTACACTTCTTTGATCTATTGCACGTGTTTGACATGCTACACGTGTTTGATAACTATATATACACGTGTTTAATATAATAATTACACATGTTTGATCTATTACACTAGTTTGATCTATTACACTTATTTGATCTATGACACTTGTTTGATCTATTACACGTGTTTGATCTATTACACGTGTTTGATCTATTACACTTGTTTGATCTATTACACTTGTTTGGTCTAGTGCACTTGTTTGATCTATTACACGTGTTTGTATATTACATCTAATAGATCTATTGCACTTGTCTGATATATTACACATGTTTGATCTATTGGACGTATTTGATCTATTACACTTTTTTGATCTATTACACTTGTTTGATCTATTAGACGTAATTGATCTATCACACGTGTTTGGTCTATTACACTTCTTTGATATATTGCACTTGTTTGATCTATTACACATGTTTAATCTATTTGTTTGATCTATTATACTCGTTTTATCTATCACCCTTGTTTGATCTATGGCACTTGTTTGATCTATTACACGTGTTTAATCTATTTGTTTGATCTATTACACTTGTTTGATCTCTTGCACTTGTTTGATCTATTCAGAGCTCGCAGTGACTTTAGCAGTTGTTAACTTAACAATACGTGTAGGACTATTTAGGCTATGGTCATATTGATATCATGTTGGTATTTTCAGGTTTTATATGCAGTGGAGGTACGGACCTCCCAGGGAACTATGGGTTAATGGATCAAATCTTGGCACTACAATGGGTACAGAACAATATAAAGGCTTTCAGAGGTGACGCAGGTCGCGTGACTCTGGTTGGAAACAGTGCTGGAGGAGCCAGTGTCAGTATTCTGTCAGCATCTCCACCAGCTAAAGGTACTAGTGTTTATCACAATTTAATTTAAAAAATTTATTTATGCCTCCGATAGGCTGTCAGACGGTCTTTATTTTGAGGCACATTGGTGGAGTTTACAGACAGAAAGTATTTAAAAACACTTTTTTAACATACAACTATTGATAATAAGGTTATTTTTTATTAGCTTTTTATCAAACTTGACCTAAAATTAGCGTATTATTATTATCTGTCTTTCTGGATTCCTATTTTTTCGTGGTTTCTTTGTACATCATTTTTGAGGTTTTCCGATATTGCAAAGTTTCTAACGTATAACAAAGTCAGATATGATCGTCGCGTTATGAAACAATATTTTTTACTTGTTTACTACTGAGGTAGCCTCTCTGGATTAACCATATAGGCGAGGGAGATCAAGATAAGAGGTTTACTTGAAAAAATATATTGCTCTGTAAACTTAACCTACAACATAGCAGTAGTCTCTAGTGATAATATTTTCTTCGGGCTACTCGGAGGTGGGAGGATGCTATTTTTATTTTGCTCTTAAATTTCACTTCGATTTTTTACTCCTTGTATCTCATTTTTATCATGGGGTTAGATTGTGTTTAAACGTCACTTAAAAGTAGCGTTTAAACTTTACCTTTAATTATTGCAGTAGGCCCTCAGGATATTGTATTTATCTGGGGGTTGTGTCTCCAACGAAACGATGGGCCTCATTTCGGGGTTTGTCTCTCCGTAGGCCTACATAATACAGGCATATAATAATCATTTTTAACGCGGGCCCCGAGATATCGCGGGGGGGGGGGGGGAATTGCCAGCTTTTGCGGCTCCCGAGATATATCGGGGGCAAAGTGTATTTTTTCATTATCTCTATCTGTAAAAAATCTGTAAAAAACAATATGGTCCGGCAAAATTTGTTTTGGCTGACAAACTGTTTTCTTTTGTTTATGCATGACTGGCACTTTGTATTGCTATCTGGGCGGATGTGAAGGTCCCAACAAGGAGTTGGGTCATATCCCTAGGTCACGTGACCATGGAGTTTATTGGTGGTTTTGTCATCTTTATGTGTCAATGAAAAAACTGACCTCTATGTACTTCTGAAAAGTGCAAGCGGAATTCCTGGCAGCACTTCACAAAAATGACAATACAGATATAGACTGTGACGACACGTAAACAGGACATTTATTAGAACCAAAAAGTTTGATAAGAAAACGCAATGCAACATTGATCTATTTCAACAGATACATGTCTATAATTAGACATAGGCCTACTGTATTCCAAGCACCCCTGAATTAATGAATCCCTGTCATGGTGCATCACACGGCCCAGGACGAGGAAACAACCAGATGCAAAATATTTTTGAAGAAATCAATCGCGATAGAATCTATTTTTAATTCAGCATTAGGCCCCAATTACATTTTTATATTATCTGCATACCACGGTTTCAACATGTTCAATTACACGCTTGGTAGTATTGATCCAATTTATAAAATGATTTCTCATGAAACCTTTCTGTATTTTTTATTACAGGATTATTTCAACAAGTAATTGTGTCTAGTGGTTCATTGACTTCATCGTGGAATAAGCATCAAATTTCCGATCTGGAACTATTCACACAAGAAGTGGCCAGTCATTTAAATTGCAGTAATGTAGAAGATAGTGCCAGACGATTAAGTTGTTTACGCTCTCTCTCATGGCAGAGCTTCAGGAGGGTTTACATTCAGGTGAGTGTTAACCCTTACAACGCTGAAATATTCATGTATAAACCATGGAGACCAAAGGGTTTTTACCCCTCGGCCCGAAGGGGTATTGTCGTCCCCTTCGTGCGCCGCCGCCGCGGGCAGCCTTTTCGGTTACTAGTAGTAATTCAATCTGTTGCACCATGTTGATGTATTAATACTACATCAACATGATGCAACAGATTGAACTCATAATTTATGCAAACATTCAACCCCTCAGGCATTTTTTTATCCAAGGTGAAGGTCATAGGTCAAGGATTCAAAACAATCTTGTTAACGCGATAACTTGAAAAATAATTATTGGATCTCTCTAATTTTTTTGCGTGAAGTTATCCATGAGCATGGAGATCACCTGATTAGATTTGCAGCTTTCCACCGATAATCAAAATGGCCGCCACTTGGCGACTAAATTTTTTTCCGACTTTTTTAGAATTCCCTTGAAACCTGGTATATATAGGTTTTTGGGGTCTGCGAGCCTGTTTTCATGTGCGACCGAAAACGAGGCTATGGCGGCCATCTTCATTTTTTAATTTAAGAATTCCTTGTTAACGTGATAAATTGAAAAATAATTATTGAATCTCTCCAATTTTGTTTGTGACGTTACCCATGAGTATGGGGATGGTCTGATTAGATTTTCAGCTCTCCATCGATAATCAAAATGACCGCCACCTGGTGACTAAATTAATTTTCGATTTTTTTTCTCAATTCCTTTGAAACCTTTTTATTTCCTGCTTATTTTCAGTTAAATGCCTTTAAACCTGGCATATATAGGTTTTCGGGGTCTGCAAGTCTATTGGCATTGTCCGTTTTCATGTGTGATCCACACCGAGGATATAGCGGCCATCTTGATTTTATAATTGATCGTTATCGGCGTAACGTATTGGAAGCAGTTGTGTCCGATTTGTGGACATTTAGAGTCACTGCATCAGCCGAAGAGTGTTTGAGTGCTTGCACGGTATTTTTTCAATTTGAAATAGTCAAAAATGTCTTAGTTAGCTCTTTCTGCGTCATTTGAATATATATGCTATGGGTCTACGAAATGCGGGGATCGATTTTAGACGTCAGAATCTGCATGACGTCTACGTAAGATTCTGATTCTAAAGTCCATCCCCGCGCTGTAAGGGTTAATCAAGTGCAACATAAAGGATGGCCTGATTTATTACAGAAAATTGTAGCAGAATAAGTTCTAATACCACAGACTGAGCCGATTCTCCATATAGGGCCTACTAATTATATAATAATTAATTGAATGATCGGAGTGAATGCTTTCTGACATTTCTGAGGAACTAATAATTATTAGTCCTCTTTCAAGCAATTAGTTACAGTGTTGCCCCCGAACTCCAAATGTCTGGGTGTCATCCACTCCACCAACTGCGCTACTTTAACAGCACCTGTTATTTAAAATATAGAATGCTGATGGACTGCAGACATTTGATTCGAAATAATTCAAGCCGAATTTAAAGCTGCATAACTGCTTTAAAAAGTACAAAACAATCATTCATATTGTCTTAAAGGCCTTATAAATGCACTAAAACTGGGTAAATGTAGCGGAATTAGTTCACCATGCGATACACCATCAAGTATTATTAAGTAGTGAATCGGTTTGTGTACAATATGTATGTAATAGTGGTAGGGTTATGGGCCAATATAATGTTACATTGGACAACACCAAACCGCCTTACAGCAAGCACTAGACGTTGAACTGAATCGGCATAATGTTGGGCCAGTACCACAGACGATGGGCCGACATTAGTCTGCCATTAGATCAATGCCTCGTGTTAGCTGAGATACAAAGCCCTAATAACCAGTGGTAGACATCCTGAGACTAGGTCAAAAAACTGTCGGGAATCGGATACAGTGAAGTCCGATGTTTTAATTACTATTTTATTTTACCGCAATTTATATTACCGTATGTGATTATTTACGATAAAAAAAAGTCTGATATTGTCTAGTAGAACTTTAGACTATATTTTTGAATGCCCATGAGATACTGAATAAAGAAATACAAATGTTTTTCAAAAAAATCACGAAAATCAAAAGAGCGAAAAAGATGATTTACATCACTGCATTTTGGCGCTAATTCCACCAACAATTTCCAACAGACTGGGGAGAGCGTCCTAATGGTGGGCCAATGGCTCAGATGCTGGCCCACACTTAAAAGCACCATACAGTCCTATTTTTCAAGTGAGTGACATTCTCCATACCGGTACCGAAATTAAACATGACATTATATGCATATATCACCCATATCACACAAAGTAATAACTCCTAGACATGTCTAAATGACATGAGATATTACACTTTTTACTGTGAATTGTATGTATGACCACTTAAAAAATAAGAATAATATTTAAAAACTTCCACTATTTTTCAATGATGATCGCTTTCTGCAGTTCTAGTCTATGGACATGTTTACTTCATATGGTCATATTAAGAAGCCAAAATAAAATCACCGATTTATTGATGATTTTAGACCTGGGCATGTCACTTTAACTGGTAAATGCTTAACACAAAAAATAATAAAGTTACGCAGTTCTAGTCTATGGACATGTTTTATTTACATCATATGTTCATATTAAGAAGCCGAAATAAAATCACAGATTTTTCAATGATTTTAGCCTGGTAGTGTCGCTTTAAAGTGTGTATTTTATTTCAATGATAAAGGTTCATATAATAGGCCTTTTTTATCAACATGCAATATTCAATGTATTTTCAAGGACTTTCAAAGATTACGAGAATATATTTTTTAAGGATCAATTCAAACAGCGTGCAGAATGATTTGTGTACAGAATGATTTATATGCAACTTTGCTATTATATTATAAAATAATACATGAATTATAATAACATCACTGCGGTATATTCCAATGTGGAAACAGGAACACATTCAAGGACTTAGCACAATGTTGGGCTATAAATCTGTGAACTCTGTTTTTGTACTTCACAGTCTTTACATACGACTAGGTCAAGTCGGCCATTTGGAATTTTATACAGCTGAAAATGTTCAGGGCATATTCGTCCCCGAAACCACACATTTTGTTCAATAGCAATGGTCTACCTATTCGGCGCAGTTTTCCAGATATTACGCATATTCAAAAAATAATTGCCGATTGTCGGCCATTTTTACCGTTGTGACCTAAACGAGAAAATTTGCCGATTGGAGACAAATCAAGGTCATATATGTCACAGAAAGGTCAAATGACGCGAAACAAGTTATAATGCTAGAAGTGGCGGACAGACGGACATGACGACAATAATTATAGGCATCCGCCAAAATTTGGTTGAGGACTGAAAATGACAACTTAAATCCCCACAAAAAAACTTAAAAGTTACTTTCAAAAAGTTAAATAATCAATTCGAGGACTGACCCCCGCTTCGATTTCAGCCCAAAATGAATTAATATCAGTCATTCAGTTTTGACTAACGAATTTAGCTGTTCATTTTTTTAATTTTAAAAGGTCAAATTTGGACACTTCCTGTTATCAGAGATACACCAAAAATTAAATATTAGATGATGGGTGAAGCGGTCGACATTATGACGGTTCAAAGAAACGCCCCTCCACTCCTACCCCCACCCATTTACTGCTGGTGTGGAATCTATCGTTGGCGCCATTAGACATTTTGGTCATACCATTTATAGAAAACAAGCTTAATAAATGTTAAACGCCCCAAGGGTGAAATCGACAAAATATATCTGAATAATTTTAAGAACTTGGAAATCAATTGTTAATGTCATATTATAAGTGATTATTCGTAATTCTCATACTCCTAATAGAAACTTAGAATGATGGCATTATATGTATTTCACATACACCACAGGAACATACATACACAGTCACTATATAACAGGGTTCCCACAGACATCCGGAGATGAAATTCCATGACTTTTCCATGACTTTCCATGACCATTTTTTCAGAATTCCATGACTTCGAAACTAACAAAATATACAGATGTACAGCCTCCACTGCCCCAGCGACCCGATCTAAAACGACTTTATAAAGCATATCTGTACCCAGCGGGTGTTGAGGCAGTCGGACGACCCCTCTCCCCCACACACGTACCATGTGAAAGTTTACAGTGCGTTATACCAGTCGTCAGATTAATGTCTATCGCATGTTTTTCGCTGATTTCTCAGTCAATTCTCAACCCATTTTGCAGAAATTTTGCTAGGACTATTTTCGAGTCACGCAGCGACTACCATAAATTTTCAACAAAAAATATAACATAGTTCAAAAGACATGTAGTAAATTTGTAATTACGACGTCCCTCTTTAAACCAATTAAACTGGGTAAACTAGGAGGGTCTAGTTTTTTGTCAACAAAAAACTAGAGGTGTCTCCCAGCAGCATAACGATAAAGGTTGATAGCTAATGGATGTGCTGCCAATGGCTTTTGTGATTTATGTTATTAAGTGACCACTGTGGACAGTAGAGTCTATGTATTTTGTTGTGGTGGAACCCGTTTTTTATATCTACAGTAACTAAATCGTCTTCAGGCTCAATCAGTTGGGCAACAATTTTTATATCTTCACACTGAAATGTCACGTTACAGGATTACAACAAATGTCATTCACTACCCCAACTGGCCTGAGATTCTGTATTAAGCAGAATTTATTATTCTGTTTTGAAACCACGGCGATGTGCAAAACACAAAGTGGCTTGTCGACTCTCCCAGCAAACACGAGACGTTGACCCAATGCTGGTCCAATGCTGGCCCACAGTCTGCCATGCAGGCCCAGCTTCAAACCAGCACTGGTTCAACACCTCGTGTTTGATGGGTCTGGCAGTGCATTCCCAAGGTAACACGAGAAATAGTTGGTTTGAGGTTGGGCCAGCATCGTAGACGATGGACCAACATTGAACCAACACTGGCTCAATATATCGAGTTAGCGGGGCATGCTGGTGGCGAGTACAAGCCTACACCGAGCCAATGCTTGCTAAATGTTGGGCCAGCGTCGCCAATGCTGGCCAGTATCCATTCAGTACTTCATTCTGGCAGGATTTTGTGCACATGGATAGCATACACCGCCCCAAATGTTGGCCAGTCAAGTACACAATGGCTATACCAGCACGTTGCTTTAATTAAAATAAAGCTGGGTTAATGTTGGCCCGCCGTCTGTGACGCTGGCCCACATTCAGCGTCACCCCAATACTGGGCTAATGTTGGCTCAGCGTCGAAGATGGTGGGCCAACATTAGCACAGCACTGGGTCAACGTCTCATGTTTGCTGGTGCGGCTGCGCAATGGATACCGCTGGACAGACGGACATGACAGTGCACTGAGCGGACAAACGTAAACAAACATGTCCCCACCTCTGTGTACAGAGGGGCTGACTTAATTAAAAAAATTCCAGCCCTGAATTGCATTACATGCCGGATGTTCTAACTTTGTAGTAGCTATACAATATTTTTTAATGAAAATTTCACGGTAGTCGCCGCATGACTTGGAAATGGTCCTTGCAAAAAAAAATCGGTTGAGAATTGATTGAGAAATGGGTGAAAACATGCGATACAAGTTATTTTGACGGCGGGTTATAGGTAGATTGTCAGTTTCATTGTGTGGCAAAAGTTTATCAAATCTACATATTTTTCTCAAAAGAAATGCGAGAGAAATATGTGAAAATTCAAATTTCCATGACTTTTCCATGACTTTTTACCAAATTTTTATTTTCCATGACTTTTCCAGGCCTGGATTTTTTTTTTCATTTTCCATGGTTTTCCATGATTTTCCATGTCCGTGGGAACCCTGTATAACCCGAATACACTTTATTTAATTGGCCAATGTGATGTCGTTATGGTAACCGTTAGCCATTTTGAATATGCTAATTAACTAGGCAAATTTTCGGAAATTGTTTAAAAATGATATTTTTGTGATACAGGAAATTCATGAGTAAAACATTTTATCAATTCACATCAAATATATTAAAATACATCACAGACGGTTCGAAATTCAATAAGTCTATACACACAAATTAACAGGGAAAATAAGTTATTACCATGATGGGATTTAGTTATCTTTCTAAATTCCCTCAGGGGTACACCAGATTTTATATTTTGAGATAAAGCAAGCTAGAAATGGTGGAAAATACCAAAAAAGCCTCGTATTCATCCGAGCCTGTAGCTCTATTTTTAGTTCAGAACGGTTGTGATGCAGATAAATCATCCTTTAATGTTCTATAGGTTCCCCATGCCGTGTTCATAGTTGCGCAAGTGATGTCTGTCCGAGCTGGGTTCGGACCTAGACTGTAGCGTCATAAATGCCAGGTCCAAGCTGGCATACGGACCTTACAATGCGGGGATCGACTTAAGTCGTCAGAATCTGACGTCTGTATACGTCAGAATCTGACGACTAAAGTCGATCCCCGCCCTGTAAGTTTTTAATGGCCGTAGACCCATAACATAGGTATTCAAATGAATCAGAAAAGCCTAGACATTTATGATGATCTCAAAGTGAAATAAACCCTTTGGTATCCTTGATTTTTAAATATTATTCCAGCATTGTAAGCATTAAGACCCAATCAGGCCAAAATCTTCATTTTTAATTTGGCTCCTTGGATATGTCCATAATATGTCAACATGTCCATTGACTAGAATTGCGAAGTTTTCTTAAATTTCGTGTTGGCATTTACCAGTTTAAAGAGAAATAAGGACGAGATTTAATTTCAAGACACCAAAATAATAAATACAGGAATAACTGATAAACGGGTTTCCGGTACACTTGCCGCAGCAACTTCAACAGACCCGTTTTAGGGAGTGCATAGTGCTTACAGTAAATTTCCATGTTTTTGCAACTGCTGTGGAGGCTGCAGTTATTATGAAACAGCCTTCCTCTTGATTCTGACCAAGCTATGGGGTAATTGGAGGGATTTTAATAGAGAAAATATTGGTGAACGTATCGCGCCAACACAGGACAACAGACAAAGGGTAATTACCAGAGAAACCCGCAGAGAAAAACAAAAACAGTATTATTTGATTTTTTCTTTATTAAACAAATCAGGCAATTATTCATTAAAATGTGTTTGATAAAGGATAATTCAAATCAGCTGTTTTTCAGTGTATTTTCGAAAGAGGCATTAACTGTTTTTTTTGGTTAATACACTTCAAATCTAAGTACAGTAGTTACTAAATAAATACATTTAAAAATATTCAGAAACTCCTACCACAAGCGGCGATTTTATATTTATTTTATTCGTCAAGCAGCAAACCCCTCGACCATAAATTTAATTTAATAAAACCTAAAAAATAAAAGAGAAAAAACAATTTTCTTGAATTAATATCCTTTATTAAACAAATTAGGCAATTATGCTGTAAAATAAAATTCTCAAAAACATCAAATTAATATAGATGCAAGAAATAGGTTATTTTACAGATGTACTTGCGTTGTCATCATGTCATGTATATATCCAGCAGTCACAATTTGCGTTTATATGACAAAAAATTGTAATCAACATTTCTAATGGTATCCACTAGAAATAAAGTCATTTTGGACATAGATAACAAGAAATGTTAACTACAACACAATTGTTTTGCAAGAATTGACTGACAACAGAAAACACATGTGTGAAATATGTTCTTTTCGTGTGATCAAAAACAGTACATGGTGTTGATAAGAATGATTAAAAAGATCCTGGTATGTATAGTGTAAAAGATATGGTGCCATGTCCAAAGACATGGTACTCTAAAAAGCTACTTAATAGCCACTTAATATGACCTCTGAACACTGCAAACCAGTCCTGCAAATGCTTAGAAATCAGATTGGTTGCGAAAAGACTTTAAGCCAAAATTTTGTCTTCAATAACAACACAAAGTCTCAACCAATCTGTGAGCTGAAGACCAAGTCATGGGTGAATTGTTCGAGCACTGGTCTAGGGCAGTGCTAAGTCACTACATGGATGTACCAGTTAAGATGAAATTAACCATCAGCTCAAGATAGTCTAGGAATATGGCCCCTGGTCCAACATTTAAACCTTCACTTGCTAGTGATGCATATGTGCAATATAGAACATACTGTGGATAAAGTAATGGAAAAGTATGCAAATTAATAAAATGATTACACTACCAATATTTCTTTTGTCAAATTAAAAAAGGTTATTTTATAAAATTGGACAATTTCTATTGGATACGAGATGGGCATTGCTACAGCAATTTACATCTCGCGTGAATAAAAAATGAAATTGCACAGTAGGTGATCCTACAGAAGATAGAACAAGCTATTTAAAGGGGCATAATATACTTACATGTAAACTGGTGTACACAACTCTGCTGACATAGTCATCATGGACCAGGAATACATTCTCAAAAACAAATATGTAAATTTCAGTTAGTTTGTTGTTTTAGATATGTGTAGGTAGCCATCATTTGATTTTGAAGTATCCATTGGATCATCTGGAATGACTGTACTGCTAAAATAAGATTTAATTCTATTGAACACAAACTTGAAAATTTGTGCAAAAAAACAAGGATGACAAATGTTTGGGCATAAATTCAACACAAAAAATCCCCCATAGTTTTTGGGACGCGTTAACGAGACAAATTGAAGTGAGCGTAAATTACAAATATTTAACCAAATGTATAACCACAAATGAATCAAGGTCAGAACAGGTGACACTGATGCCGATATTATTGCACCTTTTGGGCTTGTTGACCACAAATCTCAGCACTTGCACTACATATAGACCTTTGCAAGTTTAGATGCAGTGATCAGCGTAATCCATCCCTCAAATTTATTTAACCCTTCAAAACCCTCACAATGCATTAAAGCATCATTTTTCATCCCCTAAAACAGACTTGATTTTCCTACAACTAGGATTTTTATAATGGAAATTTTCATGAAACTGGTCCACCAATACATGGCAATTTTCTTTAATTTTTCACCCACTTCAAATCATCTTCATCCACGACAAGTCAAGAGTTGCGACAGCAAATGTTTGTAGTGGATGAAGATGACAATGGTAAATTCAGGCTTGAATGGGTTAAGCAACCACTTATTCCATTAAGCTATAAAACGTTGATTACTTTAGTCATAAAATTTAGAAACTCATAATATGTTCCAATAACCAGTATTCATAGTTTGTGTTATCACAAGAAACCATACCAAACCGGACAGCATGAGGAATTTTTTTTTCCCGAGTATAGAAATGACCAACAAAAGTCTTTCAATGAGTGTCTAAAACAAGCCCAATAAGAAGACTGAGCATGTTAAGAAAAACAACAAAAATAATATTCAGAAATGAACCAAACAGTTTCTAAACAGGGCTCTAAATTGACGAGACATATTTGTTTTGGAAATATCATTATCAGACAACATAGTGACTTTTCTTAATTTTTAGAAAAACTGGGGAATGTCACTTTTGTAGACAGATATCCAATTCAAATAATCTGTCACAGAATTTTTAGCGCAAATGATGAAATCCCATAGTTTCCTACAATATCTACACAAATTCCGATTTTTTTTAATTCTATGTTGGTCAAAATAGAAAGACACACAGGTCATGCCAAAGTGACCTGTTGCCTATTTAACAGTTGTCCTAGACGACCTGCTAAATAATTTGACAATCCCATTAGAAAGGTACTGGAACCATTGGGTGAATGACAGTCTCTGCCCTCCATAGTACAGCTACAGCACGATTCTCTCCTTTCGCCAAGCTCAGCCTGTCAGCTTTTCTCAGCACACGACAGCAAAGCCTTTAAACAAATTAATCTACATTTGATAAGTGTCAATCTCAACCTGCGGAATTTAATAACTTAATAAAATATTTAAATTAGTTTTTGATATTGCATATTTAAAAAGTAATAAAGATGTTACAACCGTACCATTACATTATTCATTATCCCTAAAGTCTACTAAGTCAGAATCAGGAATGTGTTTAGTTTTTTTAAAAAGAAATATGTCTTGCGCTCCCAGATAGAATAGACAGACACAACCTTAGAAACAGTCCAAGTGATTGAAACTCAACTTTGAAAAGTGTAAAAATGAAGATATCTGGCTAGACCGCTGCACCCTCAAATGCCCACCCCCTTTTAATTTCATATATGAAATCTATTTTAAAAAAGGATAGTACTACTTAGTACTTATTTTTGCGAGGTGAAAAAATATGTTTTATTTTCAAGTTTTGAGCAATACGCAAAAAAAAAATCGGCCTATGGCCTTCTAAGGCAAGATTTAGAAAATCAAAAAAGAAAATTTTCTAGACAGGAGACACATTTTTCAATTAATTTTTTTGTTCCACTTTTATTTAATCTATTAGAGGGAAATTTAGCACCATTATCTTGTTAGCAGCTTTGTTAAAATTTTAATATATGTCTTGATATTAGGGTAGCATAACCTAAACTATTGGGGATGATGTGTAAATACTGAGTAATGTAATAATTTAATCGGTAGTGGTGAAGATGCCAAAATGAGTACCAACTTAACAAGAAAATTAGTAAAGAGTAGATTTACAAAATATTTTGTATAAAGTCGGAAAAAGGATGATCAATATTTCGGAACTTTCAATTTTGTATTTATTTAACTGATATGTCAAACATTTGCCAATGACACTTAATTCAAATACCTTCTCCAGGACCATACTTTAGGGCTATTCAAGGATCAATTGAAGCTCAGCGAAAGTTGAGTATCAACTAAGGTCATGAAGAAGTTTTCACAAAAGAGGATAAGTTGCCTGAAAAAGCTTGTATCACTATGGCGTGTGTAATGCTATTCAAATTTCATTCGCAAAAACAGCGATACCAGTTAAATTATTCCCTTTACAATACACATGTATTGCTTCATAGAACAATAGTATAAGGTTTCAGGCACCTGCTAAGGCCTAGTATTGAATTTTCTGGGAGACTTTTACTTGATTTGACATTATGCTCAAGTCCTGGATCGATTTAGATAAAAAAAATTATTTAATGGTGAAGATGGACTTCATTTTTAGAAAACTTCAAATTTCTTTAATATTCTGAATTAGGCAGTTGTTCAAATTTGAAATAAGGTGTTTGACAGATTTTGGAAATCATGGGATATACAAGACTATTTTATACAAGCCATAAGCTTGGTTTTTTGGATTTTCAGAAAAATAGTGGTGGATTTAATTTAAATGAACGGTGATTTAGATTGTTCACAGTATACCAAAAATTGCAACTGGAACCAGCATATCTCCCCTCCTCAGCACAGCAGGATTCTCTCCTCTCGCCATGCTTTCACCGCAACACCGCAACCTGCTCACCCTGCCAGCTTTCCCCAGCACAGGACAGCAAAGCCTAAAAAAATTAATCTGCACGATCAAATATCATCTTTGATGTCAATTACAATTTTCATTAAACACAAAAGAGCTTATTGGCTATCCCAAAAATGTTTCGAAGCTCTCCCAAACGAGAGAAACATTTTTGTCAACTTGCCTTCAAAGATATATTTCTCACAACAATCACAAGGATAAAATTCAAGGTCTTGGATTTTGACATTTTTCATTTACTGGATCCGGATGAGCAGTGTAATGAAAAATAAGCAAAATAAAAGTGATGGTCATGATGTTTGAGAAATTTAACACACTGCATTATTTGAATGTTAAGAATATATATTTATTCATTGACAACTTACATGCACTTTTGAACGAAAGCACTAAATCTATTCGATATTTGAAAACAAATGGCAACAAGTATAGTACATATCAACAGAAATTTATTCAGTGTGGAAAGAAATTTCTGTGTGACCTAGCAGTGGTATTTTTTATACAGTTCATGTGGCCATCATGTTGGCGGTGAATGCTTTAGAGCAAAACTTCAAATTTCGCAGTAAATGCAAAGTTTACAACCTGATGTCTATTGTTATTTATAGCCAGGTTGCATACAGTCTATAGGTAATGCACAATGGGATTACAAACACAGATAAACTGAATAGTAACCTTTCATATCACCGTATTTGGCAATGTCTGCAACATAATGAAGAAATCAATTGCCACTTCTCTATCAGCAAGTGGAGTGCACCAACCTACACCTTATCTGGACAACCTGTAGAACAAAATGTGACAGATCAATCGTCATCATTCATAGAGTCCTTCCTATCTGGAGATGCATCTTTGTAATTTTCGGGGCTTTTCTGACCAACGGGGCTTCTACTGGGTGATCTTTGCTTGCTTTTTGAGCGACTGCGGCTTCGACTACGGGATCTGCTGACGCTCCTCCTTGGGCTGCGACTTCTGCTTTTGCTACGACTCCTGCTCTTGCTGCGACTTCTCGGTGATCTGCTCCTACTGCGGGACCTGCTTCGTGACCGACTGTAGCTTCTGCTGCGAGAACGTCCCTTCCTTCTGCTACGCTTTGATCTGGATCTGCAATCAAATGATCATCATAATATAAAAATTAGAATTATTGAATAAGGCGAGGTGAATAGTAGAGCTAATATGATTATAAAAGTTATAATGCAGAGAGAAAATAACTAGTTACGATAATAGTATAACTTCTAAAAGAAAAGTTTATTATGCTTATATTTAAAATTTAAAAAAATTATATTCCACTACAATATCAGTGCACAATTTTGAGGCGAGTCCGCGTGGCCGATCGTGGTTTTAGAAGTGCGGGACACGCTGGCATTTCACCCTTGCGTGGCGGGTGGCCACGCTACTTTTTCAGTGGTAAAATCTGCTGAGCAATTCCCAGATTCCCACTAGACGTGCCCGCCACGGGCCAGCGCCAGTATATGAATGGTCACGTGTAGTCTGATATTGAAAGAGAATACGAGGGAGGGAATGAAGGCCTATTTCCTGGACACAAACCGGGTCAGGCCATGTATGTCGGCGCCGCTTCCCCAGCAAACACGGGACGTTTGACCAGTGTTGTTTTGATGTTGGGCTAGCGTCGTAGTAGCGCCGTAGACAATGGGCCAACATCAAGGCAACGTTGGTTGGACGTCCCGTGTTTGCTGGGTTCACAGTCAAACTGGCAGGTAACACAACGTCGGCCCAGCACTCTCTGTTTTTAATCAACATTGTGACGTCGCTCACCTTAATCAGTGCTATATCAGGCTAATGACCCGGCTATCGTAGTGGCGTTGACACAATCCTGCAAACAGGCGATGTCGCGGTATTGTTTTAATGCTGGGGCAGCCTCGTAGACAATAAACCGACATTAAAGCAACGTTGGGTCAATCTATTGTGTCCGCTAGAAATACGCTGGTCCGCCAACAATAATACAATGCTGGTTTAGCATAGGCCTACTGTTAAAGTCATTTTAGATTAGTTGGTCTGGCTGTTCATTTAAATGGCCTTAAATGCTGCTCAATTAACACAACACTATGTCAGCGCCTCATGTTTGCTTGACGAAGGAATCTCCCTTGGTTTGACGAATGAATGTTAAGCTCTGGCTAAAAGCATCAACCAGGCCAAGAAAAACATACAGAAAATGAAAGGTGTCTGTTATTGATGATAGCAGTTCTGTTAGTGGCAGTGATGAGTCCGACTAGTTATACACGTTTTAATTATATTCAATTAATGGTAATTTAACTTAGGCCTATATGTCATGTTGATGAGAGAACTCCAAGTGACCTACAGTAGGTACCACACACATGCATTATGTGAAAAAATAATTTAATTTTTTGATGTTTCTAATGAGAGTGAATTGATGCTTATTGAAAGTAAATTCATAATTAACAGATTAAAATATAAACTTTTTTGTGTGTTGTTTGACTATTTCAGTATCCCTGTAAAAAACTTTAAATAATACAAACACAGCTATACCCGCCGTCAGATTAACATGTATCGCATGTTTTTCGCCGATTTCTCAGCCAATTCTTATCCGATTTTCATGAAATTTTGTATGGACTATTTGCGAGGCACTCGGCAACTACCGTGAAATTTTCAACGAAAATATTGTATAGCTAAAAAGTTAGACCATCTGGCATGTAATGCAATTCAGGGCTAAAAACAAACTTTAATTTAACCAGTTTAATTGGTTTAAAGAGGGACGTCGTAATTTCAAATTTACTAAATGTCAAATGGTCTAACTTTTGAACTACATGATATTTTTTTATGAAAATTTCACGGTAGTCGCCGCGTGACTAGAAAATACTCCTTGCAAAATTTCATGGAAATCGGTTGAGAATTGACTGAGAAATCTGCGAAAAACATGCGATACAAGTTAATCTGACGGTGGGTATAAGCAAAAATCAGGAGGATCTCTTTCACAACATTATAAATAACCATAAATGCGCTAAAAAAAAATTGCAACAAAAAAATAATTTGCGCCTTGCATGAAAAAAAATCATTTTGAAAGGGACTCTTTGGAATTAGACAGGACTCCCTGGTTTTTAATGGAGAGAGTCCTTCTGCCACACTGGAAATTTGGCCTAAAATTGTGCACCACTAGGCTAATGTCCTGAGTAGATGATTCACAGTCCCACATGTTTAAGATGGATCCACAAAAGTTTAAACTTATAAAATGAAGCACACATTAGGCCTACAGGGAATAATTTGTTTAGATAAAAACTGTAGCTGTGCATATGCTAGGGTGGCAAGGCCAATTTATTCCACCAGCTGAAAAAATATGAAATTTTATAGAAAATTAGACATGTGAGAAATACAAATCTGAAATTTGTTTGCAATATCTTTTTTTCACAGTCATGAGGAAAAATGTGCTTGTAGAAAGTCATTCTTTCTGACAGTGGTGGCTGTGTTTAGCCTCTATTCATTGTGCACCACTTTTCACAAAAATAAAGTGCATTTTTTAAAACTACAATAGGGGCCTAAATTTCTCACAAACTTGTACCTGAGGCTGAAGATTTTTGTAGCACTTGTTTGGAAAACCTAAAAACATCTTTAATTAAAAAAACCACCTCAGGCTTAGAATTTGGCTACTTTTGTCGGTTTTGAGCTGTATTTGCAAAGCATATAAATTTACCATTTGGTAAAATTGGGGGAAAAAAAGAAGAAAATACTGCCAGATCTAGATAATGAGTAACCTTATGTTAAGACTAGAATAGGCCTAGATCTAGGCCAAACTGTTAAAAATAAATTATATTTATAATCTTAGTAATAGTTCATACTCAGTCATGACGTCATTGTCATATACACTCATAATTATTAAATATTATTGTGTGTTGTGGTGAAAGTTTTAATACCTGGATCGAGAACGACTGCGGTCTCTGTCCCTGTCCCGTCCACCACGATATCTGTTGTAGCCGCCGCCTCCGCCGCCGCCATAACCTCCTCCGCCGCCGCCGCCGTAACCTCCACCACCACCTCCGTATCTGGACGTTTGGTAACCACCACCACCTCCTCCTCCTCCGCCACCACCTCTGCGATGATGTGATTCTGAAGGACGACCGTATTTAGCTTCCTGAACTCTCAACTCACGACCGTCTAGAATAGCGCCATCCATGGAGTCCATCGCGTCTTCGGCATCGCGCTTGTCGTAAAAGCGGACAAAGGCAAATCCGCGGCTCTCTCGGCTGAACGGGTCACGTGGAATATACACATCTCCAACATCCCCGTATTTCTCAAACACTCTTTCCAAATCCTCTGGAGTTGTTCTGTATGTAAGATTGTCCACTTTGAGGGAAGTCATTCCCTGAGTGGACGGTGGTCGCCTACCGTAACTCATGTTTAATTTCAATGTTCCAGCAAGTTAGATCAGTGAGCAATTGCAAATGGCGGCGGTGCGGGCGGCGTGCCGCTGTGCCAGTCAACCAAATTAAATGTCTATGTTCCACTCCTCGTAAATATTTTGCTCACCTTCCAATTGAATTTTAGTACACTTGCCAATGTCCCATGAACCATTTATGAATCTCAGATTAACTTTCGATCCGTTTTAACAGAAAATACCACCTTCCTCGTGTCAGAAATAGGCCAACTGTGATCGCGCCCAAGCATGCCAAGCCGCACTAGCTGGTGACGCGCTGGAAGTGTGCACGCGGTGTTCGCCTGCCCTGGCCTATCTGTACACAAGCTGTGTACGCGCTGAGACACGTAATCATGGCTTTCAATCGAAAAACTCCCGTGAAGCTCCGCCCACCAGCAGGCTGGCTCACGTGTGTACACACCCGATCTCAGCAAACACGATAGGATAAAGAGGGGTATTATGGCCACCTTTATAAAAAAAAATGTAATTAGCGATTTTGGGCAAATAAATGAAGTGGAAAAATTCAAATTTGATTTGATCGAATGTTTGTACAATTATGCAGTAATTCATAATATTAAATAACTTGTTTTAAATATAATTAAATAAAAAAATATAATTTAAAAAACATGCTCATATTACCCATGCGTGTGGAAAATATGAGCATTGTGTTGTGTGGAAATATAAGCATGCGTAAATAATTACCATTTGATAATGGGGTATTATCAGATTATGAGCACTTTGCCATAAAAATGACATTTTCCAAAATATTTATTTTACGAGTAGCCTAGATTAATACTAAATAGAAGTGGCACTCATGTAGGCCTACCATATGAACCAAATGTCATTATAAGCAGAGATAATTTTTTTCATTAAATATAGGCCTAAGTGGTTAGATGGTTTCTTCTCATTTCACTGTAGGCCCCTATTTTAACACGTTTAGGGTATTATGAGCATACTACTCTTTTCCATATAGGCCTATCTTGTAATGGGGGTAGGACTATTATGAGCACCATGCTCATAATAGATTGAAACAGGGTGCTCATATCACCCCAGTAGAAGGGAGGGGTTACAGCTCTATGTTCAGAAGGTTCTATGTTCAGAAGGTCCTTTGTTCAGAAGGTTCTAAGCTCAGAAGGTCCTTTGTTCAGAAGGTCCTATGTTCAGAAGGTTCTAAATTCAGAAGGTTCTATATTCAGAAGGTTCTATGTTCAGAAGGTCCTATGTTCAGAAATATTTGTTAAGAAGGTCTTATGTTTAGAAAGTACGGGTGACTATTTGTCAGTTCTAATTGAGCACACTGACGTTTTCACGACGTTGAATCAACGTCAATGACGTTGATTCAATGGCGAAAAAGGTTGTGTGCCCAGTGGTTGGGTTTCCGAGCTTAAATGAGGTTTGATAAAATTTGATGGACTCATTAAACTGTAGATATGAAAGTTATAATTATATTTTATAGGAGGTACGTTGTTCGAAATATCATATATCAAGTGAGATAGATGTAGAAATATCAATTCTCTTATCGTATGTGGTCTATGGGATTATTTGAATGTAAAATCTAAGTGGTATGTGTCCAGGTGGTGGATAAATATGCATATGTCACAATCTGAAATGGGTGGTAATGATGGACGCTGGTAATGAAAAAAAATATGATTTAATCAATTTATCGGAACCCGTCTATATCTACAATACGAAATACGTATTTTAAAAAGAATAAATGGTCACCGTGACCAGTGAAATACACATATGGTATACATTTGCAAATGTATTGTGCAAGGGAGAAAAATAATTGTAGTTAAAAATCAAGGTCATATATATGTCTAGGTCATGTAATTGTAAACTGTTGCTTTACGTCCCTTTTCGACAGTAGACTAACACCCGTTTAAATGACATTGCAATACGATACAAACAGTGCAGGTAATAGATGAGATGAATGATGTACAGATGATGATGTGAGCGTTGGGTCATAAGGCATGGTGGGTTATTGAGAGTATTTTCCCTCACTCGTATAATATATATTTGGCATGTCCATAGTTGGATTAACATTAAACGTGGCTAATTATTCTCAACCAATTTTCATGCACTATTCCAAGCGCTATTTTCTGGTCATGGGGCGACTACCCTGAAAATTTCATTGAAAAATATTGTATCCATTAAAAGTTAGTCAATTTAGGGGTTTTGTCAAGTTAAAAAAATTCAAAAAATCCGAGAAAAACTCGGAAGTTGGTGGGTGGGTTAAGCCCTAATTCTTTTTTTTCTTGGAAATGTTTTTTTTTTTTTTTTTTGTGCTGTTTTTTTGTTGTTGTACATGTTTCCAAAAAAATGATTTTTTTTAACTTGACAAGACCCCTTAACATGTGGTAAATAAAAAATGTCGAAGTTCATTATCTTGGTTGATGAATTTAATGTGAATCTGACTATAGATGAATTACCACCAGACATGCCCTTGGGTTTTGCTATGTAGTGTAATGCTGAAACACCTTGGCCTTTCACACAGCTGCGATAACCTCGGGACGGATAGTCACCAAAGTAACAAAGGCAGAGGGTAACTCGATACTAGCTGCAGTGGCTGAAATGGGTTTTAGCCACAGATTGACCCCATACAAAATCGTGGGATGGTCATATCTAAGAAAATAGTTTTTTTTAGAATCAGTAACATTTTAGCTACGCGGTCGCATGCTCAGCTCATTTTTTCAGCACAGTCATTGAAAAGTTATGAACATTTTTCAGACCTTGGGGTCAAGATCGCTCTGAGTCACCGCCATGTTGAAAAACGTTTATTTTTTTCGGGTAAAACGAATTATTCTATGGATAACTCCATTCATCCCACGCTATACATTAGGACAGAACAAACGAGTAGGGCATGTTTTTCGTTAATTAGGCTACTCCGTCAATTATCAACCGATTTTCATGAAATTGTATAAACGTAAAATCATTTCCATTATTTCAAAAGTTAGACGATTTGACATGTAGTAAATTGAAATTATGACGTCCCTCTATCAACACATTACGCTAATTCTGGAATTTTATTACATGTCAAATGGTCTAACTAAATTTTTACCGGTGTTAGGATTTGACTTGAAAATGACCTGTACAAAATTTCAAAGAAATCGGTTCAGAATTGTTGAGAAATCGACGTAAAACATGCGCTACAGATTTACCAAAATAATTGCTGCCCATGGTAGGCATTTGGTTAAAACAAGGCTCTAAATGGTGCCTTCTTGTGAAATCTATTGACTATATTTTAAAGCGATTGCCAGTCATGTTTTGCTCAACCCAACATTGCAGCACATTTTGTGGGATATACAGAGGGTTACAGACACCAAAAACCTCCCTGGAATAGTCTATAGGCCACTGTATTTTTAGCTCCCGCCGTCACCGTAGGTGAGCGAAGGGAGCTATGGATTCTACCTCCGTTTTTTTTTGGCCTCTTCTTTTGCCTATAACTTTGTAAGAAAATAAGCTAGGATAACAATTTTTGGTATGTGGGTTACTTCCAGGTGGCTAATGGACGGGTTAAAATATTTTTATTCTGAATTCAATACGCAAGGTTGCAGAGGAGAAAATGATGATGTGACGGCGTTGGGCCGTTGGGCCGTTGGGCCGTTGGGCCGTCCGTAAACAATTCGTTTCCGGAGCATATCTCTGAAAGTACTTGTCCGATTGTCTACAAATTTTACACACAACACCCCTAGGGGGTCTAGTTGTGCCTTTTGGGGTATTTGAACTTTGACCTACTTCTGGTTCAGAACTATGACCTATTTAGACGTTTTGACGCGCACTTCGTTTCCGGAGCAGATCTCGAAAAGTACTGGGCCGATGACAGTCATATTGCACATACATGTTCTCTAAAGTCCCTAGTTGTGCCTTTTCAGGTTTTTGGACCTTGACTTTGAAGTTGACCCAGCACTTTGACCTAATTTATAACATTGGTAAATCCGACTGAAAGATTTTGAGGAATATCATGAAAACCGCTCAAGATAGCTACACCATTACTATAAAACAAATTGTGAGGTTGCAGGAGAGGATGCATCTTGAAAAATTTCAAGTCGATAAAATTAAAAATGGCCGCCTATCGGCCATTATTCACCTCGACAGGCCTGATATTGCGGAATATCATGAAAACCGCTCAAGATAGCTACACCATTAATATCAAATAAATTGTAAGGTTTCAGGAGAGGATGCATCCTGAAAAAATTGAAGTTGAGAAAATTCAAAATGGCCGCCTATCAGCCATTATTCACCTCGACAGGCCTGATATTGTGGAATATCATGAAAACCGCTCAAGATGTCTACACCATTACTATAAAGCAAATTGTAAGGCTTCAGGAGAGGATGTATTTTGAAAAAAATCATTTTGTCAAAGTTCAAAATGGCCGCCAATCAGCCATTATTCACTTTCACATGGCCGTTAATTGGTAAACCGTGCTAGATGGCTAGACCATTACTATAAAAACAAAATGTGTGATTTCAGGAGAGGATGCATCTTGGAAAAATTTGACTCGATAAAATTCAAAATGGCCGCTTATCGGCCATTATTCACTTTCACATGGCCGTTATTTGGTCAACCGTGCTAGATGGCTAGACCATTACTGTAAAACGAAATGTGAGATTTCAGATGAGGATGCATCTTGAAAAAAATTGACTTGATCAAATTTAAAATGGCCGCCTTTTCGGCCATTATTCATTTTCACATGGCTGATATTTGGTAAACCGTGCTAGATGGCTAGACCATTACCTGATTACTATAAAACAAAGTGTGAGTTTTCGGAGGAGGATGCACCCTGAAAATTTTAAACTTACGAATTCAAAATGGCCGACAATCAGCATTATTTACCTCGATAGGCCTGATATCAGGTAAACCGTGCTAGATAGCTAGACCATTACTATAAAACAAAATGTGACGTTTCGAGAGAGGATGCCTTTTAAAAACTTCCGACTCAATCGAATTCAAAATGGCCGCCTATCGGCCACTATTTACTTGCACATTGCTGATATTTGGTAAACCGTGTTAGATAGCTAGACGATTACTATAGAATGAAATTTGAGATTTCAGCTGAGGATGCATCTTGAAAAATTCTGACTCGTTTAAATTCAAAATGGCCCCCTATCGGCCATTATTTACTTTCACATGCCCAATATTTTGCAAACTGTGTTAGATGTTAGTCCATTACTATAAAACAAAATTTGAGGTTTCGGGGGAGGATGCACCCTAAGTTTTTGACTAATTTATATCGAATTCAAAATGACCGTAAATCAGCTATTAGTTACCTCGATTGGCCTGATATAGGGTGAACCGTGCCAGATAGGTAGATCATTACTGGGATACTGATTAGGATCATTCTTTTCAATGGAGGTTTGCAATCTCTGACAGACTGTCTAGTTCTTATCCCACTCTTAGACTAAGCTTCTTAGACCTAGTTGTCTTGCGTCTTGTTGACCTAGCCTAGGACTACATTAAAAACCCTACACAAAATTGCTTAAATCAAATTCTAATTCGTCGCGGGAGCTCCTGGACTTATGTAGTCTTGTATTCCTCTATTTTGGATAAAAAATAAAATCTAATGAGGGAGGGCGGAAAAACATTTAAGAAAAAGACATTGAACCTGTTTTTGGAAAAGTTAGTGAGGGCAACCAGATAAAAAACATTGGATAAATTTCTAGAACAGTTAATGAGGGCGACGAAATAAAAAAATCTTGTGACCTTTTTAAAAAAAAGTTAATGAGGGCAACGAAAAAACAAGCAAAAAAAAAACATAGATGGAATTTTCTTTTTATCTCCTGAAATAAACATTTTTTTTCGAAATGTTTTTTATCCCCCGAAATTTGCTGTTTTTTCAGAAATCGGCAAAAATCCAATGCGAGCTGGGTAGAAAAAAAACACTTGTTTTTTTTGGTAATGCGCGTGCTCATCTAAAACGGAGAGAAAAAAATCATAGTGGCCTAAAATGAAGAATCGGAAAAAAGTGTCAATGATTGCACCGTAGCTCATCTTTGTAATTACAGGTGTTTTGGTGTGAACGAAATGAAATGAAATGAATTGGGCTTTAGGACACCTTTGTGCACATATAGGCTAAACTGGGCCAGGAGAACCTGCTGAGGATGGTGAGATGATTGAGATGACACTGTCCTCCAGACACAGGATTCGAAATACGAGTCCTGGCGGTCTGGGGCCGAGCACGCTACCTCTCGGTCACGGAGACTCCCCACAATACTGACTTTCACACGGGGAAGAAACATTTTTTGTTCCTTTTAAACCGCCGAGACCGGGAACCGAATCCCGAACTCTGGCGTGAAAGGCAGCGGTGCTAACCACTACCCTAGGGCCCCCGCCCTGGTGTGAACGAGCTTTCCACATGTCTAGGATATAGGAAATGAAATGAATCGGGCTTTATGCCACCTTTGTGCACATATAGGCTAAACTGGGCCAGGAGAACCTGCTGATGATGGTGAGATGATTGAGATGACACTGTCCTCCAGACACAGGATTCGAAATTCGAGCCCTGGCGGTCTGAGGCCGAGCACGCTACCTCTCGGTCACGGAGACTCCCCACAATAATGACTTTCACACGGGGAAGCAACATTTTTTGTTTCTTTTAAACCGCCGAGACCGGGAACCGAACCCCGAACTCTGGCGTGAAAGGCAGAGGTGCTAACCACTACCCTAGGGCCCCTGCCCTCTAGGATATAGGACAAGTATACACTAGCACCGGAGTTAGGTGGATTTGAATTCAGATATAGTGTCATATTCCTGAATTGCGGGGACTATCCTTCTGTTTGTGGCTGTTCACTATATAGTGTTGATTGAACCCCAATAGCGATTTTGGCAAATTGTGGACGGACAGACGACGCACAACGCGCCGTGACAAAAGCTAATTTGACTTTTGACCGAATGAGCTAAAATGAGAGGCTGTTATTTGTTATCTTGCATTGTAATTTACTTGAAGCTGAAAGATGTAAGTTTTTTTCCTACATAAAGAAATAATTGTCTGAATATAGGACCTTCTGAATATATCTGAATATAGGACCTTCTGAACCTAGAACCTTCTGAATATAGGACCTTTTAAACAAATATTTTCTGAACATAGGACCTTCTGAACATAGGACCTTCTGAACATAGAACCTTCTAAACATAGAACCTTTTGAACATTTTTTTCTGAACATAGAACCTTCTGAACATAGAACCTTCTGATCATAGGGCAGTCACCGAAGGGGGGTGGTAACAAGCCAAATGGGGTCTAGAATATGCTAAATCACTTTATTATCGTCCCTTCTCTTGCTAAGAACCGTTATGTAATTGTATTTTTTTAATTAAAATTTATAGCCCAAAACTTCATTTGTCATGATTGGACTAATTTAAAAAAAAAACTTTCTGAAAATTGACCGAGTTCATGGCCGTGTCATGACTATATTACAAACCATATTTTACCCTCTTATCACTAAATAAAAAAATTAAGTCAATATCAGGCATTTGTATAAAATCATTATTAAAATATGTGGCTCGGGTAAATGATTCAGTCCGCACTTTTGTGTACATAGGACATTTTACGATTGTATGGACCTCGTCCTCAATACAGTTATCACAGAAATGACAAAATTTCTGATCAGCAGGCACATTCAGGTATCGGCCAAGCTCAATATTAATAGGCACAATCTCACATCGGAAACGAGCCATCGCGCTCCTCTGACCAGTCTGATAGGGGCCTACACTTTATCTACATAGCTATCCGTGCCGTACGTTATTCATGTTTAAAAAGTTAAGTTAAGTTCTCAGTTTGTTCAAGCCGTGTCCCCTCTTTGCGTGAACTCGGTTGAGTTCCATCTCCCAGTCATGTAAAAATTGTTGTCTCGCAGCATCGCTCACTTCATCTTGCAGATTTTTTTTTGAAGTTTATTTTCTGTGATTATATTAATAGATGTCAACATTTTATGAATACGAACTGGCCATCCCCGTGTCCTTGTGGTTGGTCCCCCACTCGCCCAGATAAAAACTTTATGATTACTTGTATAGGGTTGGTAAGTCATACCTGCCTCACCTTTCACCACCAACCATGTGTGAAGCAGGTGGTATTTTGTCATCACCGGGCCAAGGATACTGTAGCCAATAAACAGAAGGCGATATTTATTAACAATATTTTAATTGATATGCACTCGCACAGTTTTTTAAATAGCACACAGTTTAAAGACATTTTGAATTTTGTTTATTTGTTTGTATACTATGCACCAAGAGTACGAACAATAAACTAGTAGTATTATTGGGACAGTGTATCGTGGTGACTGGTCAGGATAACCGGCTGAATAAATTTCGCTGATTTTTCAGTCAATTTTCAATCAATTAAAATGTAAATTTTACGAGCACTTTTTTCTAGTACCGGTAATGCAGTTTAGTTTTAGTTTGGTTTAGTTTGGTAACGGATTAGTAAGTGGAATGTTGAAACTTTTTTAAAATGATTTTTTGAAATAAAAAAAAAAAAATTCTAGCGCAGCCAGTGACGTTTTTATGCTCTATTGAGATAAGTGCACCAAACCCATCAAGTGGTTTTCTTCCTCTTTGATGGCCGATAGTGTGTTAAGAGCACACAAATCACCACTTTGGGTTCAAGCTATGACCTGATCACATTTTTAATATCAAAAGATGACGGCCATTTTAATTTTCATTTTTGCTGCACGTGAAGTCATAGTAGCCTATTATATGTTCTGGATTGAGGGGGGGGGGGGGGCAAAAACCATAAATCTGTTCATGTTATCAACTTTTACCCCAAAATGTTTCCACAAGTCTATATTTCTGAATTTATCATCAGTCTAACATAATTAGGCCTATATGTATAATGCATTGTTTGTTTATTATTTCCATAGGTGTCGCGTGTGTCTATTACACATGATAACTTCTTGCCCTGTGTGGATGGTTACATTCTTCCTGGAACTGTTGATGAAATGGTCGATCCGCAAAACGGGTTGATCCATGTAAAGCGTGTTTTAATGGGTACAACTGATGAAGAATGGGGCATGTTAGCTGGCTGGCTTCTTCCTGATATATCTGTCTATTGTGAGTATTTTTACAGGCCCACTCACGCCTCACCCGCTTTATGTGTTGTCTAGTAGACAAGATAAACATATTGTATGCCTCACACCGTAATTAGAATGCGACATATATTATTTTTCTATATTAAGTAAACTATGGGAACGATTCCGCATTCATCCGAATTAATTAATAATTATTATCACAGGGATAAAAACACAGTGAGTCATTGACTTATTTTCATTGTGATGTCAGGATGATAACGCTGAGAAAAAATATAGCGACTAAATATAAATATATTCTTTATATTTATATGTAGCTTTCAGATTTAAAATAGTAGATAGCTGCAGTTAAGCTTATTATTAAACTTTTATCATAGAAATAAAATGAAAGCACTATTTAATTCATGTGTGATATTAATTATTTAATTGTCGTATAAATTCAATCATAAATAAAATCACTTGATCCCATTCCTACGACATCATCAAAGATTGACATTTTATATTCTTTTTGAAAAGAAATTAAACTTTCAAGCTGTCGGCAACTGGCTGGCAGATGGCTCCACAATTTGTGGGCACTGTATATACAGTTTTTATTGTCTATGATGACTAATTTAATTAAAAATATTTAGGAAAAAACAACCTTGAATCTATTTCTAGAAAAGTTAATAAGGGTGACAAAAAAAATTTTGGATACATTTCTGGAACAGTTAATGAGGGGGGACGAAATAAAACAAAGCGATATATTTGAAAAAGTTAATGAGGACGATGAAAAAAACCCATATGTGGAGCAATATGTTATTTTATCTGCAGAAATGAACTTTTTTCAGAAATTGGCAACCACCCAATGCGCGCGCTGGGCAGGAAAAAACACTTATTTTGTGTTTGTATTTTCAAATTTATTCTTTGTATCTATGGTGTGATGGAGAGCCCCTCGCGCCGAAAGTACCTGTAAGTGACCGTCGGAGTCTCTAGTGTGGGGTCACAATGGCGGACGAGGGAATCTGCCCAATCTTCACCATTTCAACTCAAACTCTCTTCCCCGACGAGTCGACGGTTCCAAACAAATCATAAAACTCTTTCTCCACTTGTCATGTTTATTCGTTTGACATTTGGCAACAACAAAGCACAACCTCCACGCACGGCACGTCCTATCTGACTTAGCGAGAGCGAACTACGGCACGTCCGTAGTCGCCGAGTGTAACGCCTGAAGTGCGGGAAAAAATACCAAAGCCGCCCGGCTGCAATTGTGTGCACCCGTCACCTAGGTACGGAAACGAGGCGGTCGTCCGCAGCCTCCCCCGTCCGAGAAGCCGGGGATAACTGCCACCTTAACTGAACGAAGTCAGGATCCTACATTACCCCCGGGTGAGTGATAACGTAGGACCCAACTGACGTGTAGGAGACTGCTTTGTGCAAGTAGCGGGGTTGTAAAAATATGTAACCTCTTATAACTAAGCATAGTTTAAAAATATAGCGAGTGTGGTTACAGCGTGGGTGGTTGAAATCGCAGCATTATACATGAATTGTCCCATCCTCTTAACACCAACTGTCCTTTATGTATGTATTCATTTGCTGCAAGCTGCGATCAACCCATTCATTTAATTAACATAAATTTCTATTCGTATTTTAGCAATTAACTTGCTAAAAAAAATGTCTTTACATTTACATATCTGTACACAATGCTGCCAGGCCTGGCATATTCATTTACAATTTAAAAACATTGTTAATACGATGCATGCGGTTGGGCCCGCCATAGATGTTAGGCGCAACTATGGCGTGAACCATCTGCACGAACCTGGCAGGAGTCTGGATTATTCGTCCGACTCTAGTTTTTCGCACTGTTTGGTTGGTCGAAATTTTTTCGCGATTAGCGATATTCGCATGGTTGCTTTTGGTCGAGTCGATTACGGCTTCAGCAGCACCCGGGGTTTTACCACGTAGATGTAAAGGTATGCGGGAATACGTTCGTAAACCACCGCCGTTCCCGTTAGCGCGGGATACGGCGGGGGCTCGCGAATGCGGCTCTACATAAGTATTGTCTCTGTTAGACAAGTTGACTTTAACATCTATTTGCTTTGGGACTGTGGCCGATTTTTGACTGCTTCTGACTGCCGTCGACTTTTTCGTTTTAACTCTCGTCTCGTTGGACGTCGGAGTGTCCGCACTACCAGTTCTAGGTGGACCCTGTGGATTCCTACTAGATGTCCTGGTAGCCGTCGATCTCCGTGGTTTGCTTGGCGTTTTACGCTGTATTGTCGTACCTGTCGTAGGCTCGCACTCAAGATGTGCGGGTTTAACGCGATCTAAAGAGACCGTCTCAACCTTGCCTTTAACTAGGATTTTCATTACTCTGCCACTCCTCGCGAGGACCTTATATGGTCCGTCGTAAGGGGCGGTCAGAGGCGGCGCAATTGCGATTCGGCGCAAGAATACATGAGTACATGTAGCTATTTCCTTGAATTGGAAAATGTTGTTTTTGTTGTGTGTCACGTGATGGACATAGACGGAGACGCGACATGGCCACGCGTAGCTTGTCTGAATAATTCTCCAAATCAGTGTTAGCGTCGACGGTGTACTGTTTAGTAAACTCTCCTGGGAGTCTAAGGGTTGTCCCGTAAATCATCTCGGCAGCTGACCTGCCTAGTCTCTCTTTAACGGCGGAACGAACTCCTAAAAGCACAGCGGGTAACGTGATAGTCCACGGGTTCGGTGACTCGTGCGCCATAATGGCGGCTTTCAATTGACGGTGGAAACGTTCGACCATGCCATTCGACTGAGGGTGATAACTCGTAGTACGATTCCGAATAATCCCGAATTGATTACACAAACTATCCCACAATTTGGACTCGAATTGAGAGCCCCTATCAGTGGTGATAGTGGCAGGGGTACCATAACGTGCTATCCACCCGCTGAAGAAGGCATCGGCGACCGTTTCGGCTCTAATATCTACCATAGGTATAGCTTCGGGTCAACGTGTAAAACGGTCGACGCAAGTCAGTAGATATCTAAAGCCATCAGCATAAGGTAAGGGTCCGACTATGTCTACGTGGACATGATCGAATCGCTCGGTGGGTTCAGTGAACTTTCCAAAAACTGGGGTGTTATGACGTGAAACTTTAGCAGTCTGGCAACCCTTACAGGTACGACACCATCTAGCAATATCTATACTCATGCCGTGCCATACAAATCGCGTATTAATCAAAGGTTTGGTAGCTCTATGCGATGGATGGCCTAAACCGTGCAAGTTTGAAAAAACTTTTCGGCGAAATTTCGCAGTAAGGTACGGCCGGTTGTGTCCCGTGGACACATCACACCAGATCAATTGATTATCGAACGACTTTAATAGTTTGAACTTCATAGTGGATGTAGTCGAGTGTCTCAAACGCGTGATTTCTGCGTCATTAGCTTGGTCGAGACTTAACTTTTTATAGTCTATCGCTGGTCCATCATGTATCGCTGACACTGATGGTCGTGACAGCGCATCAGCGACGAAATTTGTCTCTCCTTTTACATATCTAATATCGGTGGTGAATTCAGTGATGAAAGCTAAATGACGTGTTTGTCGTAGGGACGCGCGCTCAGTCACGGATGACATTACGAATGTCAACGGTTTGTGATCTGTATTAACGAAGAAATTTCGTCCTTCTAAATTGTGTCTGAAATGTTTAATTGTAGCGTATACTGCCAAAAGCTCACAATCGAATGCGCTGTAGCGTGTCTCTGCTGGGTTCAGCTTCTTGCTGAAAAACGAAAGTGGCTGCCACATACCGTTTAAAAATTGCTGCAAAACGCCACCGACGGCGACATCACTAGCGTCGCACGTGATGTTAATCTGAGTCCATAGAATCTGGGTGCACCAGAAGCGTAGCGTTTGCCAATATCTGTTTTGACTCAGAAAATGCTGACTCTGCATTTTTATTCCACTTCAAATCGAAATTTGACTTCGGTGACAGTCTGGTATGTCCTTCGTTGGCAGCTGTCTGTAGATTATTGAGTGGTGTCAACTTCGCGGCGCAATGCGGTATGAAACGGTGGTAGTAATTCACCATTCCCAGATATCTACGCAGTGCTCGTTGCTTTTCGGGTTTAACAAAATTAACGATCGCGTCAACGGCGCTGGGTAACGGCGAAATTCCTTCGGCGCAAACGTGGTGACCTAGAAAACCTAATTCAGTTGTACCGAACTGACACTTTTCAGTACCAATGATAATTCCGTATTCAGATAGTCGAGCAAAAAGAATTCGTAGATGTTTCTTATGCGTTTTATGATCTGGGCTGGTTACCAGTAGGTCATCCAAATAAACAAAAACGAAATCAAGTCCGCGTGTAACGTGGTCTATAAAGCGCTGAAACGTTTGACCAGAATTTCTTAGACCAAACGGTGTTCTAGTGAAATTAAACAAGCCAAAAGGTGTAGTAACGGCAGTCTTGTGTACGTCGGACGGTTCCACCGGAATTTGGTAATAAGCCCTGACCAAGTCGATCTTCGAAATTTTTTTCGATCCGGCTAAACGCTGCGTGAAATCTTGTATATGAGGAATCGGATAACGGTCCGGTACGGTCTGTGCATTCAAACTACGGTAGTCCCCGCATGGTCCTCAATCGCCGTTTTTCTTTGGCACCATGTGACCACTCACTGTCGCTGGGTTCAATGACCCCTAGTTTTATCATCTCATCAAACTCGCGTTTTGCGGTAACCAGCTTATCGGGTGCTAAACGTCGTGGTCGTGCAAACACCGGGTGTCCTTTAGTCACTATCTTGTGTGTTATACCGTGTTTAGCGGTCTCACCCTTTGTCGTAGGGCGTGTCAGTTCCGGGAACTGGCCGAGGAGTTTTGTGTACTCATTCTGAACGGTGTCAACTCTGTTCAATGACAGAGGTTTAATCGATGACAGTGAAGCGGCAATAGCTAGATCTGTACGCATGTCCCGGAGACATCTGCTTCTCAAGTCTACGAGCAAATTATAGTGGATTAAAAAATCAGCCCCGATTATGGGTTGCTGCACATCTGCCACTATGAACGTCCACGGATATTCGCGCTTTAAGCCGACATCGACGACGCGTTTACAGGTGCCGTAAGTATGTATAGTACTGTTATTAGCTGCCACCGGGGGGAGACTGTCAGCGTCCGAAATCCCGTTAGGGCAAGATTTCCGCAAAACACTGACAGCTGCGCCCGTGTCAATTAAATATCTGCATTTATGTCCTTTATCTGCGACATATAATAACTTAGAGTGAGATAACTTTGGAGAACTAGCGTCCGCGGAGTCATGTCGCGTCTCAGTTATACCGCCAGATGCAAAAGTCGCTACCTTACTCTGGCTTAGCAGTTTAAAGAAAAAGCGCAAGGGCTCCTGCACGTGCGTGCCTTATCACCGAAAGTCTGGTGAAAATAGCAGACAGGTGCATTAGCCGAATCTAATGTCTTAGCGGCGTCATTTCGCTGTGGGTTCGGCGGCGGGATGAAAGGTCGAGCAAGTGGTTGCAAATTCGTCGGCGGGACGAAAGGTCGAGCATTATCCTGTTCATTTCTATACTGACTAGGTTGGTTGCTAACAAAACCTGAGGCCTGAACATTAGGAGCAAATGCAGGCGCAGGAGCATAGTTAATATTTGCTCGTCCACGTCCTTTATTTCTTTTCCTCTCTGATGTAGTCACGGTTTCTAGTTTCTTAATTCGCCTAGACAAATCCTCCAACAAACCAACTAGTTTGGTGGTTTCTTCTACCTTAATCTCTGCGACCCCCGGCTTACTCTCTTCGACGTCCTCTTCGGCTGCCAGTGCCCGATCGGCCAAAACGGCCAAACTTTCGAGGGTGGCACTGTCGGGTTGAGTCGCCAAATGGGCTCTGATGGAAGCGGGCATCTGGCGGATGAATGCTTCATCGTTGATCTGGTGAAGAGCAAACTGAGTCTCCATTTGGTTGAACCAGAGTTCAACATCCGAAGCGTAGAAAGTGGCGATTCTGAACTTGGGTAAGTTCGTAGCACGTCTCTGCGACTGTCTACTGAGCGGTGAAGAACTCCTTGTGGAGTCGCTCCTAGAGTGAGAAGTCATACGTTTAGCTCGGGCAATTCGAGCGAAATCAGCTTTGAGGCGTTGATATTCTTCATCTGCCTCTCGGAATCGAACCTCATTGTCCTCACTGTCTTGACGATAATCATCTTGAGGTCTAGCACCCGCACCTTCTAGGGGCGTTGACATGAAGCCTTCACTGTCGTACTGCTTCGACATTATGAAGTAGTGTTTTTAAATTATCCAACTAGTGAAGCTTTGAGATAGCTGGCCTATTGGCTCTATGTCTATCTCAAATGTGTTTAAAATGGCATGTCGTATTAACACATGCCAACTATTTTGACGCGCCGTGCGCGGATAGGTTGTGCGTTGCCGTGTAAATCAGATGAAAAATGTCTGTAATATGCTGAATCTTGGAATTGTAGACTGTAGAAAATGTTCATGCTATGTCGCATGTTGCGAGAAACAGGGGTTGCAGATTAGTTGAAAATGCGTCGCTGAGGCTGCACCGAAATGCTGTGCACTAATTCACATAGGTATATATTGATTGAAGTGAAAACTGAAGGTCTATATTTGACATAAAACGTTTTCACTTATTCACACACATGCATAAAGGTATAGTGAAAACCGTAGGTCGAAGTGGTACATAGAAAAAAATATGCCAGATACAATTATGACATGCTATGCTAAGCTAGGATAATAGTATTTTGTAAATCGACCTGGGTGAAAAAAAAAAAATTCACGCAAGTCGAAAAACACATTCAAATATTTGCAATGTTTCGCAATAGCGCAACTGTCAAATCGAATATTTCTGTATTTATGAAAAAAATTTAAACTTCAGAAATAAACTATCGTGAGAAAATTTCGTTCTCAAACTGATAGACTAAATGTGACTGCGAAGAAAAACAGTTACATTTATGATTTTAGAATAATATTTAAAACGTGACTGACAGTAGTCTATGCTGATTAATGATATAGTATATCATTTCGCTGAAAAATGATGTCTGTGATGAACATTCCACGTTTTTTTTTATAATGGTACGTTCATCACTGAGTCATTCTCATAAACGTCCGAATCAATCGCTAGCATCGATTCATTGATTGACGTATAAACCGACTGTCGTCGTAGCGGTTGTGTTTATGTCGTCTGTGGTGGGTGTGTGTATGATGTATTGTCGGTGCTTCCAACCTGTGCGGCAGGCAGCATGTGGCTTACTGTCTGTGACGGCATGCGTGGAACGGTGTGTACATAATATATGGTCAGCATCCCCGTCTCGCCTCACATTAGCATATTCATTACCTACTGCGTGCCCAAATAAGGCGCTAAATAGGCTAGAACGATTACAAACACCGAAGGTCGTTTCAAAGTGAACAAAAATCTCACACAATTAGTGGTACAATTTTGTTTTAGAAACAACTTATTTATATTTCCTCTCCTTCAATCGTTTTGAAAAAGAAAATTTATAAACAATTTAAAAAAAAATTATTACAACCAGTCCGTGTAAAATTTTGAACACGTGAGAAATGATCTCCACCAAATCAAAATGGCGGCCTAATTTATGCTAATGTGATGTGGCGACACAGGTTCACTGTCCAGATGAATGCCGGTTATGGCGGAACACTTGTGTGCCCACGGCGGGGAGCAGCTAAGTGAGGGACACCAGCGTCCAAAATGGCGCACACCTACCAAATACATGTACAATATTCAGCATTCTCTGAAATAACATTTGATAATAGTACAAAATATTGACCTACGGTCCTGGGAATATTTTTAAACAGACCAAATAAGACCGTTTATTGACATTCATTTAGGGAAACAATTTTATTTTGGCCCTAAACCTATTAAAGGTTACCCGAGTCGAAGCGATATTTATAATTTCTGTCGATTTTGCTGAAAAAAATCGGAAAAATGACGAGACTTCGTCTATGGACTTTAAAATCGAGTCATCCAATTATGGTAATCAACGATAAAAATTGAGTTACCGAAAATACCCACTTCCTACTCGCCTACAGTGGCATTAATAGGATGAAGGCATTAAACAAACTCTTACATTTAACAAATGATAGACCAAGTCTATGAGAATAATTTTCTGGATTCTTCTAGAGAAACCGACATGGTCGCCATCTTGAAAAGGCGCCAAACACGTGGGATTTCGTCCAAAATTTAGAAATTTACGCCGTTTTCGACGTAAAGAAACATGCTTCTCCTCTGATAACTCTTTCTGACTAATTTAAACTGGCATATAAATAATGACCTACAGTTTTCACGTACCTGATGAAAAAAATGCTATTGATTTTTTTCAAAAAATCCCTTAAAATTAATCAAAACTATCCTTGAAAACAGTGGTTTTCAACTGGCGTCTAGGTGAAAACACTGTTGCGTAGACGATCAGTCGTCAGGGGTCACCAGTATGGTGGGATGGAGAGCCCCTCGCGCCGAAAGTACCTGTAAGTGACCGTCGGAGTCTCTAGTGTGGGGTCACAATGGCGGACGAGGGAATCTGCCCAATCTTCACCATTTCAACTCAAACTTCCTTCCCCGTCGAGTCCAAACCAAACGGTTCCAAACAAATCATAAAACTCTTTCTCCACTTGTCATGTTTATTCGTTTGACATTTGGCAACAACAAAGCACAACCTTCGCACACGGCACGTCCTATCTGACTTAGCGAGAGCGAACTACGGCACGTCCGTAGTGGCCGAGTGTAACGCCTGAAGTGCGGGAAAAAATACCAAAGCCGCCCGGCTGCAATTGTGTGCACCCGTCACCAAGGTACGTAAACGAGGCGGTCGTCCACAGCCTCCCGCGTCCGAGAAGCCCGGGATAACTGCCACCTTAACTGAACGAAGTCAGGATCCTACATATCTGTCTAGGATTACAACTTGTGTAGAAGTGTAATGAGAGGAGACAACGTGTTCAGGTTTTTCAAAGTGTATCCACATTCTTCATTCAGCTTCAAATACATAATGACCGAATGGCACCACTCGGTCCACCCTGCCCAGCAGCATGCAGGCCAACAGCATGACAAAATAGCCTCAAATCTCTATATTATGGATCAGAACCCGGGTCCAAAGGAATCCCAAAGATTTTAGGGTATTTACCAGGTGGCGCATCAGTGCCAAATGACAGTGAATCCTCAACAGTATCAAAGCAGTGGCCAATTATATGTGTTGCCTAGATTCAATTGAGGGACCCCAATTCTCTTTATTGTTTTAAACGTAAACATTAAAATAATGCATTATGACAACCTTGTTACAGATTTTAATGTATTCACCTGGTAAGGGGCATGTAGGTGACACTCCTGTTTGTGTAATCGTGGTGCTCCACGTTAAAATTTTATTATAATTTATTACTTTTTTAAACCTGATTATAATTTTAACCTGATATATTGTATTATTTGTCCAATGAAATCAAATGTATTCATATGTTCATGTACTGTGTATGGCGAATGAATGAATAAATAAATAGTCCTGTTTTTTTTTTACAATTTAGCATTTCTCAGATTGTTTTTACAACTTAACATTGTGAGATTGTTTTTATAACTGTACGGGTAGCTATTGAAGAAATAGGAAGATAGGTAATAACGTTTTATTTTACAGCCCAGCCTTTACGAGAAATGCGTCGTGGTGATTTTCTGACGGCTGTAAATGAGGTAGTGGGAAAGAAGATGTATTTGCCATCGACCACTGTGGCTGCCGTCATCAATTACTACACTGACTACGCCCGTGTGAACGACAGTGAACATAATGCCTGGCAATATAGACAGGTACGATACCTGGCAGGCGTTGGCCCAATGTTGGGCTGATGTTGGGCCAAACGTAAAGTGTTGTCTGCTGATAATCATTATAATATATACCGTTATTGCGTTTAATTTATTTTTCATTGATCTGCATGTATTCAACGTAACCTACTGTTACCTACTGTAACCGTTAGTGCAAAATGTAGGCATATCAGTAAGATATTAATTTTATCTATTTTTTCTTAGCATGTGTCGACATTTTAAAAAGTTAAAAAAAACCAGAAACATTTCCCTGAAGACATCTCAAGGCTCTCACACAGAGACCTCCATTTTTAAATAGATTAGTTCTAATACGATCACTAGATTTTACCAGTTCAAAAAAATAATGTCTAGTTTTAATAGGCATTCGAGAAATTCGTCTTAGTTTCATGACACCCGAGTTTTTCGGTAGGCGGGGCGAGTGTCGTTTATACACAGCTACATAAAATGGTGGTCAGTGTGGCCGGGTCTGCGGCGAGGCGAAAACAACAATTAATAACAAAACAAAGCAACAAATAGAACCGGGGTGAAGGTCATCTATACCAAACCCTGGGGCCTGACGCCTCTGAGCTCGAGCCTCCTTGATCTCCTTGCTGCCTCCTGTTTGCCACGGTGACAAAACACTACAATGAATATGAACACATAGTTGGCTGAATGTTATCCCCTCATTGCGAGCGGGACTACCCAGTCATAAAATACTCTCAGCGCCTACGGCGCTAGGGTCCCACACACAGCTCGCAAACAAAATTCGACGTCTATTTCCCTGCATTTCTCATGCAAACCGGTGCGATGCGCGAAAAAAATAATGATCATTATATATTATTATTTGAATAATTTATATCTTGTATAATAATGTATTTTGACCATGACCTAATTATATAGTTTAACCGCACATATTTGCTTCCTAATAGCCTGTTCGTATCGCTCTCTATGATAAATAGGGCCCCTTGATGGCCACTTTAGACATATATGTCTTGAAACCAAATCTTAAGACATTAATATATGCGACATAGTTGATACTCCAGGCTCTGTCATAGGACCCCGTATACAATGGCAGTGGCAGAGAGTTTGACTTTACATTCATGTACTGGGGTCATGTGGCTATGAATAGAACAAGGGTAGACTTTTAAAAAGTTAGACCCAAGGTCACAGGATGCAAAAATCCAAAATGGCCGCCAGACACACCTGAAAAATCTATGATTGCTCATAACTTTCAAAGAAATGCACCTAGAAGATTTATCGGATCATTTATTGTGATAATAGCTTGTTACTAATGAAATAAAATTGTCCTTTTCTACTTCTTGTGAATTGCATATATAAATAAATCACAAGTATCTTTTTCATTAGTGTTGTGTATACAATGGTGTGAGAATGAAACAAATATTACTAAATACCCGTGTAAAGTCCCAGATTATACCCGGGTAGATCTTGGGCGCCCCAGAATCTACCCCGAGGTAGATCCTGAACTATACCCCCGTGGTAGATTACACTGGCTCCCAGAATCCTACCCTTCCTCCCAGTATCTACCCCCATTTATTGTAAATATGTGAAGTGTATTCGGCTCCCAGAATCTACTCCTCCCTCCCTCCCAGAAAATACCCCCCTTTTCAACAACTATATGCGACCCTCCCGGAATATACCCCTCCCTCCCAGAATATACCCCCCTTTTCAAACATTCATATGTGCGACCTCTACCCCTCCCTCCAAGAATATCCCCACCTTTTCAACAACTAGATTCTGGGATCACCCAGAATATACCCGGGGGTAGATTCTAGATTATACCCGGGTAGATCCTGTATGCGACCCAGAATATACCCCCCCCCTTTCAACAACTATATATGACCCTCCCAGATCTACCCCTCTCTCCCAGAATATACCCTCATTTTCAACAACTATGATATTATGCAACCCTCTCAGAATCTACCCCTCCCTCCAAGAGTATACCCCCTTTTCAACCATGTGCGTCCCTCTCAGAATCTACCCCTCTCTGTCAGAATATACCCCCCTTTCAACAAATTTAAATGTGCGACCCTCCCAGAACTTACCCCTCCCTCCCAGAAAATTTTCCCCTTTTCAACAACTATAATATTTTGCGACCCTGCCAGAATCTGCCTTTCCTCCCAGAATATTTTTCAGTTCTGGGAGCGAGTGGTAAATTCTCTCAAATATACATGTAGTTTCCAGAAAGGGGGCATATTCAGTGACTGATGGGTCGATTCTTGGAATATCGCATACACACTCTAAACAATACAGGTTCTTTAGAAGGAACCCTTGACCTTTATTGTTTAGTTGTAAAAAGGAGAGGAGGGAAATATTCTGAGAGAGGGGAGCATATAGTTGTCAAAAAAAAGGGGGGGGTGTATTCTCGGAGGGAGGGGTAGTTTCTGGGAGTGTCGCATGTAGTTGTTGAAAGGGGTGTATATTCTTGGAGAAAGGGGTAGATTCTGGGAGCGTCGCATAATATCATAGTTGTTGAAAAAGGGGTATATTCTGGGAGGGAGGGAGTAGATTTTTGGGAGGGTCGCACATATAAATTTGTTGAAAAGGGGGGTATAATCTGGGAGGGAGGGTGTGTATTCTGGGAGCGTCGTACATATAAATTGGTAGAAAAGGGGAGTATATTCTGGGAGGGAGGGGTTGATTCTTGGAGGGTTGCATATAATTGTTGAAAGGGGGGGGGTGTATTCTGGGAGGGCGGGATGGATTCTGGGAGGGTCACATATAGTTGTTGAAAAGAGGGGTATATCCTGGGAGAGAAAGGTGGATTCTGGAATCCGAAGACACTTCAGCAAATCACGAAAAGAGGAGTAGATCCTGGGAGGGAGGGGTATATTCTGGGAGCCCCCAGGATCTACTCCGGGATATAATCTACAATCTACCCCGGGGTAGATTCTGGCAGATCCCGGGTATAGTTTCAAGGTGGTATAGTCTGGGTTGTTACACCGGTATGTAAATTATGTAAATCATACTAGTTATTTCGCAGATCATTTTGTTTCTTATGACAAAACATAACACATTTCCGTCCTCTCGTTTTTGTTAACTATACATGAATCTTCTAGGTAATTTTTTTTAAACAAGTTATGAGCAGACATAGATTTTTTATGTAAGCGTGCGGCCATCTTGGATTTCTGTACATTGTTTTGCTTGTAGGTTTTTTTAATTTTATATTTTTGAATTCCTCATACATAAAAACCTACGTGTAGACACCAGAATGAATATTCTAGGTGCATTTTTTAAAAGTGAGGAGCAGATATAGATTTTTCATGTTAGTGTGGCGGCCATCTTGGATTTATGTGCATTGTATTGCTTTGAGGTGATTTATTTTTATTATTTCGAATACCTCATACCTAACAACCTAGGTGTAGGCACCAAATTGAATCTTCTAGGTGCATTTCTTTGAAAGTTATGAGCAATCATGTATTTTCCAGGTGCGCCTGGCGGCCATTTTGGATTTTTGCTTCCTGTAACTTTAGGTCTAAATTTTTAAAAGTCTACCCTGCTTATTTTCATAGCCACATGACCCCAGTACATGAATGTAAAGTCAAACGCTCTGCCTCTTTCATTGTATACGGGGTCCTATGACAGAGCCAGGAGTATGATGTTATCACCAAAATTTGTTTTTTTAATTGGTTATTATTTTAATGAGTGTTTTTAGCCGGAGGGTCTTAAGCATTCATTAAAATATACTAGTTAGTCCCTAAGGATTAAAATACCGCGCTTCGAAGGTCAAAAGATAACGGGATAACTCAGTGAAAAAAACAGTATACAGGCATAATGACCGGAACAATTCAAATGACACTTGGTAATTACCGCAATTCAAAATGCTTACAACCTTCGGGCTCAAATTAATCTCAACTATCAAACACCATGCCAAACATAATTTGAGACAAAATTTCGTATGTGCCACATACATGTAATTTTGAGAAAGTCACAATTGTTATAGTATAATAATAAACGTGTTAGAAATATATTATTATTCTTTGGACATGGAACGCACTGTTATTCCTTTTGCTTACGACATTCTGTCTTAAAATGTCGATGTTGTCAATATGTTATGAACCAAAATAGTGTAGGCTGTTTTTCTGTCATAGCAAAAAATACAACTAACACATATAAATATTTTTTCAAACAAAATCCACGTTGGTGTGCATTTTTTTAGCGTTCGATAGGAAAGCCGTTAAACCACGATCTCTTGCAAAAGTATCAAAAACGAGCTTACGACATAGGTTCTAGCTTACGGTATGTGTTCATATTACAGAGGGTATTTACATTCAGCTTGGGATGGGAATTGTGACACACCGTTGCATAACTAATGTTGAACACAGTTAACCCTTAACCCTTTAAGCCCTCACGATGCACCAAAGCATCCTTTTGCATCTCTGAAGGATGACTTAATTACCTAAAAACTAGTCATCTTCATCCACTACACGTCGAGAATCGCGACAGCAATTCGCGGCTTGTAGTAGATGGTGATAACAAATTCAGGATTGAAAGGGTTAAAGCGCTGAAATATTTGTATATAAACCGAGAGAGCAAAGGTTTTTCTTTCAATTTGAAATAATCATAAATGTCTCAGTTAGATCTTTTCGTTTCATTTGAATACCTATGTTATGGGTCTACGGCCATTATAAATTGTTTACTCTTTCAGTGCGGGGATCCACTTCAGACGACGTCAGAATCTGACGTCTGCAAACTTCTAGATCCTCGCGCTGTAATTATGATGACAAACTGACAACATGTTTGACTGTATCTGAATATGTTTTGTTCAAGGCTATGAGTGACGTGTTCATGGTGGCGCCTACTGACAGCCTGGCCATGAAGTACCAGGAGAACGGCCTACCTGTCTATATGTACTCATTTAGTCATATTTCCCGAACAGTAACATTTACACGACAATGCTTCCACATGCATGATCTGGAATACATGTTCGGCACCCCATTTTTGAACACTTCAGTCCTTGGATATCAAAAATTCTATGATGACACAGACAGAGCAGTTAGTTTGAGATCCATGGGAATATGGAACAACTTTGTAGCACAAGGGTAAGTCATACATGTGTTTTTATAATTTTATAAGTTAGTCGTAATTGAAGGGATTATGAAGTGTTTATATTTCATGCGCTTCAATTTAGTAAATGAGCCGAACAGTAAACGCCTTGAACGAGGAAATAATCCCAGTAAAAAAGTGGACTGGAATATGTATTTTCTTTTAGGAACAAAAAATATTTGTATTTGGCCTAAAATGCGCAAAAATAAACTTGAAATTTATAATTTCCGCGACAAAATGGGTTGCCTCGTATGTTATCTGTATGTGACATGCCATATCAAAACTGGCATCATGTGGCGAGATATAAAAAATGAGTTATTAGGTGGTACATAAAGAGCCATGGCTCAGTTTTCTAACGCAACAAAAATTGTAAAGTTATTGACAAACTGTTCATTAAAAGACACTTGGAAAACATGAGCACCGAATAAAGCAAAATGTAGAAAAAATGGCACATAAATAATCATACAATGCAAAAATATTAATGCTACATCCTTGCACTACAAATAATTTTGCCAGTTTTTGTTTTTGTTCTTGCCAATGACAATCTGACACTCAGACACTGTGTATTGCCGTATTAGTTTCGTGCACATTTCAGTATTTGCTATTATATGTTGCTATGGCAACTAGAACTAGAGAAGTCTTTGTAAAACAAATGGATGTGTCTCCCCTTCAACAGCGTAACCATAAAGGTTGCTAGCTAATACATGTAGTGTCAATGGCTTTTGTAATTAATGTTACTGAATGGCTCCTGTGGACAGTAGAGACCATGTATCCGGGAGGTTCGCTACTCCTGAGGCCTCGCTGTGTCAAGACCTGCTGCCAAGAATGATGATCTACAGTAACTAAATCGTCTTTAGGCTCAATCAGTTGGGCAACAGTTTTAATATCTTCACATCGGTGATGTGCAAAAGACAAATGTGGCCTGTCAACACTCCCAGAAAACACGAGAGGTTGACCCAATGCTGGTCCGATTCTGGCTTACTGTCTGCGACGCTGGCCCAGCATAAAAACAGCACTGGTTCAGCGCCTGTGTTTGCTGGGCTGCGGGTCTGGCAGTGCAAGCCGACACTGACCCAATGTCTGCTAAATGTTGGGCCAGCGTCGCCGGTGCTGGCTAGTATCCATTCAACCGTAGTTAGTAGGCCTACTTCATGCTGGCTGTACTATCGGCTCATGCTTTGAACCAAAGCTGGGTTGATGTTGGCCAGCTGTCTGTGACTCTGGCCCACATTTAGCGTGGCGCCAAACACAACACAGTAACCCGATACCTGGCTAATGTTGGCTCAGCGTCGTAGACGATGGGCCAACATTAGCCCAGCATTGGGTCAACGTCGCGTGTTTGACCTCCTGCACGATAGACAGCACAAACTGAGCTGACGAACTGAGCGGACAAAGGTAAACCAAAATGTCCCCACCTCTTCAGAGGGGGGACATAAATATAACGACAAGCTGCTGCGAATATCACCCAGTGTTGCACAATCAGACAAAAGCACATGAACGTCGCATAATTTCGATGCTCTCCTCCAGTAATGGGTTGAAATGGGATGCCGAGGACGACATAATCATATATTGTCTTACTGCCATTAAACACCAAAGCACTAAGCACGATAGTCGTTTTAAATTTGTTTTATCAGCCGACCAAATCACTGTTATTGAGAATAAAATTAGCTTCAGACATCAAGATTTGCAAATGTTTGGTCTCAAATTAAAGAAATATGGGTAATTTTACCAACTGGAGTTGTGTGTAGGTGCGACCAACAACGTCAAGTGGGTGAAAATTACCCATATTACTTTAATATTTTTTTACGTGGGTAAAATTTTAAATTATTCATTTAGCGCTTTAAGGACTGATCGTTGATAGGGCAACCAATGTCATATATCCCTCGAACTCACAGAAAATACGGGGCGTAAGGAGTAGGGGGTTAGGATAGGGTTTCCTTTAAGAAGGGTGCATACATCTGTAAATGATATGCTAATTAGGCTGGCGTAATCTGTTAATGACTACGATACCAAATAAGTGACAACCAATGTAACATAACTCCACAAACTTCAGAAATATAGGCGGTGTTCAATACTATCGATTCAATAAATGGTGGAAATTGCATGCTCAAAGCAGGCGTAATGACTGATGACCTTAACCCTTTAAGTCCTCACGATGCATTAAAGCATCATTTTACATCCCTGAAAACAGACCTAATTTTTCTACAACTAAGGGATTTAGAACCAAAATTCCCATGAAACTGGTTTACCAATTCATGGCAATTTTCTTCAATTTTTAAACCACAGCAAATCATCTTCATTCACTACAAGTCGAGAATTGCGACAGCAATTCGCGGATTGTAGTGGATGAAGATGACTATTGTAAATTCAGGCTTGAAAGGGTTAAAACTCTGTTAACAAAAGCGTCGTTATAGCTAATGTCGAAAGGTTCAAAAATAATAAAAATAATAACTTTATCAAGACAATAACATGTACTTCTGAATTTTGAAAAACAGCGTGATGAAATAATATGAAACATTGTCTGATTATGTAGTAATTTACAAATACAAAGGCGGATATGGCTACCACAATATTCCAACACTCTCCATATAGGGGTATACTTGCTGATACTTCAGTGGTTGCTATATGGTGACCCACATTATGAAATATAAGAAGCAGTGACCAAATGGAACATCTTCGTCAACAATTTTCATCAGCATCTGCCTTTCCCGCCATTACCCTTCAATGCTGATCTGCAATCGGTCGATTTTTGGTTTCCAAACTTGTAAATTTCACAGAAATCGCTATTTGTTATACGAATGGCCATGTGTGTAGACTATTGTAGAGTGTGATGATGGAGTAGGGGTCAGCTTGTGTAATATGAAAGTACACAATACTCATAGTCAATTTTTGTGACAATCAGTAAATTTGTACATCGATTGACATGTACATACTTGTATTTTTTATGTATATCTGAAAAGAATTATCCACTGCATAGGAAAAAAATGTTCTGCGAATATTAGACAATCTGATCATTTTAGTTTCTAAGCTTTTCAACTATTATCAGGTATAGGGAATCTGGTGTAAACTATCGTGAAGATGACATAGTTTTCAAAACACGTACATTTACATAGGCCAATATAAGCAGTGTAATTGATATGGCAGAGATGAGATTCAGGAAAAAATACTAAGAAATGAAAAGATATTATAATCATTTATTTTTGCCGCGATATTTTTTTCATTTATTAACATGCAAACCTTAATGAAAAATGATTTATATGTTATCTTTTTCTTCTGATCAGAAACCCAACACCACAGGGGACAAACTTGCCAATCTGGATACCTTACGATCCCACTACAAAGCCCTACTATCAAATGGGTACAGATCATGTAGAGACAAAGCATTTCCTTAGAGAAAACCAGGTATACTTTTGGAATCACTACATCCCATCACTGGAATCCAAGCTTTATTGTACTCAAGATAATAGTCAGTCACATGTGACGACTGTATCACCGGTATTGTTAGTGATGATATTCACGATGTACACATTATGTATATGATTATTATTATAAATGCAAGCTCACTGGGCATACAACGTTATATATCAACATGGAATAAAAGTGTGCCAGATGACAAGTAGTTGTCAAGTGATACGCAGCACACACAAGGTGTTGAATCAATGTTGGTTTAATGTTGGTCCAGCGTCGTAGACGATAGACCAACGTTAAACCAGCATTGATCCAACGTATTGTGTCTGCTGGGTAAGCTCAAATTTGTCGGTTACAGTGTACAGGTATAATGTAGGCTACAGTCATTATTATAATATAGGTATTACACAACATTATTGCAATTCACAATTGTTTATATCGAGGTTTGCATGAAAATATTCAGTTAAATTGGTCTTGGCAAGCCTTCTATGCATGACTGTATAGACACAGAAAATACTTTCGATTTAACACAAATTAAAAAAAATGTTTTATTACATATAAAATATATATATAAACGCAGAATCACTTTATCTGGTTATATTATCATGGTTATATGTTAGTGGCAATATCAGTCTTGTATATGATGCAGTGTAAATATTTGGTAAAAATCGATGGGAATCGTGATGCCCCAACTGTTTGTCTCCTTATACATGATGTGTATTCCATATTTCTCAATATTCTGGTAGCAGTCACACAAACTAGTAAAATTTCAATCAGAAAAAAATGTATAAGCTGATCAGATACAAAATTTGTTTGGAAATAATCGCTTATAAATAGATAATACAAATAAAAAAAATCATACCACGTACTCTGCGGCAGAAATTATTATTGATGTAACTTCTTAAATGTCTGAAACAAATGGAGGGTTTTTCAGAAATCAACACGCCATTACAGGGATCCAGTCATACTATTTGGACATGTATTTTGAGGCACCTGCCCCAAATATCCTTCAAATGCCGCTCATGATTCACCAGATTTTATGCCTGCCTTGTTTTTTCATGTGCATGCCTTAGCCCTTTCAAGCCTGAATTTACCATGGTCATCTTCATCCACTACAAGCCGCGTATTGCTGCCGCAATTCTCGACTTGTAGTGGATGAAAATGACAAACAAACAAAATATGAAGGTTTTACCTTCTGGCATAGACCACATTTAAGGTACACATAGCTATATATTTATGGCAACTATAAAACAATGATGTAAAATAAAATACATGTGTGTCTGTCTGTCTGATTTTGGGAGATTTGTTAAATGTGCATCGGAACGGTTCCCGCCCAGTGTAAGCCAGCGTCAAATGCTTATAGGGACATATTCGTCCCCTTCGATTTTTAAAGTGGCAGATAAACTCTTTCATATCCAAGGGGACGATGTTGACATCTAAACACATATGCTGACATCCGAACAATTTGTGAATGCTTCACAAATTGAGCGCTTGCCACACTGCTAGTATAAATGACAATAGTACATTGTATACACGGCATGTCACAGTGATCATGATTATGGACCATTTTTTATTTATTATTGAAAATGTGTCGACTGTGCTATATCTAGCCAAGCTGAATAAGACGATCACTACATGTAATCAATTCCCTCCTAGACAATGTTTGTATTATTTATGGCGTGATGTGTATCTATTTAATACTCCCCACCCCCCCCCCCCTAATGTGAAAATTAGTATTCTAAAGTCGTCACGGACCATGCTGGCCATGTACGTAGGCCCACCGCTGCTATTTTTGCACTTCTCTGAAATACCCCCAGCTGAAATGTTCCATTAGGTAGTCTATCATACAAAACTATATTTTTATGAACATGATAAGTCGTATAGTCATCTCGCCGATTAGCGCGAATGATAGAAAAAATACTCTTTTCAGTGATAGGTGAATGGCTCAATGCCAAAACCATCAACATAAGAGATAGACGAGTGTAAAACACGCATTATAAGTGGCAAGCTATATTCATTATAAGCATCATTATCATTTCATTATTTTGTGATTATAACTTTTGTTTCTTTCAATCATTTTCGTTTTATATAGTTTTGTCCCTCAATTCATCGATTCCAACTATCAGATCATATTAGATACACGAGGTTTAAAGCCATTCGAATGAACCTAAAGCTCGATTTAATAAAACAGCTCAACTCAAAATGTCCGCCATAGCCTCGTTTTCAGTCGCCTCCAGGCAATGTGTCCCTAGTTACCTACTAGGGACACATTGCCTGAGCTCTTACATCTACGGTCCTACATGGTAACATTGTGAAAGTGATATAAGCCGGTGCAAACCCGGAAAGTAGACAAATTAATAGGTCTACAATTTTCTCATATTTGAACTTCAGGGTTAATCTAAGTCAATATTACATGAATACAGACATTTTATTAATACTGTTTTTAATCAGTTGGCGAATAAAGGCTACAAAATGTCGATATGATGGGGAAAAGTAGACGCATAATAGTTTAAACTTGTAACAATATGTATTGACCTAAACTTAAACTTTGAAGACCTCTCCAGGTCATCCGAAACTGACTCAGGGTGGTTCCACATCTGAATAGACGCTGGAAGGAATAGAGATGATGTGTGGAAACGTTCATGCTTTAATTTGTGAACTCGTGCACCATTGTCATGCTATCTGCTCCAGGCCTACCAATGTGGATACAGTCATAGGTACTTGGTTTGAAGATGTATTTTAAATGTCTGTGGATTGTCGGTATATCCAAGATAATGAGAATAATTAGTGCAATCAAACAAAGAGCTAGCCAAATATATCCTATGATTTTTGCACTAAGACGATCGTCCGCTTCTCTGAACACAGCAATCTTCAGCTCCGGTTCTGGTTCTGCAGAAGTAATCAAGATAAAGTTGTAGAGTAAAAATATACGTTAGCGTGTTATCAAGTTATGAATATATATGAATTGACATTTTGTTTTGTTGCAAATTAAAATAAATATGTATACATGTCGGCCGGTCGGTCGTTCGCATCTTCCCTTGTGGAAGATGGTCGTTCGATACGTTTATTTTTCCACCATTCTGCATTCTCTTCTGGTAGCTCATATGTTGTCGAGCTTGAGAGTTACAGCGCGAGAATAAAGCTGCCACCCACATTACAAATATAAACCCTTACCCTTTAACCGCCGGAGCCGCATATCTTCGGGTTTTTCATTTTTTATTGGCACATTAAGTACCACCTTTTAAACATGTTAAAGATAAAATGTGACATCAATCAGCAATATTTGAAAACAGTGGACCTCCATTTTGTCAAATCTGAATAATTTTCACTCACTTGATGTTGTGGATCGCGTCAGCGAGACACAACTTCAAGTGGGTGAAAATTCAGATTGAATAATTTGGCGGTTGAAGGGTTAAACCGCTAAATTATTAAAAACTTTTCACCCACTTCAACTTGTGTCTTGCTACCGCGACCCACAACTTCAGTGGTTGGAAACTACTCATATGTGTTAATAATTTGAGATCGGAACATTTACAAATCTTGATGTTTCGAATCTGCTTAACACACATGTTATTCCGAATAACAGTGATTTAATCTGATAATAATACATACAGATTAACCCTTACAGCGCGGGGATCCTCTACAGACGTCAGATTATTTATAATTGCCGTAGACACATAAAATAGGCATTCAAATGAAGCATAGAGAGCTAACTAAGACTTCTATGCTGATTTCAAATTGAAAAAAACCTTTCGATCTCTATGTTTTTTATAAAAGTATTTCAGCGCTGTAAGGGTTTACCCTTAGATCGATCCCGCGCTGTAAGAATCAACATATTTCTAAATGGCCGGTAACCCATAACATAGGTATTCAAATGAAACGGAAATAGCTAACTAAGACATTTATGATGATTTCAAATTGAAAAACCCTTTGGCTGCGATGTTTTTTTTACAAATTAATTCAGCGCTTTAACCCTTTAACAGCCAAATTATTCAATTTGAATTTTCACCCACTTGAAGTTGTGTCTCGCTGACGCGATCCACAACTTCAAGTGAGTGAAAATTATTCAGATTTGACAAAATGGAGGTCAACTGTTTTTAAATATTGCTGGCTGATGTCATATTTTATCTTTAACATGTTTAAAAGGTGGTACTTAATGTGCTAATAAAAAAATGAGAACCCGAATATATGCGACACCGGCGGATAAAGGGTTAAGGGCTAATAACGAATATAGCCGCTCTTGGCGACGTAAGGGTTAAATATACCTGGTTCACATGTGTCGAAACCACAGAACTCGGCCTCTTTAGGTCTGTTTCCACATAGCCGTATGATGGTAATTGCATCATCAGACACTTCGCCAATAATGGTACAATGTCGACTTCTTTGTCGGGTGCCGTTATCACAAGGATACGAACATGTATCCCAGCTTCCCCATTGACCAATGATAGCCACTGGATCTGGACACGTGACCCAGTCACACAGAATGACCTCTTGCGTTGGAACTACAGGTATAGAAATCAACTGAACATTCAACAGGGTGTTTTGCTATAAATATACACAGAATTAGTATAACCAGGATATAATAGAGTATATCAGACCAACTTAAAAATATAAAAAGTTAAAGCAGCTATGTATATACACTAACATGTCAATTTTGACAATTAATAAATTATGTAGCCTACTGCTCATGAATGAAAATGTAAAAACATAGGAAAAATAAATCCAAAGCACTGGACAATACTAAACTAGTTTGATGTTCAGCTCGTATATTGCCATGTGAGCAGGGCACTTAAACAGTGTTCTCCAGCCACCCTTTGGGTGCTCGGAAAGTTTGTTTGTGATTTCTCTGGATGGCGGGGGCCCTAGGGTAGTGGTTAGCACCGCTGCCTTTCACGCCAGAGTTAGGGGTTCAGGTCTCGGCGGTTTGAAAGAAACAAAAAATGTTTCTTCCCCATCCACGTGTGAAAGTCAGTATTGTGGGGAGCCTCTGTGACCGAGAGGTAGCGTGCTCGGCCTCAGACCGCCAGGGCTCGAATTTCGAATCCTGTGTCTGGAGGACAGTGTCATCTCACCATCCTCAGGAGGTTTTCCTGGCCCAGTTTAGCCTATATGTGCACAAAGGTGGCCTAAAGCCCGATTCATTTCATTTCATTTTTGTTTTCTCTGGATTCTTAGAAATGTTTATAAAAAATGTTCAAATTAAAACATAATAAAAATAAAACATAATATGCGGGATAGCCTACATTACATCATAAATAATTGACATGTCATCCCATATAGCTGCTTTAAGCATGCATAATTATGATATACGTAACATATATAATCCCTTTTGTTGACTTTACGTGCAATGTGACATGCGAATGTGAGCATGGCTCCGCCAAGTTACAGATTGTATTTTGCACTTTGATGCAACATTTGAAGAGCCCGAAGCCGAGGATTAATGACACATTTGTTTTTTCGAAGTAACCTTTAACATGTTTAAAATACACATAAAATACCATAATTATCTTCACAGTGACCGTCCATACATTCTAACAGTGATCGAGAAGCAACACTTACTACAAAGAAAAACCCAAGCCATGCTCGCCCATTTCATTCAGATGTTCGCCTTCTCATTGATCAAGATCGTGATCTAGATCATTATAGCCTAACTTACAATGATATGATAATTGTTTCATAAGCTAATGAACCCAATATAATACTTACTATGACATGGTGATTGATTCAGTCAGTTATATCAGCCTAATACTTACTATGACAAGTTGATTAATTCAGTTAGTTAGATGAGCCCAAAACTGACTATGACGTGACGCTTAAATCAGTGAGTTGATTTAATCAGTGAGTTACTTGCCATGACATGACGTTTGATTCAAAGAGTTAGTCTAAGATAAGCTGAATTACTTACCATGACATGATGACTGATTGAATTAGTTAGATAAGCCCATTACTTGCCATGACATGGTGATTGATTCAGTGAGTTAGATAAACCCATTACTTGCCATGACGATTGATTGATTGACTTGGATAAGCCCGTTACATGCCATGATATGATGTTTGATTCAGTGAGTTAGATAAGCCCATTACTTGCCATGACATGACAAATGATTAAGTTAGATAAGTCCATTACCTGCCATGGTATGATGATTGATTGAATGACTTAGATAAGCTCATTGCGTGCCATTACATGGTGGTTGACTGAGTGAGTTAGATAAGCATAGTATTTGCCATGGCATAATGATTGATTGAGTGACTTAGATAAGCCCATTACTTGCCATGACATTGTGGTTGATTGATTGAGTGAGATACGCCCATTAATTGCCATGACATGATGATTGATTAAATGAGTTGGATAAGCCCATGGTGATTGATTTAGTGAGTTAGACACGCCCATTACTTGCCATGACAGGATGATTGATTGAGTGAGTTAGATAAGCCTATTACTTGTCATGGCATGATGATTGATTGCGTGACTTAGATAAGCCCATTACTTGCCATGACAGGATGATTGATTGAGTGAATTAGATAAGCCCACCCACATAATGTTTAATTCAGTGAGTTAGATAAGCCATTACTTACCATGACATGATTATTAATTCAGTGAGTTACATAAGCCCATTCAATGGGCTTATGTAACTCACTGAATTACTCGTTGAATCAAAGACAATGTCATGGTAAGAAATTTTCTTACCATGACATTGTGTTTGATTCAATGAGTTATATACGCCCAATAGGCCCACTTACCATGACAATGTGATTGCGCAAGTGAGTTGCACACTCGTGACCTGTGTTGAGTGCCGAGTCCACAAGATGTTGAGCAGCCTGACCAGTCACCCCAGATTATCATCTCCTCAGGTGCCGACTCTTCTGTAACCAACAAATGACTGATTGTATACCTTGGATATTTTCAACGTGGTGACGTTCACTACACTGACTTGCTTATTGGGCAGGGCGATGTACCGATACATCCTAAACAAATTGAGAACATGACTTCTGAGGTTAAAATAATGCTTCAAGGTAATTTTATATTCCAAACAACTAACTGCTTTGTAATTGTGTGATTTATAACGGGTGGGATAGTCCCCAGAGTAACAATAGATGAGGGCAGTCACACTGCATTGGTAATACCTGCACCGATGCGGGAGCTGCATTGGCACCGCTGTAGAGCGGATGAACCAGGGTACACCGCTGGTAATATTCAGGTCAAAATGGCGCACAAAGGTCAAACTACTAAAAATCAAATAATACTAAGTTCCAAAACCATGATTCCGTGACCAACCTTTGTCAAGTAAGATATTTGTCCAAAAATAACCTTCTACGCCTCTCTATAAAAAGTGGGCGGAATTTTGTAGAGCGCAAATTTTGTAGAGTGAAAAGCAAGTATTCCCTTATTTCATTCACCAGTCTCCCGGTGGACCTGCGTTTTCAATGCATTTAGGTAGAAAATGAATTTATGGAGGTCACTAGTTTTTATTTTAAAAAATGCATTTCGCGTTTGGCCTTTTGAACAAAATATATTTTTACCTGAAAATCCCATAATCAACTGTAATATGTCATTTCTGACTAATTTTGGGACGTAGAACCCATTTTTGTTCATCAAATTACAATTATATGCTTCTGTAACCTTCAAGCATCACACGAAGGTCACAAATGATCAGTATAGCAATTATATAGTGATTTTTTTAATAGTGGTCCAATAGATACATGTGATATGTCTCTTTTGGCTAACTGGGCGGCACATCATCATCATTTATTTCTAATATCCATAATATCATTCTAGGCATCACTGACTTTAAAAATCTTATTATATGACCTACAACCTCCATATAAAGGGAGGAAATGAATACCAGCGGCCATAGGAAAAATGCCATCTGTAATTGATTCAATATTATATGTTTCTAACATGTGACGCATGTGAAGCATCAATAATGTCATTCCAAGCATCGGTGACATCAAAAGTTATTATGTGACCTTCAAGCACCATATCAGGGTGAAAATGTCATCACTGTTCATGAAACTGTGCCTCATAAACTTTCATGAAATAGACATGAACCGAATTAACACTTATCAAGTTCATAATAAGTTCATGAAACTATGAACTGACTTGATTGTACCAAGTTCATAAAAATCATGACTGTTCATGAAACTCTCAATATGAGCTTCGAGAACTAAATCATGAAACACATTAGTTCATCAAGTGTTCATTAATATTCATGATTTCTCATGAACTGTTTTTGATGAACCATGTGAAAAAAAAGAATCAAATGGCCAGGGTAACAAAATCACAATCGACTATGAGCGCCAGAGGTGGCGCTGATGTACTACATTAGTCTCGTCTCTGCTCCGGTATAGTAACATGGCTGAAGACTAAATACGTCATATTGTTTGTTGGGGAAAACACTCCAATTGCTGGTATTGAGCATCACATCCAGTCCCTGCTTCACAAGCCGTGTAGGCTACTTTGGAAAGGGAACGTTTCCCTTTTGTCGTCACTGGAACGCAGTGTTTCATTCCTCCTTTGGAATACCATAGGCCTACAGATCTGGCTATGCCGATCCTGTTAGTACGTGGTGTATCAATGGTATCCTCTGAGTAACTTCTCAGATAGTATCTACCCAAGTGACAGCTGGAGTTATATGTAACTACACAAAACTCTTTATATATCTATATTTTTTAAATGTCCGATTTTTATCTGAATGACCCATGGTTTGAATCAGGTGGTTCTCTCTGATACCCAAAAACTGAAGAACACTTCGGTGTCTGTATCAGCTTGAAAAACGATGGAGGAAGAGTTATTTTGCCAATTGGCTGATGCGCCGCTATTTTTTTATTTGCCAATGTAGGGACCTTCTGGATCTGGTGTTTGATAGTGTTTTATTGGAAGGTTGAGCTGCTGTGGAGTTTCTTTTACAAACTGAAATGCAGATCTTCTCCAAGATTATAAAGCTGGACAAGCGATGCTACAATCTCATCTTCCATCACCTGTTGTGTATGAAAAGCCAGAGGCTCATGGTTAATGTCAAAGGGACCTGACGGTCTTGACTGCTCAGCTATATCAAAACAACACGAAACAGTTTTTTTCTGAAAAAAGATAGCTTATTCATGATGGGCCGTGCTTGAGCATGTCCGGCACAGCCTCAAAATCCTCAACACATAGAGAGCAATCCGAATCGGCTATCATGACAAGTGTGAGAGCCTCAGTTTTTACATACATATCAACTGCACAACCACGTGTGCGCATAAAGGACTTCTCATGAGACTGGTCCTTGCCGATGACGCTGGATTTGAGCCCTTACCAAATTCATCATGCAGTCCCGGGTGTGTCTGAAGTAACAAACATGGCCATGTAGCCAGCGAACATAGTTGTGGTCCACGACATGGAACCATGAGCATAGTTCATCAAATACCTGCATATGGTTTTTTTGACAGCCATTTTGAATTGGAATTTTCGCCTTCAGACTTTCAGAGATTAAAAGTCCCCACTGAGCTTTTGAATATATATATATTTGTTTGTCACATGGAATCGTATTCAGAGTGCCCAGTACAGACATTGACTTGGCTCTCTGTTGACTCAGTGTTGTATCACTGTCTGTGACGCTAGCCCAACATTTAAACAACAGTGAATCAACGTATTGTGTTTGAATGGAATTGCAACTGTTATTTTAATTGCCAAATGTAGCATTTAAAAAAAGTTTATACTGTTCATACCAAAAACGCAATATTGGTTCAATACTGGGCCCCTATCTGCGACGCTGGCTGGGCATTGGAACAATACTGAATAAATGTATTTTAATTATTATATCTACGGGTGCTCAAAGGGTGTCGGTATGGAGTCGCCTATAACAAAAGTCCCCTATTGACTGTCTTCACCCGACATGTACATTATTGGACCGACATCGATCCACATAGTGATCCAGAAAATCCTGAATAAATCTGGAAGAACAGCTGTGAATTCTTTAAAACAAGTTATTGCATAAAACTTCAATACCTAAGGGTCATTGTGCCTAGGTTTGAATTTGATTGGATAAAAACTCAAGGAGAAATAGCCCATCAAAAATTGATATTGATCCACATAGTGATCAAAGTGATCATAGTGATCCAATCCTAAATAAATCTGGCAGAACAATTCGAAATTCTGAAAAAAGATATAGCATGCAGCCTGACTATCCGCGGAGTTTTGTGTTAAAATTTGGACATAGAAAAAAGAAAAACGAGAAAGAACCAAACAAAACTCAATATGTTTGGGCATAGCCCAAACATAATAATATGTGATATATGTGTAGTGATATCTAAAAATACAGATAATAATTTATAACTAAATAAAAATGTTCATACGTGCACACATGCGAAAAAATACAAAAGGCACACTGCAGGAAGGGTGAAACTGTACAATCGACGGGGTAGACTAAAAAAACACCCCAGATTTTAATTTTGAAAATAAAAAAAGAGGGCAGATCAAAATGTGTGCGTGTAGATGCCAAGAAAAAAACTATGATCCTAATTGTCTGTGTAGTACTAGTATAAAAACCTGTATTTACCTTCACATTCTGGCCATTCACCTGGTACCCACACTCCGTCTTGACACGAGAATGACGACGAACCATTTATTATATACCCGTCTAGGCAGACGATATTGAATTCAGTGTTATGAAATCCAGGTATATGCTCCGATGTTATGAATGAATTAGGGATAAAAGGGGGAGGTGCACAGTTCACTGTCAAAAATAAAACACAATTTCTTATTAGGATCTCACATATTTCAAACAATTCAGTGTCTGAATTATATCAATATTATATTCAATCAATAATCGGTTAACGCTTTGTGCCTCTGTGATCCCTTGTCTGAATTATATCAATATTATATTCAATCAATAATCGGTTAACGCTTTGTGCCTCTGTGATCCCGATTATTGATTGAATATAATATTGATATAATTCAGACACTGAATTGTTTGAAATGAACAAGTGATATTCTGAGCGCTTAATCCTTTGTGTGTCAACTATTTCTTGGTGTTTTAAGGAACCCTTATTGAAACAGTGTTCTGTTAACAAGCTATGATCAGGTCCCCGTGGAGATTTCAGTGCATATAATGTTTCTCTTCTTTTGTCAAATCCTAGTTTTTTATGATAACATATCCTACTTGTATCAAAACGACTAAGTCTTAAAGCCCTATTGGTTGTATTAATTGCCGATTTCCGACTACAACATGTTTGCCACTTTGAATGTGATTTTTAACCCAACCACTTTATTTTTTAACCATTTGCAGTTTTATCTCGCTAATGCCACCCACAATTTCAGGTGGGTGAAAATGACTCATATTCGTTTAATTTGAGACTAGATGCTCGCAGATCTTGATAGCTCTTGATGTTTACTAATAAAAATAACTTGCTCAGCTGATAACACGGATTTAAAACGATTATATAGTCGTGATTAGAGATGAAAGGGGTAACTCTCCTCGTTCTTAACCCTTTGAATCCTCAATTTACCATTGTCATCTTCATCCACTACAAGCCGCGAATTGCTGCCGCAATTCTCTATTTGTAGTGGATGAAGATGATTTGGTGTGGTTTAAAAATTAAAGAAAATTGCCATGTATTGGTAAACAAGTTTAATAGAAATTTTCATTCTAAAACCCTTGGTTGTAAGAAAATTAAGTCTCTCTTCAAGGATGTAAAATGATGCTTTAAAGCATCGTGAGGGCTTAAAGGGTGAATGAACATTTTATTTATAAAAACCTCATAGAAAAGCCTACGTACTGTGACAGTCTGTCTCCGTGATATCATAGGTCAGTTCACTGGATGCCTGGCAGATTGATTTACTATTGCCCGTCATTTCATGGCAGCATACATCACACTGTACTTCCACAACACTCCCGAACTCATACACCTCACGTGGCTCAATATAATGGACATTGCTGTTGTTTTGGGGAAGCAGACATCTGTTTCCTGAAATAAGAGTACTGTATTGACAATGGATTACTTTATTATCACCATGCATGTCCCCCCACACACAAAAAAATCAATTAACAGTTTTTTGAAGCTCAATGCAGTCTGTCTATCTGTCTGTTTATCTGTATAAATAAGGATAATGTGTTTTTTTCGAACATGGTTTTCAGTTTAAAATCAAATAAACCATCTGCTTCAAATAAACCATCTGTTTCAAGATATCATCGTTACCATTAGCACTCAATACAATACATTCATTTGACTAATAGCAAGGCATCATTACACACAATGCATATTTATGATCACCACTCACAGTTGAATACTAAACTAATATCAAGGCATATTTGTTGTCAACAACCAACCTATATTATTATGATCCAGCATTGCTTCTTCGTGGACTTCTTAATGATTATGTTTTGAAGCGGCGCCATATACGTTGACATTTCTATTCTATACATTTAATTATTTTACTGCGTTCCTTCTTTTGGAAACTAAAGCTTGCGACAGCCAGTTTGCAACAGCAGATGTCTAAGCAATGTTAAATAACAACATCCCCTTTTTTGTTTCTACAACGCTAAATTTGAGCAATTGATTAATCGGTAATTACAACTGTATTATAATCTCGGCCTTAACAACTCGATGATTCAAGTGAGGGTATATGTATTAATATCAAAACTCCCTGCATGTCGTAATTTAAAGGATTGGTCCTTGGTCCGAGACAGAATCCGTGCTATTTGGATCGTAGATCCAAATTCGGATCGTAATCCTTATCATCCCCAACGTCTAATCGATTGTTCCTTAGCCCGTGACACACCTCTGGTAATTTACATTTCATTCAAATACTTTTATTACTTTTTAAGTAATCGGACAAACAAACACACAAACAAACACGACCAAAAACATAAACTTCTAGACGAAGATTAATAACCGACCAGCAGCAGCGGTTAATATCCGGCAACTTTGAAAAACAGCTTATTTATCATGTTTATAAACCCCTCAAGACTCAAGAAAACCCCGGGAAACAATATCTATAAAAACCCTTACGTAGACAGTTTTGCATGTCTCTCCAAACACCAAAGGCATCACAGCTGACAGAGTATTGAAGTTGTGATAAAGCTGTTGTGTATCCTTCTGAACACTCTACGGGTACATATGCCCCGTAGCCTGAGAATGGCAAGTTCTCTTCAGTTCCTGGTATTAACGTTCGAAGGCAAGGCTCGGTCACTGTCAATACAATAAACATATACATTGTTTAAACAATAATAAATTATCAACATATCGCAATCATGACACATAATATAAAGAGTAATAGCTGACTCCAAACGATTCCCGTTTTGTGCTTCGCGAGTATATGACTCATGACTCATGAGGCGCAAAAAATTAACTGTGAGCAGTTATAGGTGACTTAGGATCATAATTATACGCCTGAGGTTATATGACTTAATATTCAGCTAGACGCAGAATTTATAGCTGAAGTTTGAGTTCGTTTAGCAAAATTATATTATTTTGTTCAGAAGTATTGAAATATAGCTGATATTTTAGCAAACATCATTCTCAAATTGGAAACACAGAAGAGTCAGAAAAACGTGTTAGATTTTTTATTGTTCGAACAATCCCCATACTTGGGGTTGATTCGAACTTGGGATGTGTCTGAACAGTGTTGGATGTACCAGATATATTTTGGGGTTAATTTAAACAGTCGAACTAGCTCCATTTCATTTGTTCTTTGTTTGAGCAAACCCCACATGGTATTTGGAAAACATCTATATTTAGAACTAACATCATAGAGGGCAACCTAACATGTAGAAGAATATTGACTTCAGTTAGGGCACTACAACTATAGGAGTTTAAACTGTCAGGTTAGATGGCAAAGATTGAACAAAATAATATTTTGTGCGACAGCAAAAAAATACTTTTGACCCCTCAAAATGAAAAAGCGTTTTTACTTTTTTTATAATTTGTTTTTAAAAAAACCTTCGAACATGAAGTCAGGGGTAATAACACAGTCCCTCACTTGGAGAAAGCATAAAACGAAAATACCTTTACTGTCAAAATTATGGGCACTGTACTGACTGACCCCTGTGCGAGCTAAGTCCCTGTGTCCCCATAATTCCATAGAAAGAAGAGTACATTCTAACGGGGGCACAAGATGACAGGGAGTCAGGACTGAATGCCACTCCACACTGGTATCCGTTCAACTGATTTTGCAATAATAATACCGTCCAAGCTCACAAACACATCTCAGCTGATGTAGTGGCAAAATTGAACAATAGATACGACAATTTTATTATCGGTGGGAAGCTGGAAATCCAATCAGTTCACATAAAAAAATTGGAGAGATCCAAACATTTTTTTTTTTTGAGTACAAATAATTGCCTTCACCAGAGGGGTTCAATGTTTGTGTGAATTACGAGTTCAATCTTTTGGCAGTTGTGTTGGAGGAGTAACCCAAACAAATGGCAGCGGAGGCAACGGAGATGGCGCATGAACGAATCAGGACGATAATACCCCTACGGGCCCAATGGGCCGAGGGGTAAAACGATCCAAAAATAATTATCTTTTAAAAACATAACACATTCAACATGGTTAAAGCTCGGATTCTACTTTGGCCCCAAAATATGAATTATTTGACCCCTATTGGGGACATATGCCATATATATAAATATAATATATTCATAAGCGTGTGAATAAATTGTATTTATATACATGATATATGTTATAGCTTATCTAAAGATAGTTGTTAATATGGATGCAGAAAGATGAGTGTCCTAATGGGCTGTAGATAATCGCATTGATGTTGACTATATATCGTAAAAAATCAACATCTACATATCTACAAATCTACATACATTTATACCATTGAAAATTTGGAAATGGTTCGAAAAATAGTCAATTATAAAAACGTTTTTTTGTTAGTATAGGGTATTACTGCAGTTAAAAGTGAATTTTCATTTAGAATAATGATTTTGATAAAATTGATTGTATATGTATTCCAAAACCTATTATTTTATTTACGTAGTAGGTCTATATATGCAAGTCCCGTTTGTTTACATTCTTAAGTAAATATATTTATTTACTTGAATGTGCAAACACAAACATATATTTACACGTCTGTGTAGGAAATATTCACACCATATGCCATCTTGCCCCAATCATGCTAATAATAAATATTCTGCAGACCAACCAAATTCGCTGTATAGATTGATGACAACACATGAGAATAATTGGCATCAGCTATGTTATGTACAAGAATCACACCTGAACATTGCTCTAGGGTTGTCAATCCTAGGGTTGTCCATCTTCCTGTTCTTCCACATACTATCGTCTGTGTACGATGACCAGATAATATCAGCCATCCCTCTGTACAGGTGACTACCGCCTCATCTCCATACACACCAGGCAGACCAGTCATGTTAGACTGAGGTATACTAACAGGTGAGCAAATCACTCCTAAAACAAAGATATAAACTCTATCGTGCTAGACTGAAACAGGCTTTGATATAGGTGAACAGCACACTTTTAAAACAAAGACATAAACTCAGTCAGCTTAGACTGGGACAGGATAATAGGCGAACAGATCTTCTGGTTTTGCTCAACTTTGGATTTTAGTTCCATGATGGAGCTAAAGATTTTCCGTACAACTGGGAAGCAGTATTGTTCGTGTCAAATCCTAATTATTTCATAATTAGCTGATAACTTTATTATTAACTAGACATGTACAGTACATTTTGTTCAAAAAAAACCGCTGAAGATAGTTTATATCAAACTAAACAAACGCAATTAGAAAAGGTTGAGAATTGAAATATTGGTTCCAGTACGATTTTACGTAGCTCATAATATTCAGATATGTACAAAGAAATTCTATGCAAAGGCATATTGGCCTTAAAAAACAAAAAAAAAAAAACATAATTGAACTTGAGTAAGAATTGATGGAGGTGAAGCAATTGTAGTACACCTACTATTATGATTTAATTACGTTATAGATTAATTAAAATAGGCCAACGAAATGGAAATGGAAATTGAGTGGCATCCATTTTGATGCTTCGCCGGCAGCCGGGAGGGATGGAGAACCAAACCCAGGGTTACAAATGTTGAAGAAAGATATAACCTGATATTGTAGGTTAGTATTTTCAGACGCTATGGGGAACAGTTTCACTGGGGTAACTGGTGCAGACAGGTCGGTAAATACTTGTAGAGTCAGTGTGTGGATGAACCTACCTTGTGAACAGGACCTCTCCGCAGAAATGTTATTTTTGTGTGTCAAATAAAACTACTGAAAACTATCTACGAGAATACAAAATAAACTGTGTCAAACCACTCACTTTGACAGATGATATCGGCGGTCCACACTCCTAGAGGCTGACACTGCATCTCGCCTCTGGGCTGTCCGGAATCACCGCTAACACCATATCCTTCAGCACAAGTAACATTCACTGTGGTACCTTCTGACACCACAGGAAGATCATCTTGTGTATTGTCCAGCCGTCTGTCTGGACATATTTTACCTGCAAAGAGAAATTAGCCCAGACTGGCTCAATATCGAGCCAATGTCATATATGTCGAGACAACGTGGATGCATAAATGCTCAATTCTTTCACTTGTTGTTGAGACCCCCAAAAGCCAAACTGAATAAAGCCATTTGTAAACCCCGCCCTCTAGCTTTTTTAGTATATTTTTATTCTTACTTTATTCTAAGGGCTTCCCGGATATTAAGTCTCCTTAGACGGGTAGATATATGTAAATAACCACTCGAACCCCCAACAAATTATAACAAAAGGTTTCTCAACGGTTTTCTATCCTACTGGATATAGTGAATGACCAAAAAAAGTCTATCAAAAGCTGACCCATAAAAGTCCGAAAATCCAAGATGGCCGCCATCGGCCGTGAAAATCGGTAAAACCATCCTAATTTTACAATTAAACCATGATTCTTGTTATTAATCCATGTTTTCAAGAGTTGGGGAACTCATTAGTTACAATAACATTCTGGCAGTGTTAAAAATCCAAGATGGCCGTGGGGCTAGGGGGCAGTATCAAAGGTCAATTTAAAGGTAAATAGGATTTTTTAACAAATAAAAGTATAAACAATATAATAATTTTTTTCGTGTAATTTTGACTAGAAAATTCATCCCTTATATTATTTTCATGATTCAAGGTCATCTTCGATGTTAAGAGGTCAACTTCAAGGTCAAGTAATTAAAAATACGATTTTTACCAGATACAGCTGAGAGCATATGTAATACCCTTTGACTGGTAAGTGTATTTTATGGTATTATGTTTGTGATTCAAGGTGACCTTCAAGGTCAATTTTAAGGTCAAATTAAGGTCAAATTCCTGACAATATCACTTATAACAAATACAAATATCTATTTTTTACTCGATAAAATCTTCTTCAACGCCTTCCCATCGTCCATCAACACTTTACCGTCGCTCGTCAACGCCCCCAGATTCTCTCTAACGTTTTCCAATCGCCCTTCCACACTTTCTCATCGCCATTTAGCGCCTCTTTGTCATTCTTCAACACTTACTCATTGTATTTTTATGCATCCCCATCGCATTTTAACACATTTTAGGGCATACCATTTAACACCTTTTCGTCGCCTTTTAATGCCTTGTTGTCGCACCGCTTCGTCGTTCTTTAAGCCTCCCCGTTGCCTTTTAACGCCCTCTGTTGCCCTCAAATGCCTCTTGGTCGCCCTTTAATGCCTCTGTGATGCGCTTAGACGCTTCCTCGTCGCCCTTTAAAACCTCTAAATCGCACCTTATGTCCTACCTGTCACCTTTTAACGCAAACACAGCTCACTTTAACATCGTTTCGTCGCCCTTTATGCATCTGCGTCGGCCTTTGACGCTTCTTCTTTGCAATTGAAGGCCTTCCCGTCACCCTTTAGCGCCTACCCCTTACCTTTAAATAAGGCCTCTTTATCGCCGCAATGCCCTTTAATGATTTTCCATCGTCATTTAACGCTTTCTCGTTGCCCTTTAATGCCTCGCTGCCACCAGTCATGCACCCCGTCATACTTAAACGAATCTTAGTGGTTCTTCTATGCCTCTCCATTGCCTTTTAATGTTTCTTCACCATTCTTTAACAATTTGCCATCACCATTTAACGCATCTGCATCATCATTTAACGCTTCCTCGTCGCCTTTTGACACACCTTTTAACACACCAGTCGCATTTCAACGCTTCCTCGTCGTCTTTCACTCCTCCACATTGCTCTTTTCCGCCTCTTCGTTGCCTTTTAGCGCCTCTCCCATGCCTTTATCGCCTATTCATCGCCCTTAAAAATGACGTTAAATTGATTTTTTTCACCTTGAGCATACTTAATCATCAACGACCTACCAGAATTAGATTATCCAGTTAAAATTTCACCTGAACGAGGTACTATGTGTTGTCCAATTTGTGGCATATATGTGTTTTACCTCCCCGGAAATTTAGAGGGGTGAGGTGGCCCACCAAGAGCTTAGCATTTAAGGTTACTTTTTATGTCCGGAGAGGGGAGGTGGAAAAGTGTAAACAAATGTTTTAGCTTGATGGAAGAACTAAACTAAAATAAATTATGTAAACACAATGTAAATGTATTCCTTGAATTTCACTGCATTTTCCATGATATAACCCCCAGTCAGTGGATATTAGACCTTGTTCCCATAACAACTGTGGCATGTATGGTTTAAAATATATATAATTGAGAAAGGCAAACATATTGCGTTTAGAAAAAATCATCAAGTTAATATCCACAATATGGACCAATACTGCTGTTTTTTGTGATGTGTCACAAATATTCCAGCAAATTACGTTAAAAAAGTCGCAATAACTGATGTAGGCCTATATCCAAGAGCTTTGTACAAGTTATGCCTACATCACTATACAAAACATGCAGCTTGTAGTATGGTTATAGGCCCTAATTCGGATATCAGAACATTGTGCCACAATGCCAGTGAATATTACGACACTTAATACTTAGAGTAGACATAAAACAGAAGTTATACACTACATCGTTCATAGCAATTTTCTTTTTCTAGACATTGGCGGCCATCTTGGATTTAACACCTTTCTGGTAGTCAGATTTTGATCGCATTTTTTTCTGCTATTATTAAGTACATCCCATACGTGACAAAGCCACTGGAAAACATCTTGTTATTGTTTTGGGGCTCCTAGTGGATGTTTGCATAAATCCACCCGCCAGAAATGAAATCTTACAGTAGGCTAGGCTAGGTCGGTTACACTAGATCTTTATGCGCACGAAAAATAGGTATTACACTTGTTATTACTTGACTTAAAGTTGTCGTTTTGCCATTGAAATGATATTTTTTTGCTGTTTGACCTTGGAATTTCCTTTTAATCTTGAACATGTTGAAGGTGTCATTTAATCACCAAACTAACACCATATAAATGGATTCTCCAGTCAAAATCAGATAAAAAAGACGTATTACACATAATGTTTGTTGACATTTGTACAAATATATATTTAGGCATTTTACCTTTAAATTGACCTTTGATCGCGAAGGTCACATTGAATCACAAACACAATACCGTAAAATGATCTACCAGTCAAAATCACATGAAAATGAGGTATTACACATGTTCTTAATTTGGTAAAAATCAACTTTTCGATTCCTTGACCTTGAGGTTTCCTTTTGACATTGAAGATGACCTTGAATCACGAAAATAATATAAGGAATGTATTTTCTAGTTAAAATTACCCGAAAAAAGTATTCCACTTGTTCCTACCTTTATTTGTCGAAAAATCATATTTTACCTTTAACTTGGCCTTTGACCTTGTATTCTGCCCCCTATTTTCACCGACATCTTAGATTTTCGACAATGCCAGAATGTTATTGTAAATAATGAGCTCCCCAACTCTTAAAAACATGCATCATAAACAAGAATCATGGTTTATTTGTAAAAGTTTGGGCATCTCAGGATGGTTTTACCGATTTTTACGGCCAATGGCGGCCATCTAGGATTTTCGGACTTTTATGGGTCAGATTTTGATAGACTTTTTTTGGTCATTCACTATGTCCAGTAGGATAGAAAATCGTTGAGAAACCTTTTGTTATAATTTTTTGGGGTCATGTGGTATATCGACCCGTCTACCTTGGTTTTTGAATTTACTGATGCTTCGGACAGCAAACCTTTCACTACAGATACCAGCCATCGTAAAGCGCTAGATCTTTCTTGTATAAAATTAATTTTATTTTTTGTTTAGAAGAGTTAATTATATAGGCTTAATATTCTCGGTTTGAAGTAGTTTTTACATGTTTGTCAACAAAAATCTAACATTTGAAAACATGACAATTTACATAATTTTATACGGATAAATAGGCATTATATGAAATAATGCGGGCCATCTACGATGGTTTGTAATAGCCCTCTGTTTAAACCGTTTAAACAACCGCTGGAATGCGCGTTTTTTATTTACCTGAAACAACTAGTGATTTCCTAATAAAAATGTCATTTTATTGCAACTATTTTATTATATTATCGAGGACAAATGTATTAGAAGAGACAGGAGCCGAAAAAATTGACAATTTAATGATTTTTCCAGAGCACCCAAATGCTTTGCGGCAGAATAGGACAAAGCTACACTGCGCATATACTGACATCGCTACATCTAGCATTCCTCTAAACTTACGTCTTCAGCGTCTGCATATAGCGTAACCCCGTTTGCTAAACAGACCTTAACATAATATTATAAACCATACGCACACAATTTGTTAGCATATTTAAACATAATTTGGGGCCTCGCCGTGTGCGAGCGTGCTCCTCCGAATGCAAGCGTATGCCAGCGTGTACCACCGTACGTCTATGCTTAGCGTCTCCCTAGCGTTTGTCAACGTATACCAGCGTATAAGTGATTCTATACGGTGACATACGCAAGTACGATACGTTGTAGTATGACACTCCTTTCAGTTTTACATTTAAATAAGGTTTAATAATAGTTGGATTTAATAATAACTATCGTCGGTCATTGTTTAATTTGTTACTTTGAATATTAGACTGCAGTGACACCTTACACAACAATCTGTCAATATTGATCAGTTTTCATCATATACCATTAGGCCTATAAGTAACCGAATAATCATGAGGAGGGAAGTATGCACATCAATATCTTCTGAATTGTATATCTTCTGAATTGGGCGGGGACCAGTATTGTGGTGAACCTCCATGACTGAGAGTAGCGTGCTCGGCTTCTAGGGTTCGCATTTTGTGTCATTTGATTCAGGTCACCATCCTCACAACAGAACCAATATTAAAAAGCATACCTGGCTTTAATGGTCCATGAGCGACAGAGAAAGATAATATAATTAATGGGTTAATATCTATGGGGACATCAGAAAAATGTATTGGGTTTATATCAATACCCGATATACCACACATTGCTCTTCAAATTTATATTCCAGGTCTATATAATGTATAAGGGGGGGGGAGGGGGGTGGTTGTATCTTAATACATTTGACTTCAGCAAATAAAAGTAATTATTTAATGTTAATACCCAATAAAACATGCCTTGCTCTTCAAATTTATATACCAGTACCATATCTATTATAATGTAATAGTTCACGTTGGAAAATTCATCGAGTCTTGTTTCAAAAATGGGCCAAGGCTAACGTCGGCTCAGAATTGGATTACGGTCGGGATAATGCGGTGTACTATTTGGGAAAGTGATCTTACGTGTACATGCAGGTATGTTAGGATTCCAGAGTAATGACTCGGTACAGGTGATGTTAATGCTGGAAGACGCCACATTTCCCTGTATCACCTGGTACTCCATATCACACAGTACCTCCACCTCCTCTCCATACAAGTAATCCCTCTCTAAGCCTCCACTAAGGCTGGAATGCTCCACACTCAAGTTAACACACGGTACAGCTGTCAAACAAATAGATGCATCACATTATCAAGACAATGCACGAAAAGGATTAATCGGAAAATATGTTTTAAAAAAACAATCGAAACTACACTACTTTCTTAGAAAACCTGAACACATGTGTGCCTACGATTCAATACTAAGGCGTGAACACTTTATCTAGCAAACTATTGACAAGCGACATCGGAATTTTAAACAAGCTGACCATAACGAGTTGGGCATATGCAACAAATTGATACTACTGAAATACATGTTGGCATTTCTGATATTATATATGTAGGAATATATTTATACAGTTTCTTGTTCGCCGAGCAAACGACGAGGCATATTTCATAGGCTAGTAGGCCTACAAATGATTGTACATATACACGATAACCAATGTGAGCCTTTTTGGGAAGGACTCCCGAATGTTATTTCTCATATTTCATATGTTTACTGTCATGTATACATAAACCCGACTATGCAGGCAATGCATTATCTTTGTGGTGGTCTAAATGGAACTGAAACCAGATGTGATCTTTGTTGCCTCGTGTGTTAAATTAAGACAAAACAAGACAAAGCGAAATACTGTCACCCTTGCACATATACACGTTACCAGGAACCATAATATACCATATTTGCTATTTTCAATGCGAAACGATGGACCAGCAATCAAGTACGTTAGCTTATCTCTGCACCAACATAAATCAGTGGAATTACTTCACACAAATAATTACATTTGATAATGTGTATGTGCTAGGTGCTTATGGCCATAGAACAGTCAAGTAGTAAATAGCATTGAAACTGGATTGAAGTGTGCAAGTGTAGTAATCAGTAGCTCATACACAACAGTGCAGCAATAACGAAACTGATATTACAGTCTACCATGTCTACCATGTCCGCAATTTAGACAATGAAGTCATTGACTGCTAAATTAATTTCAGGGGAAAGCTTGACTTCGGTGTACTAAATATTCCGAATATATGCTGTGTGCAGTGTAGTGATAATATATGGGTAATGAAAAAATGACTTGTTCATGTCATTTCAAGTTTATTGTCAGGTGGCTTTATCTTTCTGGTTTTCCTGTCAATATTATCTTTAGCAGCTTTTAACGACTGGATAACCTACAGTAATGGACAAGGACAAATTGGTATTTCAGTAGGATTAGCTCGTATTTGAAAATTTTAACTAACAAACGGGTGTGTTATATAATGTGATAAAGTATGTTTAGCCCATTCCAAAGTTCCGTTATCGATTTAAATGACCAATATTTGTCTAGTGTTTTTTGGGGTCCTGTTTCCCGTTTGTGGCTGTTCATAGAGGTAGCGTTTCCAACTGATGTACATGTATATATGACCAACATTTATATTTAAGAGCACCACCCATGAATTGAGGATCTTGATTTGAGTTTATTCTGCTTAGGAATTCTGAAACTTTATACAGTTTTGTGATCAATGTTTCTTAAACATAAATATCACTATTTGCCGATAGTCTGATACCTTGTTGTGTTGCTATGTTAGGACACGCATGGCAGCGCAAATGCACTGCACTTTTGTCACTCCCTCCCTTATAAAATTCAGTGATGGGGGTGTCGCTGGTTCCAGGAAGTCGACATGTAAAGGCGTAAATGACAGGGTAGTCTAGTGAGGTTCCACACTAATGCTTTGAATTTAACATGTTTAACAACATTTAATAATGTCTAGGTTTTAAAGAATTATTATCGCTACGATGATCTGATTGTGATAATTCATTAGCCTTGAGGTCACGAGCGGATTGTGTCAAAGTGCAATAAAATAACTTTTATTGTTCTTTGAACAAACTACATATATTACTTAATCATGTTAATGTACATATAGAGTGGCATTAGGGAATTACTACAATTACAATAATAAATTATAGTTCAAAAACAAATTACTTACCGTAACAGGCGTATGGGTTTTCCCATGCTCCACTAGGATCACACATGACGACAAATGTATGTCGAGGGTCTGATGATGAATAAGAGTAACCAGTGTCACACTGAACAACCACTTGCTCTCCATAATACGCCTCCAGTCTGTCAGGAGTAGCGTGTGATAAAGACACGTTGTCACAACGTATTGCTACAGAACAGATAGAGTCGAAGTCAACATGTGATGAATAATAGCCGGAATTTGATGAGCTCCTTGTATATACAGAAGACAGCATTGTACCGGGTAAACAATACTCAATGATATTGGTGGCATTTCTAAAGATGGAAGATGGTAAATGTTTAATCATCAAGGAATCAAAGGAAAGGCAGAATTCTGAAACTACAGTCATATGTTTAGTTTAGGCATGATATAATCTACTACTGCTGCTTGCAGTTGCTTTATGATTAATGCTAGGTTAAAATTGGCATAGCCGTCCAAAGATGTATATGACTGTGTAATAGTTCTAAAAGCCCACACATGTGGCAAAATATCTCAATGTTATTTTTCTATAAGATTAAAAAATCGAGGGATGTACGATTAGGTTAAGAATCATTGTTCCGCATTGTAACTCAGCCATAGTTCGTAGCTGGTAAATTACCATCTATATTTGGATAAAAGAAAAGAGCCAACTGTTGTGGGTATTTGGACCCTCATTTAAGCAAACCCTACAGCCAGCTAGGCTGAGTGTCGTAATCTCACCACCGACATAAAAAAACAGGGCATTTCTGGTAATGTGAGATTACTTCTTCAGTGGTCAAGATCACTTTTATAGTGGCCTACGTAATTTTCAAAGTGGCTGTGATCACTTCTTCAGTGACAACCTTTTTTGCAGTGGCTGAGATAACTTTTAAAGTTGCTCTGATCACTTTGTCAGTGGCAAAGATCACGGTTGTAGTGGCTGAGATAACTTTTAAAGTGGCTGTAATCACTTATTCAGTGGTCAAGATCACTTTTGTATTTGCTGAGATAACTTTTAAAGTGGCTGTGACCACTTATTCATTGGTCAAGATCACTTTTGAAAAATGGCTTCAGAGAATGGTAAGGTGATAAACACACATTTATACCATATAAAGTTAACATAAGCGAGAAGTCCTGCTGGTATTCACTAAAAAACGTTGGAAATTGTTCAATTGGAGAAATAAAATACAAACTTAGCGCTTTGTTGTACATTTCGTATTCAACGGAAATAAAATATTATGTATCTACGTTGAAGCCCAGTTGGCCCAAAGTTAGTTTACTATTGGCCCACCATCTACGACGTTGGACCAAACTAGCGTTGGGACAACGTCTCATGCTTCCTTGGATCTAACTGGACTGGCGACTATTTGGCGACTCCCCAAATTTTCTCCAAATATTCTTCAAATTTCCCAAAACGTTCTCCTCTTTCGCCAAACCTTCGCAGTGATAGTCGAACAATCACAAAGGTTAGGGACAACTGCAGATGTCTCCCGTTTATTTAAGTGAACAATGAGTAAGTTGCAAGAAAATGAAACCTTATTTAGTGTTTGGTAAAAAAATAACGTAATAACATACTGCCCACTTTCTGAAAATCAAATGGTACGCCGTCCTTAAAACTCGAGAATAAATAAACAAAGAGGTGCTAGATGCAGATTTAATTGTTATTGATTAATCTTTTCAAATTTATCCGGCGAAGGGCTTCTTAAGCACTGCCTATTTCAGATTTGTTTATTTTCTCCTTACGAGAGCATGCGTGAGTGTTACTCCAGTCTTGTGTCCCTTCACATGTGACGAGGAAACCATCTTGGTCATCTTCCGTGCTGTAACCCTCATCACAGCTGATGTAAATGGAGCTCAAGTAATCACCACCAAGGTTAGAAGCATTACTATTGATAATCGTCAATGGAATACACAGGATCTCTACAGAAAATACAATACAGTATAGTCAATAAATTATAAAATAATAAAATTATAATATTACGAATATTGCTCCAGCACTTTTTATACGGTGATGTCCCATATTTGCCCTAAATGTCACAGAAATAATAAATGTCAATACAAAATAAACAAATTTTCCTGTTAGTCGTTTGGCATTAAAGCAAAATGCAATGTGGAAACTAAACATTATTTTATTCAGCTTCTATAATGTATCTTTTGCCAGGTATTGTTTTAGATTGTCATTTTCGTCGCGCTGGCTTCTCCCAGCTACTATAGATTTTGGATAACTTACTCTGACAGCCCCCGCTCGTCCATGTTCTGTTTGCTTGACAAATCACGCTGAAGTTTCGACCACCTCGTGTGGCTTCATAACCATACACACACCGGGCGTCAACCTCACTTTCATATCGACCTTCTACGTCGATGATGTCTATAGCATTGGGTATAGTCAAAAGTGGGCAAGACAAACCTGTGTCGAGAGTATGAAAGCACTAGTAAGCAATTTTAAATATCAACAGGCAGGCACGCAGGCAGGCATGCAGGCAGGCAGGCAGGCAGGCAGGTTCATTTGTATAAATCAAGCAGAATAACGATAAAAATAGACAGCAGTTCTAGATGAGATCCATTTAATTACGCTCAACACTTACGTTTACAGTGATTGATGGACGACCAATTGCCTCCTAATTGACAGATAGTCCAATAAGCTTCCCTGGTGTCCGCGATATCATATCCGGATAGACATTCGATATATGAACTTTCTCCCAATTTCTTTGTTTGTACTGGACTAAGAGCATTATTGGCCACAAAGCCTGGACATCGAGCAACTTGATAAAATAGAGAAAAATACACATCGCAACATCATTGATTAAAAATGTTGTCATTGATACGGGGGTTTTCTTCATTCACTAATCATTAGTTACACCATGTACCCAAGAGTGTCGTCATCAACATTAACAATTTAAAATTCTTAGACAATAATAGTGTAAAATCAAGCATTTTCAATCAACATTTTGTATTTGGTCTGACTCACTTATGATATTTACGCAGAGTAATTATGGTAATGTAACATACAATATTTATTTAAGATAGGTGTATACATAAAACAGGACTACTTATGGCATTGTTATATGCGGAAATTCCTATTTGATTAGGTGCAGGTTGGATTTACAAGGACACACAATATCGAAGTATATTTCTGATATTATTAAAATGATATAAAAAGTAATTATTGATTGACTGTTTTTCATAGCATGTTTATTTCACGGTTTTATTTAAGATAAAGTGTGTTTGGTTCACTCAATTAAAATGATTTCGTTTTTGTTAATTTGCTATCAGCCGACCATTTTAAAATCAATTAATAGCAGCTGTGTGGTGTTGGGATATGTGTGCTGATGATTAATTTATCATTACTCATTCTCCAATTAAATTAAGGCTTTCAGTGTTAAAATCAGTGTGTAACAAACAAAATGTACACTAGTCGAAAGCGAACAAGTCTGTTTCAAGGTTTCTTTTGTAAGCCCTCTCACTTACTAAACAGTTTGTTGTCTAAGCAAAATATAATAATCACTTCCACTTACATTAATACAGTTCTATTTATATTCTAGACTATTTACTAGTGACACATTCTTGTAGTAGACATTTGTATTTTCCCTCCAATAAGTATGCAGAAAAGTATGGAAATGGAGTGAAAAATAGTGCTTCGACTGGTGATATTTAAACTGTTTATTCGAACAAATATATACATATAGCGGCATAGTATTCTGACTTCATGATAAAATGACACAATAATGACATCATAATGACTATGCCCACCACCCTCTTGCTGACGCAATCTACGAAGTCAATTATTATTCACAAATCTCTGTTTAGTATTCGGAGTGCAAATATAAAAGTAAGAAATACGCCACCAGGGATAGGAATTGTCCTCTGCGCCAAGTAGCTCGTTCATTTATTGAAAATTGTAAAGCATATTAATAACACTCTTATCAACAATAATGTCCGAGCGGTGGTCATTTTAAATCTGATGCGTGTCACGTTTTACTCATCTGGTGAGTTTAGGGGGTGAGCATGTATTTCTGTCAAGTTTCAGAACATTGGAATAAAAACCGAAAAGAAAAGCCAATTATATCTAGGTGGCTCACATTTTGATTCAGATCCGTGGTATATTCGAACACATCCGGCGAACAATTATTGGACAGCTTTCAGAACATTTGAACAACGAAAAAACATTTATGTCCGAGCGGTGATCATTTTAAATCCGAACCCTGCCATTTTCATACTCCTCTGCAGATTTCTATAATGAACAACCTTGGCCAAGTTTCATAACAATATTATTGAAGAGAACATGTCAATGAATTGCGCTCAGAAGAGAACGCGGACGGATGGACGGCCGGACACGGACACGGACACGGACAGACAGACGGACAGACAGACATACAGACATACGTGATGGGGACTACAATAGCCTTCAGCCTGAGGCTGATGACTGAAAACGATAATAGTATCGTTAGTGATTGGATCTCAACTCAGATAGTTTTAAATTCAGGGCACTTTAGCATGCTAAGTGAAAACTGTGATATCATTGTGAATTGAATGACTTACAATTACAGGGATAAGTGAGACTCCAGTTTCCGGTATCACTGTCTGAACACATCGTATCATACGACGTGTCCCACGTCAGACCCACCAAATGGTTCTCATCACATCCCACGGTGATCACGTCTTCAAACAAACCTTCACCTGACGTCACGTTAGAATTTGTAATATTTAAGGTTACACAGGCGTGTCCTGGAAAAAATGAACATTCTATAAATTAATTTATCAATAATTACACCATGTTAGATTTTTAAGGGACTGGCCCAGGCTAAAATCATAAAAAATCGGTGATTTTATTTTGGCCTCTTAATATGACCATAATGTTAACATGTCCATAGACGAAATTCCTGATTTTCAATTTTTGACAACCATGTCAAAAATTAGAAATACGAGAATTTCGACTCTATAATGCGCAGCACAAAAATTTAAAAATGTTTTGTGTTTTCTGGGATGTAACAAATATCTTACGTGTACATGATTCCACACCATCCCATGTCGCATCAGCGTTGCATGTTATTTGGAAGAGACGATCATATGGTCCTTGTCCAACGACACGATACCCTGGTAAGCAGGCTATGTTCACGACGTCCTCAAACTCATAAGCCAGTGCATTAATACTTGGAGTATCACTGTTTGGGGTGAGTAAGCTGGGGCAGAGCTTTCCTGCAATAAACAATCAATGTATTTAAGTAGACAATATGCCTCAATAGGGTCAACATAATATATTGGCCCTATTGAAGTATATCGATTTGATATTATGTTGCTGTAATAAGCTGAGAAAAAATCGCATAATCTAGAGCAACATTTAAATAGTCAGCTAAGCAACAATTAAGTTCAACGTTTGTTGAAAGTGATAAATTAGGCCTATCGATAATTACCCCTTCATTGCCATCTCATTAGAATGTTAAAGTGTTGTGCTGATACGGTGAAAACCCCGTCATATTTTTAATATTTGATACAGGCTGGCATATAAAACATGTAATTCGTCCGTCGACTTAGCGATTAGGATAATTGAGATAAAAAAACTGATTGCATTTCAATTATTAATTAATTAAATTTTATCAGGTAGGCTTACCATACAGATCAACGAATAACCAATGGTTTTTCATGAGACTGAATAGTCCTTATCACGTTAGACACACCGTCGCCTCGGAGCTAAAGGATCCTATCTGCCACTCTGACGAGTGTCAGATAGGATCCTTTAGCTCCGAGGCGACGACACAAAACTTCAATAAGTTAAATAGTCAGTATACAGCCTTTACATTGATCAGGTAATGCCATTTTATTCAACTATAACCTAAACGGACCTGACGGATATTGTCCAATCCCAATGCTCCCTTCGTCGCAACTTCTGGGACGGTGGAAACTAATAGATTTTACCAATCATATACCTCCCAATATTTCATTTAAACATCATATATCATTCCAGCACACGTAGAATCTCTATCTCTCTAATATAATATATTGGAGTTAATAAACCACCTGGACTGGTTACTCACTGACACATTTTGGGTTGGAACTCCATGTTGCCGACGAGGTACAAGTCACTTGCATTTGTTCAATTAAGTTGTTAGAGTTTTCCAGAGCATAGCCATTCCAGCAGTTGGCAGTTTGTCTAGTCTCGTACACACCCGCCGCGTTAGCAACATCAGAATTAGGCACCGTGAGGGGCAGGCAATCTCTCTCTGTACAAAATATTATCAACAATCACTTGTTCAGATAACGTTGAACAACCCATATTATATGTGATCCTTAGTACATAAGAACGTGATTTATTTAGAGTGCAACACTACACGCCAATTATTATAAAATATGACTACTTTATCACAAGGCTATGTACATATAATTACGATACACTGACAGTATTATGTTAGCAGCCTACTTTCACAGCTATAGATTTCATCCCACTGCATATCAGTCATACATTCCACATCATATGTCAGCACATCCAGATCTGGGTTTATCTGGATCCTGCCATCAGGAACACGGTAACCAGAAGAACAGGACACTTGAAAGGCTGTTCCTATTCCATGGTCAACTGACGTGGACCCGTCATATACAATGTGGCTCACAAGCCAGTACAGCGCCTGACACTTAATATCTGAATATAAAAATCACATTCAATCTTATTGTGTCAATTAGAAAAGGATACGTGGTCTGTCTGAATTTATCATTATTATAAACAATATGCCAAATTTAGTAATAAACTATGAGCAAATGTTTATGTAATAATCACAATATTTTTATCTTGGAGTATTTTGTCTCCTGTAAAGCCACCGTAGGTTCTTTTGAATAATAATTATACAAACAATTGTGCATGTGCCAATTTAAATTGGCAAAAATGACAAAATTTGTAATTAAAAACATTCAAATAGTGACAATATCAGCATAAGAATATATATGAGATTATTAGTCCGGTTAATTATTATAGGATGGATATAAAAGATGAAACAGATTTTACAAAGTAGTTGCAATAACTTTGATGTCTATGAATTGCTCTTTAATCAAAGTAGAGAAAAATGAAATGAATCGGGCTTTAGGCCACCTTTGTGCACATATAGGCTAAACTGGGCCAGGAGAACCTCCTGAGGATGGTGAGATGATTGAGATGACACTGTCCTCCAGACACAGGATTCGAAATTCGAGCCCTGGCGGTCTGAGGCCGAGCACGCTACCTCTCGGTCACGGAGGCTCCCCACAATTCTAACTTTCACACGTGGATGGGGAAGAAACAATTTTGTTTCTTTCAAACCGCCGAGACCGGGAACCGAACCCCGGACTCTGGCGTGAAAGGCAGCGGTGCTAACCACTACCCTAGGGCCCCCGCCCTCAAAGTAGAGAAATAATCATTGTAATAGCATTTCATGCGAAGCTTAATTCCAGCTCTCGTATAAAAATCAAATATTAGTGGGCATTCAACGCTCGTCATAGCCTCATATATTGGTTTACTACGCAGCAAACACAAAACATTTGTAAATGTCGACCCAACGTCTTCGGCGTTGGTCCAACATTGTACAAATGTTATACACATGGTCTATGTTTACTGGGTATTGGGCCACTACGATGTGAGTGCAGCATTAGCCAGCCTAGGATAAAATCTAATATTCGCTAAGATCTCACTCATTATACGTCTACTTGAATACAGGCAAAACATCTGATGATTAAATAATTCGATAATTTACCTGGGAGCAATAATAATGGTCATTTTACTCCAGAATGAAAGCATTTTGAGTCTCTATGATGAAAGTAGTCGGGTTTTTATGGGTTGAAAGCATATCAAGGACCCATCAAACTAAATATCTTAAGCTTGATCTCATTTTAAATTTATCCCATTTTTATTAGAAAAAATAAGACCAGTCTTAGCGTTTCTGATGGAAATGAGAGAATGTTTAGCTAAGACAAATAGTTACATCTTTAGTGCGATAGGCCCCTGACATGATAGAAGTAGCCTGGTATTTCATTTATGTCCCAGGGATAAACGTATTTAACCTAAGTATCTGGAACAGCTACAATCGGGTCCTTTACCTGAGTGTATTGGGGGGAATTAGTCGGGTATTTGACCAGAGTGTCTGCGGTGGAAATAGTCGGGTCCTTTATCCGAGTGTCTTGGGTGGTATTAGTTAGGTCTTCCACCTGAGTGTCTGGTTGGAATTAGTCGGGTATTTGATCAAAGTGTGTGCGGTGGAATTAGTCAGGTTCTTTACCTGGGGGTCTTAGGTGGAATTCGTCGGGTAATTTACTTGAGTGTCTTGGGTGGAATTAGTCGGGTATTTGACCAGAGTGTCTTGGGTGGAATTAGTCGGGTATTTGACCACAATGTCTGGGGTGGAATTAGTTGGGTCCTTCAGGTAGGCCCCAAAGCCTTCACCTGAGTGTCTGGGGTGGAATTATTCTGATCCTTTACCACAGTGCCTGGGGTGGGATTAGTCGGGTACTTTACCAGAGTGCCTGGGGTGGAATTAGTCGGGTACTTTACCAGAGTGTCTGGGGTGGAATTAGTCGGGTAATTGACCAGAGTGTCTTGGGTGGAGTTAGTCGGGTATTTGACCTGAGTGTATTGGGTGGAATAAGTCGGGTATTTGACCAGAGTATCTTGGGTGGAATTAGTCAGGTATTTGACCAAAGTGTCTGGGGTGGAATTAGTCGGGTACTTTACCTGAGTTCCTGGGATAGAAGCAGTCGGGTATATTCGCCGTCGCGTCGGGTATATAACAACATCCGGCCCAGGCACAATCACGTTCAGACACACCGGTATACATGCATGACAGTCTTCTCACTGATAGTATGTCGTCACAACGACCTATATTGACTGAAAAATTACCACATTGACTGAAACATTGACACTGAAACATTGACACTGAAACATTGACACTGAAACATTGACTACAGCTGGCAAAATATAACAATATAACATAATGTAGATTAATGTGACTCCGTGGGGTGATATGATTTTTTTTATTTTCTATCGTATGAAGCAGTGTATCCCGCAAGTGATGATTTCAATTTCTTCACCCACGAAATTTCCAGATTTTTTTTATCAACATGTCCAAGAATCCAGAGATAACCCAAACAAACTATCTCCACACCTAAAGGATGATTGAATGTAAGCACAGCATTGGGTCACGTGTTGATGCCGTCGTCCCAGATTTGGACAGACAATCGGTGCTACAGGTGAATCCCACTGCGGGTGAATCCAACTATAATACAACACAGGTTGATCGCATTTAGTGGTCATAATAATACTAGACATATAATGACAACCATAACAGAATATTGGGGATACATAATTATATAAATATGTCTCTCATAGGTGCAAGGGAACTTCATCCTCCCTTGGCCAGTCTCAAACGCAGGAGGCTGGCCGTATCGAGTACTACAATCAGTTATTCTGTCTACGTGGTTGACCTCTTGTTCATCTCTCATTCACAGTCACATGCTCCGGTTGCTAGATGTATTAGGGCATATATAGACAAGTTTGGAATCTCTCATTTGTACAGTGACGTGTACCGAATTTCGTCATGGCGGCCAGTAATCATATAGTGGCCGCCATTCAGAGAGCTGGGAACACAATGACATCAGCGTGAGATTCCGAGCTCATCTATTTATCTGATCTATCATGCCAACGGAAGCAAGCAAGCTATGCTCTCAGCCAGCTGTCAACGCCTGGTCAAGGGCTCTCTGATTGGCGGGTCTTGCGACGCGCGACATTCTGGTATCTGGCTATTTATAATAGTTGAACCTTATGCTCGATAAGGCAAGGTATCGCACTGCGGGCTCGTGAGTAAGATAACTTGTTGTGGAATATGGAAACCTCGATCTTGACATCAGGTGTGGGTCACCGGACTGTTGTTTTTGAGGCCACAGCAGAGATTCTCAAAGCTTGGTAGCTGTGCTAGTCAGGCCCGTGACAATATGCTACATATTTGACCTAGCGATCTCAAACGCTATATTTGACTTGTTCATAAGGACTGCTCCCAGAAATGTCGACCGTTTCCCCCACATGGTACCCCTCTTTCCGCAAAGGGCGGGGGCCCTAGGGTAGTGGTTAGCACCGCTGCCTTTCACGCCAGAGTTCGGGGTTCGGTTCCCGGTCTCGGCGGTTTGAAAGAACGAAAAATGTTTCTTCCCCATCCACGTGTGAAAGTCAGTATTGTGGGGAGCCTCCGTGACCGAGAGGCAGAGTTGGGGTCAATTCCTTTTTATCAATTCCAAATTCCATTCCAATTCCTTTTTATCAATTCCTGAGTCAATTCCAATTCCTTTGGTTTTGAGAAAAGTCAATTCCAATTCAATTCCAATTCCTAAAAAGTCAATTCCTTATCAATTCCACCCAAGAATGAGATTTTGTATACACATGGAACAGCTGTATAATAACTTGATATAAAATAAAATAATAACACCTGATATAAAATAAAATACATTTTATTTATTATCTTGTAAACATATTTAAACATGTTACACTTACTAAACTTCAATATTAGTAGGGTGGAGTACATCTTTAATACCTGATGACGGAGCTGTACTCGTGTGGACGCGGATGTGAGCGTGTTATTTCTATAGACTAACTGTTACGCCACAATTGCCAGCAACACGGCAGTGTAATTAACACAATGTCTCGCGACAAGCCGTGCTACTTGAAACTCTAATAAGTCTGACCCTGTGGAGGCTACGGCGTGTCGACACACACCTCACTCAAATAAACTCGTATTAAAAATAAATCAACGTAGGATCTATTGTTGTATTTCAATTGATGCAATTATTCACATTATTTATTTTCCGTTTATACTATTTTTTAATATCTAATTCTAGCGTGTGGCGAATAAATATACCTTAAGAAAATATATCAGGATAACCTCTAGGGCACAAAAGGCATATTAGCGAAGTAATCGAAGGGTCAATTAGAGCGCTTGGCTACGCTGCATAACTTCCTTCCTACTAACACTGGATGTTAACCCAATGTTGTTTTAATGTTGCTCCACCGTCTTCAGCGCTTTCCCAATTTTAAATCAGCATTGGCTTAACATCTATTGGAAACGCATTCGTTTCAAGGTCCCGATATTTCTTTCGTTCTACCAACTCGAAGGACAAACGATAGTTATGTTCTAAGCCATTCATTCACCTAAGTCTAATCATGACTCGTGATTGTTTTATAAACTGTAGACGTCCAAATGACAAAAATATAGCAAATACGAGAACTAAAATTATGCCCATGAGACAAGCATTACTTTTTAAATACAAATGTTAAAAAATGCTGTTAAGTGACACAAAAGCGATAGTTAAACAGTTTGATCATCCTTGCGCGAATATATAAGGGAAGCATTAATAAAATAATAGCACAATTATTTCCAGAACTTTAAGCCAGCAAACACGAAACATTGACCCAATGTTGATATAATGTTGGCCCGTCGTTTCCTATGACGGCCCAAGATTAAACCAACGCCGGCTCGGCGTCTCATTTTGATGATAATTCAGCCACTCGATGGTGATTCTCTAACATTATACAGTAGGTGTTGACACTAGTTGAGTTGTCATGAGTCGCACTTCTCGGCAAAACTGTTACCGGCTGGTACATCAGACCGCGGGAGTAAATCAAGGGTGTATAGTAGCAACAAGTAGCAAATAACAAGTATATACGCACACACCAATCTTTGATAGTTAGATTGAATTGCTCAAACTTAGCAGAGGCAATCTTGTTACAACTATTTTTTAGATTACACATCACAGTCTTATTTAATTTTGATGGCCATATGTTATTTAAATGAGTATTTTTACATAACTTAAATAAACCTTTTAATATAAGTTTATTAGTATTATTTTAATACACATATCAATCAACATAGATCAGGTAAAATTCTACTGCAATGACAAAAGTGATGATCACTCATGCGTTTAATAGCGCTTAAAAAATAAACATGGATAAAAAAGTCAATTCCTTTATCAATTCCGGGCATTTTTTGTCAATTCCAATTCAATTCCAATTCCTTTTTTTTCAATTCCAATTCCTAGTCCAATTCCTGGAATTGAGTCAGGAATTGAGCTCAATTCCCATTTAATTCCGGAATTGACCCCAACTCTGCCGAGAGGTAGCGTGCTCGGCCTCAGACCGCCAGGGCTCGAATCCTTCGAATCCTGTGTCTGAAGGATAGTGTCATCTCAATCATCTCACCTTCCTCAGGAGGTTCTCCTGGCCCAGTTTAGCCTATATGTGCACAAAGGTGGCCTAAAACCTGATTCATTTCACTTTTTTCTTTCCGCAAAACAGGACACAAACACAGGCACAACAAGCATAATAGGCTCGGGGCCTCTGGCCGGGCCAAATGACTGATTATGATTGTGCTATGCCCGACCATGTTGATTTAGTGATGGATCTGGCTAGTTTTTATTATTCTATGTAATGCGCTATTTCTCCCTCAGTTTTTATCCAATCGACTTAATACCTTGGCACAATGAACCTTAGGTATTGAGAATGATTGCTAAGAGATCGTTATAGTTTAACCGGACTAAATCCAGGTTTTAGTGTCGCCAAAGAGAGGTAACGCGAAAGGATGGTATCTGTTTTTTTTTGTACCATAATCACACACACAAGCACGTTAACCACATGTTTGTATGATATGTTTATCTATTATAGATTCTGCACTAATTACATTCGAAGGCGAGAGGGGTTTTATTGTTCACGTCATTTGAATGGCGGGTGAAAGCATTTTATGTCGGCTGAAATCCATTCATTGCATGAAAAGACAGAGGCTGAAATACAGGCGGTGTGTCCAGCCTGGGTCGCCATATTAACCCTATAAATTCTAGATTTGATAATTAAATTACATTTGCCTAATGCTGTTTCAATGCAGGGTCAGTCTCGCAGACGGATGCCCACCATTGAACCGACCTTGAGTGTTTACTATGAACAGTAATAACCTCTTGATTTGACAATTAAAATAACAGTTGTAATTCCATCAAACACGAAACGTCGACCCAATGTTGTTTTAGTATTGGGTCCGCGTCGCAGACAGTGATACAACAGTAACCCAACAGAGAGTCAAGTCAATGTGTTTACTGGGCCCTCTAAATGTGTTTCCATTTCACAAACAAATCTATATCTATATAAAAGTACAAAAGCTCAGTGGGGACTTCTGAATTCTTAAGTCTGAAATTTAAAATTCCAATTCACAATGGCTGCCAAAAAAAACATGAACAAAATTCCAATCAATCTGTCATAATAAAAATAACCCAACAAAATTTAATATGGCCGCAAGAAAACTAATAAAACCTAGTCCCAACATTATTGCTACTTGAAAAGTCACAATTCAACTCGTAGTTATATTTTGCTGCTGGTTATGGTATATCTGTGGGTAATGATAAAGTTCCGATACTATTGTATGCAGATGATATAGCACTGTTATCAGAGTCTGAAGATGATATGCAGAATATGTTAAATATTGTATATAAATGGTGTAGGAAATGGCGCCTGGAAGTGAATTGTAGTAAAACTAAAGTCATGCATTTTAGGAAGAAAAACTTGTGTAGGTCACAATATGTATTTCATCTTGGTGAAACACCGTTAAATTATGAAGATCATTATAAGTATCTTGGAGTTATACTTGAAGAACATTTAGATTTCAATACCTGTGCTGAGACTTTAGGTGCTGCAGGAGGCAGAGCTTTAGGCTCGGTTGTCAGCAAATTTAAATCGATTAAAAATATGGGATTCAGTACCTTCAGTTCTCTGTATAATGCAGGGGTTATACCAGTGACTGATTATTGCGCTGGAGTATGGGGCCATAAACTATACCAAAAAACGGAAGCTGTTCAAAAACGTGCTCTACGATTCTATATGGGGGTGCATAAGTTTGCGCCTATTCCCGCCATAGAAGGTGATGTTGGATGGTTGCCAACATATTATCGTCATAAATTGGAAATCATTCGACTGTGGAACCGTCTAATTTTAATGGATAATAGCAGACTGGCAAAGAAAATATTTTTGTGCAATTATTCAAATCCCAAGGCAAATGATTGGCCCACACAGGTTAGCCGTATATTTGAATCTATGGGGGAGCTCGATATTTATAATAATGTTCAAGTGTGTGATATTAGTTACGCTAGGAATATTCTGTTTAATAATTATGCAGAAACCTGGCATGCAAGTGTAATGAGTAAACCAAAACTACGTATTTACAGAGAATTTAAAACTAATTACGGGCTTGAGAATTACATAGCTTTTAGTCTTTCACGTCAGGAAAGATCTTATTTAGCCCAATTTAGGTGTGGTATTCTTCCTCTAAGAGTCGAGACAGGTCGTTTCAAAAATGAGCCACTCAGTGAGAGAAAATGTATGTTTTGTGACCAAAAGTCTGTAGAAGATGAGTTTCATTTTATTTTACATTGCCCGAAATACAATATAGAGAGGCGGAATTTATTAGAGATATATTTGTCCAATTTAGTAGGTGATAATGTAACAAAGCTAAATGCTCTTATGCAGCAGGCCGTCCGTCCACTGGCTAAATATATACATAAAGCATTTCAAAAACGCCGAGAAGCACTGTATGTTTCCTAAAATGTTCAACAGATTATATTGATTACAAATTTTCATGTTTATAAAATTTATAATAGCAATGTAATATTGTATATATATATACTATATATAAGTCTATATGAAATATTATATCAATACGCTGAGGCGCGGGGTATTGCTACTGCGTCTCAGTGTGTTGCCAAATCTGTATTTTTTTACAAGTACACAAAGTTATAATTATATTTTAAAGTGACTTATAAGCCCATTGGGCTGGGTGTTAAAACTGTTTAATTTATGCTTGATGTAACAAAATCATTGTAACACAGGTCACTATAATAAAAAAGATCGTTATCGTTATCGTTATCGTTATATTTTGTTCACTTGTTTTAAACAGGTTGGTTCTGACGTGGATGATGTGGACTACCACCATAAACTTGAGCCTAATTATTACAAAAACACCATGGAACTAGAGGTGAATTGTGACTTTTCAAGTATTAAAATGTTGAGGATTGATCATCCGCTAAAAATAAGGGAAAAACTAGAAAGCTAAAATGGCAATCCTTTATTCAACAGAGATACCATTCTTTGGAGTTACCTCTCTTTGGTAATACTAAAATCCGGATTTAGTCCGGTTAAACTATCCCGATCTCCTTAAAAAAAGTCATAGCAATCATAGCAAGGTTCGACGTCGATTGGATAAAAACTGAGGGAGAAATAGCGCATTACATAGAATAATAAAAACTAGCCAGATCCATTGCCATCATGTAAACGTTTTAAGTTAGACTATAGCTGGTGTGATGTGAAATAGACCTGTGTTGTGTATTGCAGCATTTTTTATAGATTACACACAATACACTGCTGACTAGATATTTCAGGTCGTACGTAACATCGTATATTAAGATGCTCATTGCTCCGACAATCATTGTTCCAACAAAAATTGCTTCGATGATCATTGCTCCGACACTCACTACTCCGACAACTATTTCACCGACGTCACGACCATTTCTCCGACAATTGCTTCCAAACTAATTCACTCCTTTAACAACAACAACAACAACAGCAACAACAACAGCAACAATAACAGCAACAAAAACAAAAACAACAACAGCAACAGTAACAACAACAACAATTCATTTTAGCAATACAAATTCAACAATTTTTTGGAGGGGTTCATTGATGACGTAGTTGTTTGATAAACTACACGCTCAATGTTGAGCCACATCATTTGGTTACATCTATGTTTATCAATACCATCCTCAAATAATCAGGGGGATATGTGCAAACCAGTAGACCTATACATACTTCACTTTGAACCGATTGCATACCTTGACAGAACGGCTCAGTAACTGTCCACTCTGTACAGTTGTTACAAACAGTTGTGAATTGGATAACGTTTTCGGGCTCCTGGTATAGATGATAGGTGGAATCACAAATAAACGTCAGGCTCTCGTGTATATCCTTCGTATGCCACTGTCCGTAGGCTAGGTTACTAAAGGGTAGACCCAGACGTGAGCATGTGATCACTAAAATGTGATAAAAAGCAAACAGTTAACATTCAAACATCACTTCAAGCTTGAATAATTATATCGTACATTATACTTTTTAATTTAAATAATCATTATAATGATGGTTTTATTCAAACATTGTAATTAGAATATAATTATTAAATGGTTCATTTATCCGCACGACTGTTAAGCATGTTAAGTGCATGATTTAACGACTACAGTGATCCACAAAAAATACTCGTCAAGCAAAAAAGACACGCTCAGCAAATTCTGGATAATTTGTATGAAACATCAATAAACTTGACCCAACTTTAAACCTTACAGTGCGGGGATCGACTTTAGTCGTCAGAATCTGACGTCGTCTGTAGACGTCAGATGCTGACGTCTAAAGTCGATCTCAGCACTGTAAAAGTAAAAAATATTTGTAATGGTCGTAGACCCATATCATAGGTATTCAAATAAATCAGAAAGAGCTAACTAAGACATTTATGATGATTTCAAATTGAAAAAACTCCATTTGGTTGCGATGTTTTTTACAAATTAGTTTAACGCTTTAAGGGTTAAACCAACTTTGAATGTTACTCACATGTGCAGCCAGATCCTTGTGCCCAGGAGTCTATATCACACCAGGTGTCATACTCGTATACTTTCTTACTCTTATGGTAGTCCACATCACATATCACATGTACACTCTCCTGGTACGTGGCAGTCACGCCTATAATGTTACAGTGCTCCATGGTAACATCCACACAGTAACCACCTGTTGTAAAGTAACATATTATATTTATGGCTACAATATTAAGACGTTTATAGGATAGAGAACCTAGACATAAGCTACCTGTCCTATTATATATGCCGTTATGGTGCAGCTACTAAAATACATCAAAATACACCGGAATAGTTATATAAACAACGTATATGAATATATGGATACTTAAAATATACAAAGAATTATTCACAATTAAATTGATTTCATAGAAATTTCACTTTATTATCTATGTCTATGTGGCTAAAGTGAGACACCCTGATTTTAATTAATTGGTGTTGTTGGCCATCTAATATTATAATAAAATGTCCAATTTGTGGGTTACTTTATAGATTATTGTATTGCAAACTTATCGACACGATTCCTGTCAAACAAGCTTTTATACCTAGTTGATTGATCTGCAGATATCGCCTAAACCTTCCGCTAAGCCACCTATACAAATGAACCTGTAGCGAAATATCACGTATCTTGAAAATTATTTTGTTATATCATAATTTCATATTAAGCATGTTTATCAGATCAGTTTCGACCTTCTACTGTTTATAGCTATATATAGCTATATTATAGCTATATAGGCCTATATAATCTCCGAATGTTACTTCTATGTGCCATATATAGTTTATGTCGCCCTTTTTACAATATACCTATACAGTATAGGCCTAATGTCTATATAAAGTAAATAATAATCAAATTATATAGTAACATAAAAATTAGGTTAGGTGTTAGCTAGAGTCGTCTTCAGAAATGATATATCGCTGACATCATCTTCATGTGAAAATGAATAAATAAAAAATATTATTGTCCTCTAGAATATGATGTGTAGAACGAGGCGACCTAGATATTTGTATTTACATAAAAAAAATTATAATATATTATATTATAATATCATCAATGCACATTCAACTTTCTAACCTATTTAATACAAAAGGGTATTTTATTACCAGCAACATAATCAATCAATCAATCAATCAATCAATCAATCAATCAATCAATCAATCAATCAATCAATCAATCAATCAATCAATCAATCAATCAATCAATCAATCAATCAATCAATCAATTAATCAATCAATCAATCAATCAATCAATCAATCAATCAATCTATCAATCAATCAATCAATCAATCAAGCAATCAAGCAATCAATCATCAATCAATCAATAAATCAATCAATCAATTCATCAATCAATCAATCAATCAATCAATCAATCAATCAATCAATCAATCAATCAATCAATCAATCAATCAATCAATCAATCAATCAATCAATCAATCAATCAATCAATCAATCAATCAATCAATCAATCAATCAATCAATCAATCAATCAATCAATCAATCAATCAATCAATCAATCAATCAATCAATCAATCAATCAATCAATCAATCAATCAATCAATGTATCTGACATAAACATTGATAATAGGTTGACATACTAATATATTAGTTAACGATGGTGAGTAGAATTGAGACCCCTGCTAAGGTATGATATTCGCACCGCCGTGCAGGGGCCACCTAATTATGTCCAAATACGTAATGATCGCTTAGAAATTCTCCAATTTTTTAAAAAAAAGTTTTAAAATATTTTAAAACATGTCCTTGCTTTACACAGCAGAACAACACTAAGTTATATTATAATGGATTTTGATAATTTGCCCAGATAAATTTATTTTACCAAAATAACTTTTTGTAATAATCTTATTATTACAGCTGGAAAGTGAAGACGTCTCAGAGAAGGTGTTCAACAAATCAACGTTAATAATAAGTCGTGGTGCATCGTAACGAATCGAATTGTTTTAGCTAATTCGTGTTTACTTTTGGCACAAGGATAGAGGATTTTTTATGTGTATAATGTGGATGATAGTGTTTTATTTTGTTCATTACTCCTAATGTTTTAGAAATATTACCATGTTTACCAATATATTATTTATATGAGCACACAGTGGCAACTATTTCGTACTGCTATGCCAAGAAAATTAAATTTGTCCATGTATATTAGAGGTACATTGTCAGTTAATATTAACGGTATGTTGCGATTTCCTGCTCATTTATGAAATATCATATTTACATTCAGTGACAGTTTATTTATTTTCAACCATGTGCTTATTGTTAAAGATTTAAGGATTCTACCTGTTGGTTAGTTGAATGTATGGCCGCTATTAAATGTAAGGCCACTAACTCAGTGGAGTGTTTGATTAAAAACTACCTTCTCCAGTATCTTTGACATTACAGGAAGCAATGATTTCGGACTACTGTTTGTTATATTGTTCATGTCACCATGCCTTACTTTAGCGAGCAGTTTTCATGATGTCAGGAAATATGCCAGTGTCCATGCATTAGTTGAATAGGTTAAGTAACTTGGGTCGAAGCTCCTTGCCTATTCTAACTCCGGTCTGGGCGACGGTACATAAATAACTTGTATTTGACTCGATTATGATTATTGATGCTTTATTGATATAACTTCAACTTCGCTGTGCACTGTCTCAGATGGACCCCAGGATGGTGATGGAATGTCGAACGCGGCGACAGCTTCGTGTTTGTGGAGACGACCAACCGCTCCGCTGGTTGAATCACAAGTGTCTGGGTGGAGCGTGCCTCGTGGCTGAGCGTCGTCGGTAGCGCCCGCCAGGGGGTGCAGCTCCTCGTCAGGTGCTGACCCCTGGCGAACAAAACCGAAGCGGTCCCCACATTACCCCAGGGCTAAGTGACAACGTTGAACCTAGCAAACTTGTGGGTAAAGCGGAGGTTTCTTCGGGCCCATCCGAGCTGTGCACCAAAACAACATTATTACAAAAATAGCTGAGTCATATTTAATTAATACAATCGTGTTTTAAATCGTTTACATAATATGCTTGGCAAATTACTTATGTAAATTACATTTAAAAATAGTACATTTAGTATATTGCATGTGATACAATGTAATATTAGTGCGATGCGTGTGACTGGTCCCGCAATTTTGACGCTGATATAGCGAGAACCAGCAACACAAATCGAGCAGGTGTTTGGATATGTCGTCCAACACATGCTGAATATAATAACGATGTAAAGCTGCAGTGCGTGATCGTTAAAAAAACGGTATATGTAATACTGTAGGGAACGTCGTTCGTGTGGTTGCTTTGTGAAATAATAGGACAAGACTTAGTCTATGTGGTTGCTTGGTGGCAACAATATGCTTGAATGAAGCTGCGATTAAGTTCAACGTCAGAGTTCGTTTTGTTTATCGATAGCTTTTTAATGCAATTTAAACCAAAATCCCCGTTTTCGCGAGGAATAAAAATTGCTAGTGATCATGCTCAGACCGTGCCTTTATTACGAGCGATCACAGCTGGCGTCAAACAGTGTAATCAGCCGTATCAAGGGCTGCATTATAAGCCAAGTGTGGGGTACCTATTTCGGGCTCGCTGGTTGACGATGTCTGCTGTGCATCTACCGTAACCATGCCGTACTATAGGATTTCAAGTGATAATAATTGCGATGTGTCGCAATAGACATGTTTGGACATGTTTCGGGGTGAAATGTAACATGGAACGCGTCGTCCCATGAAGTGTCATGTGAAAAACATGACCGGCCACGTGACCGGCGCGATACGAGCAAGAGTCGCCCTCTTGCGGTGGCTAAACAGTTATATTATTAAAAATAGGCTATACACGCATATGTCTGTTTCGTCTCCGAGCGTGCGGGGAAAAGGCAGACACATACGCATATCGTAAAAGTCGGCAAAAATTTGAATCATAGAAAATCATAAAGCCTGAAATTCAGTTCTAAAAATTAACCAATATCGGGTTGAAGGTGGTAACAATGAAAGATGATCAGACTCTCAGAGCACCAATAACGAATAGCTGGTTAGTTAATATTAAAAATGACAAAAATATGCAGGATGATTATTCATTAAAGTTTGTCAAGCCTAGTAGGCTAGGCCTACTGTATAACTGTGCAGGTAGGAATTATAAAATAACTGCTTAAATCGGGATGTCTGTGAAAATATTGATAAAAAAAAAGCTGCTGGACTAAAGTTCTGATGAAATGAATTAGGCTGGTGCTGATGCCTTGCAGCTGGAATGTCATTATTGAAGGCTGTAGTCTATTGGAGTCTGTGTTTTAAAATCTGTGTCGGGAAAGGTTGATGCTGAACTGGGGAATCCCCGTGATTAATCACTGCCGGCTGCACTGGCGATTGTATACAGGCTGACTGTGAGCTGTGTGGCTCTACAGTGTGTGCTCGAGATGTGCGGTGTAGACCTGGCTGAATGCCTGTATGCTTGTGCAGCAGGTGCAGATTCACTATGCCGTCTGTCCACAATATATCATACCAGCCTGGCAGAATAATGAGTCTGACAGCCTGTCAAAATCTTTTGACGTAAAAACAGTTTATATTTGACATGATTAAATAGTAAAACACTCAAATTGCGGCATATGTGGCTAATTGTGCATATTTGAGCGGGTTTGATGCGGCATACATTTATATTATGCCTGGTAATTAATGTTCACACAATATTCGCTTGTGTTGTACTGACAGTGAGTGAGTGACAGTAGTCTACTGAGGCGTCACCATTATTTATTGAACGTTGTAGTGACGCCTCACCATCTCAGCCACCTAGCCACAATGTGGCCGCTATGACCTGCCGCCGCGTTCAATAAAAAAAAACAGTGCGCAGCGAAGAAGTTCTTGAAATATAATGAAGTTGAGAGGTTGGAAGCACTTGAAGTAGGCTCGTTAAACTAGGGTCTGGTTGTAGACTGCTGGGATGCTGAGTAAACTATTAGTTCACTTGAGTAGGTTCTCTGCTGTGCAGAAAACGTGCTAAAGTGTAGGCTATTACATTGAACTATTAGGTATAAGTATACAAATGCATTGAAATTGTGATGATTGTATGTTCAATTCAGAAGCTGTCTGCTGCTGTATGAATCGTGCTGATGCATTAAATTATTTCACAAATTATACATAGAAATCGCGATGATTGTAGGTCGTCAATTGTATTCAAAAATGCCAGAATAAATGCTCAATTACTATTCTAAGCTAGGTCTATAGGGTAATAATCTTAAGTAATTCGACCTTTGTGGAAAAAATGTCCACACAAGTTGAAAAACACACAGTATATCAAAGTAGTCGCCTTAGTTCAACTGTCAAGTCTCAATTTAGATTTAATAGGAAATAATTAAATCCTGCACATCCTGAGAAAATTTCGTTCTCGTAAAAATAGGCTGAATGCAACTGTTAGGCATGTACAGTTTGTCTTAATTTATAGAATCATTTACTGAAATTTTGACTGACAGATGTCTATAAAGACTGCTTAAATAATTCTATTGCTAAATATTTCCCGTAACGAACATCCCCCTTTTTTTTTTTTTTTAATATTCACCATGAGAATTATTCTTATCAACTTAATGATTTGTATCGGTGCTTGTAGTCTAGTGCCCAACAATTTAGACTGTACGCTCGTATATTGTGCAGGTTGTGTACATGGCAGTACACTGTTGGTTGGTGTGTGTCTCGGCTACCGTGCACTGTGCACGCGGTGTTCGTGTGGTCGATTGGCGCGCCGCACAGGCTCAGAACTCATTAACATATTTAGCAGTTCAGGGCTGTCTGGAAAGGGTAGACTACTGATTTGTCATTCACAAAAATATCGCCCAATGTGCGACCTGATTTGCAATATTTAGTAATACAATTAAAATAAAATTAGTCTCTCTTCCCTGACTGAGAAAGATATTTTGGAAAATATTATTCTAGTCCAATTTCATTTCCAGACGTCGTGTAGGTCTATGTGGCCTCTACATGTGAGCGTCATTGTCCGTTCGTGGCGCTAATTCAAAATGGCAGCCTAATTTATGCTAATTATGCCGATCTGAGCAGATGGGGTGATACCGCAATGCATGACGGGTGGGCGGGAACACGTGAGACTATCTTGCAGCCAATTGAGCTAAATGAGGGTCACCCGCTACCAAAATGGCGGCCACTTACCGATTCACATTAAAGTAACACTGCTACCACTGAAATAAAAGTTATGATTACAGTCATAAAATATCGACCTACAGTCCTAACAAAGTTGTTTTATAGACCAAATAGGACCTTTTATTCACATTTATTTCAGCCGAACAGTTTTAAGAGGATCTAATCCTATTTAAAAGCTGTCTGAATCGAGGCATAATTTCGATCCGTAGAAAAAATTTGCGTAACCATTAAAAATTATGGCGGGTATTCTCATGAAAACCACGTCACCCTAATGAGGTGTCAAAAACGGTTTAATATACTAAAATTTCAAAATATCATCCTCTCAGTCGCCGACAGTGGCGTAATTGAGAGAATAACATTGAAATCTGTTATAATTTATAAAAGTAGAATATTGCGTCTAATATGAATTTGTCTAGGTCTAGGCTGGAAATCTGCGAGATCCGCCATCTTGAAAATGTCGAAACCACGTGGGTTTCTGGAAAAATCTATCAAATTTTTCGCTGTTTTAACGCAAAAACCTCTGTTCAGATAACCTTTCTAGCCAACCTCACTAGCATATCAGTATTTTTGACCTACGATCACCACGTACCTTGCGAAAAATAAAGTTTCATTTTTTGAAAAATCGCCTATAGCTTCGTTGCTGATCCAGTGGGAGCGGGTGGAGACGACCACCCACTTCGCTGGTTGAATCACAAGTGTCTGAGTAGAGCGTGCTTCGTGGCTGAGCGTCGTCGGTAGCGCCCGCCAGGGGGTGCAGCTCCTCGTCAGGTGCTGACCCCTGGCAAACGAAACCAAAGCGGTCCCCACAAGTTAATGATTAGGGTTATCACATTTAGCAGTCTGGTGGATAATCCATTTATGCCGTGACTATTTTTTTATTGCAATCACATTTTTATTTTCTCTACCGATGTCTCAGATACAGATTCAAATTTTAAATTATTTTCAGTTGGGTTTTGCAGATAATGCTTGTGGGATGTCTTAGGATATGTGATAATATTTGAAGCAAGATTTGGCCTTATATTTGTAAAATATTTATTGAAAGAATCTGCAATTTCTTGTTTGTTCTTTATCCGGCAATTTACTTTGTTTGTGATCTTTGTTTAGGAGTTTAATATTGGCCCAAGTAATTCATGTCATTATTGTATTTCTCGAATAGGCTGCAGAAATATGTCTTTTTGGTCATATGAATGATAATTATGTTTTAATTATTTTGTTGACAGAACTAAGGTGTGTCTTAATTGTTTGGTTTTTCATGGACGTATTAGATGTTTTCTTCAAAGTAGAATACAGTGTGTCTCTAAATCTGATAGATCTGATAATACCTTTTGTGATGCATTTGTGCTTGTAAAATTGTGTTGTTTTTTCAGGTTAGTTATTATTGAATTATACAACTTGTTGCAAGTTTCAATTGGTTCACATAAAGTATTTTGATAAAGAGCGCTGAAATATTTGCAATTTTGCAAACTCTGTTTAAATCAGGGAATAAAGTCATTTGGTACTTATCTTAGTGCATTGTGGTGGTGGTATTTTCAAGAGATTAGCTTCTAAGAATATGAAGTAAGGGAAATGGTCAGAGAGTTGGATTATAAGAATACTTGCTAGAGCTTTAGCACAATTTTCTGCAAAATAAATGATATTCGGAAAACCAGTGAGAAATGTTATTCTAGAAACAAAATTATGAGATGTGATTAGTAAAAAATCATTGTAAGATTGTTTATAATTTATCTTTCGATCTATGTTGAAGTCCCCCGCTAGTATTGATTATCCTCGTTTGTTTGTTCAAAGTGTGCGATAGAGGGTCCAGTTCATTGACAAATTAGCGATAAGATAATCAAAACTGCGAAACCTTCGAACACAAAGTTTAAGTTATGTTCTAGCTAGATAAAAGGCTTTATAGGATGGTAAAATGTGATGGGGGGATGATCGAAAATGATTCGTTGTAAACGAATGTCCTTCTAATAAATCGAAATTTGAATACAGCAATATTGGTAATGGTTATATTTGTTGAAAGAAATCCTTTCATGAAATCCGTTCCATGAAAACGGTTTTATCCACGCTTGTTATAGCGTGGTGTCAGCGTTGTGGATTGGCAAACTAAAAAATCCACACAACCCATTTTTTCAAACCATTTGCGAATATTTCTATATAACAATTTAGGTAGGAGGGTGGCCAGCACAGAGAGTATGCAGAACAAATCACTGCGTCACCTGGGAATCTGTGTTGAGAGATACATGTTTCGCCAGAAAAAGATCATGCTGTATAATACTAGTACATTTATGTATAACGAGGCCAACAAAGAATCAGTGGTCGTGAGGCCACAATAAGAATATTGACAAACTTTGCAAGAAGTTCTAAGAAACGCTGCAATATTTTTCCGAGCACAAAAAATTGTAAGAAAAATCTAGTTTGGGCTCGACCAAAGTAATTTTATGGAATCAACAAAAGCAATTATTTTAAAAAAACCTGTCACTCAAATAATATTTAGTTTTGTGGCTCATTGCTCGAATAAAAGATAAACTGGTACTTCAGCACACCAGCATTTGCTCCTCATTGAACATTGTGTCGAACTTGCCTCTTTCCGCGCGAACTTCGGAAGGTGTTTTGAGTGAAAGACATGTCCCGATTTCTGCTAGAATTTGGTACATTTGTTCACTTTTATTTGCTATTATAGAAAAAAATACCACCCTCCTACCCCATCCTTTCGCCTTTTATTTTGAGTTGACGTAGGCGCTCTCAAGAGGGCAGCCTCACTTCTAAGATATGTTTTACTGTGTATAAACATGTTAGTTATTAGTTAGATTTGTTTTATATCTTCATATTATTTTAGTCAGACTTTATTTCATATCTTTGTTTAAGGAATGACATTTATTTCAAGTAAAGTTCAAGTAGAGAGACTTTTTCATGCTTATTATGGTATAGATTATAAAAGTATACTTAAATTAACATTTATTAACTAAAATTTTCTTCTATTTATATATCTTATAATATCAACACAATTTATACTTTGACAATTATGGTTAATAAAAACTGTGTCACATAATAACTTGTAATAAAACTGTCATTTTATTGACAAAAATGATTTGTTTTGTAACAATAACAAATAAATATAAATCATTTTATTTTTCCAAATACTGTTTGTTGTTTCTACAAAAGGAATATTCGTACCAGCCGATTGGTCCGAACCTTTGTGACCGAAGCCTTACTAAAGATAGCTGAATAAAAAAATATCAAGATCATACTGTGGCGACGGCGACACGCATATATATATACCGTCTCCTCGACCAAACTCGTTTGGGCAGGTTTCGGGCCGGGCGGAATCAGGGGTTGACGAACACCCACTTCCGCCTAGCCTTGAGCCGCGCTGAAAGCCCGCCATTCTCGTTCATTCCAATCTGATTCGCCTTTGGAGACGAACGGCTAGTCCGCCGCTCGTTTAACTGGCCAATAAGGCCTATAGTCGTCACTCGCTGTCGCGAGGTAGAACAACGTTATTTGACACTGTCTGTGAACATCAATAGAGAAAGAAAGACAGAAATCATCCTTGTTCCGAACTTCCATTTATAAACCCCTGCTGAGCAGACAGGACTTAAAAAATATAGGTTTGGGCTAGATGGATTTTCCCCGTACCATGCCGCCCAACAATACTCTCTGTGCAATGGCGTGTTAGACATAATAATGATGCTTTGAACACCTCCACCCTTATCTTGTAACCATAGGTTTCAACAACGTACAAGGGTACGATATGTTGCAGACAGTGGAATGGAACTATTTGCCATGCGAGTCTTGTTTTAGGTACACTCATGTTCTCGGGCTGCGTTTAACAGTGTATGTCTGTAAGTTTTAAGATGACAGAATGCAAACAGTGATAATCTCGATAACATGATAAAATATTACTACATTTATTGTAACTTTCTTCTTTAAAATGTAAAATAAACTGAAAAAAAAAGAATAATTATTTATTTCGATCCATGAGTATGATAAAAAAAATTACCACAGCATGTTTATATGTAAATAACTTACGTAATGTGCAATGTTCTCCATAGAATCCCCAGTGACAATCGCATTTATAAAAGTCGGTGCGGGTTTGTCTACAGTCCCCATGTACACAGGGAGAGCTATCACACACAGAGAAATCTACAAGAAAAAAAATAAAAGCTGCACATTCACCATGTAAGCTAGGAGAGGTGTGAGAGTGAAATGTGATATCCTTCAAGGAAATACTAATATATAATTTTATGTGCTTATATGACTATACTACATGTATTTTGCCTGCTAGTTATCAAGTAGTGACCTTCTACCGGAGATCATTCATGTATGAATAATCTCTGCTTGTAGGCCTATTTGCGACTGCACCTATTCTGCCATGCAAAGCCAAGACGCTTTTTGGCTTTGCAGAGCAGTATTATCTGTAGTGTACGTCTCTTGTCTAACTATTGACTAAATCCGTGAGTGCAGTATTCTTATTCTTTAAACATATGTGTTGTTACAATTGTTGCGGGATTTTGTACCCAAGGGGCTAATATAATATATTTACTGTACTTGTACTAAGCTTACGGTATGAGTTTACTGTATTTTATTTAGGTTTACCATATGAAGTGTAAATACGTGTTAGGCCAATGTTGTCCCAACGCCAGTAGTAATGCCAGCATAGAGGTAGGCCTACGTGCAGAAGGCCTAAGTGCAGAAGCAGTGAAGCATGATTAACTCAGGACGTATGAGAAATGTAGGAAACGTATGATTGTGTACAACTGTATAAGTAAATACAATTATTTACTCAAATGTGTAAACACAAAAATATATTTACCTGTTCATGTTTGTGTAAATTAAATATTTACACTATAATATATTTACACTTTTACTTACACTATTTACATATATTTACACTTTCCCCATCCCAACTGATTATGTTCATACAGTGAACGGCTTTTGTCCATCTAGTTACTAAATGGTCACTATTTGTTTCCGATGCACAATCTATCTTAACAACGAGAGGCCCAAACTTTCGTCGTGCAAGATCTCAGCTCCTCTGGCGTTCACATGTTTCACATTTGGCCAGATGGTATATGATATCATAATCTGGTGACAAGTCTATTTTTCAGCAATTCTACTTTTCAAATTCATGGTCTAGATTAACAATTGTATGTAAGCGACGTCAGGTTGTCAGCCATTTTATTAAGCGGGGATCCACCTCTGTGTGCGACATCTGTGTGTGGAGAATGACAAGCAGCAGCTGTAGACCTATACTATATACAGTGTGTACAGCCAGCGTGCAGACGTAGTACTCGCATGTGGACAGTGCCACATGTGTCTACCCCAGGTCTCTACACATACACACAATATACCCACAGGTTCAATGGTTGGCGTGTGTCATGCTAGTGTTGACGAAACATTTAAAGGCTTTGACCCAATGCTGGCAGCTTTGTCAGCAGCGTGCACAGGCAGTCACCAATCGGCAGAGCGTGTCACAGGTTCCGGCCACATCCCAGCAAAAATCACAAAATTGTTTTAATGTTGGGCCAATGTCGAGGACGGTGGCCCAGCATTAAATAAAGGTCGGCTTAATGCTTTGTGATTGCTGTGATTTTGTCATTAAATCTTATGGCGTTACAATTTTTATAAAATGCATGCCTACATACGAAGCCTACATACACTCTGGTGTACCCGCTTTTACATTTTTGCCCTTACATAACAAGCGATTAAGAGACTCTTGCATGATTCAAAATGTAGGCCTACTAACTTAAACAGTTAAATGCACAGGTGAAAGCTAGTGTCTATTATCACGAGTGATGAACTCGATGAACTGTTACAGTTTATGAAGTATTCAGTAGATACGCGTGGATGTTCAATGTCGGGACAGCGTAGGAGCAGGTAACCAACGCTGAGCCACCAGGACATAATATGACTCGCGTTTACTGTGACTTAGTCACTTATGCCCTATGCTAACTGAATGTGGGCCACCATCTCCGAAGCTGTCCCAACATTGAGCCTTCACAGTCGTGTGTACAACCGTGACTGAGTGCACCACCAGTGATAAAAGTGCAAGGCTATTGAGGTGGAATAATGTTTGCGCAGTAGATGCGTGCAATATTGCATCTCAATAGCCATAGTTAGCCTACTAGGCCTACATGTGTACAGTAAACTAGAGATAAGACCTATGCAATAATTTACAATGGGGGATCCTGGATTTGACTGACACATGTGCATGCTCCCGGGAAATTTTGAAATCTAAAGTTTCAAATGGTGCATTCTAGAGCATATTTCGGCCCAAATAGGGTCGTTTTCTTGTCTCCTGGTACACTGAACGGTGCGCCGGTGGATAAGCCAATATTTTAACTCTATAGGCCCTGTAATAAATATACCAACCTCTAATTTCACCAAATGCCATTTTACTACTGTTTGTCGCCGTACAGTTGACACCACCTGTCCACATTCTCCACGATGAGAAAAAATATTCAGGAATAACATATGACACGCCATTAGTTGTAAACGCACTCAAATCTGGCTCGTCAATGCATGGTTTGTCGTCGCCAGCTGATGGTTCGAGGCTGTGAGGAAATATGACAATGTAGGCATCTACATTCACAGGACAGGAGTTTGAAATGAGAGGGTTATACTGTGGTCTGCATGGAGGTGAAGGCAATGTCCCAGTGTAAGACTGTAGGTCAGTGATTCCAAGATTCAGTAGTTCTTCTGTCACATTAAATTTGCTTGTATCATTGGAGTAGAGCGTCAGAAGGATCATTGACTCATTGTAATCAGGCAGGTAGAGATCATTGCATGATATTCCATCCTGTCCTCCACAACTAGCTGTCAACAAATGAGCAATCTTGTCTGAAAAATAATCCGCTGATAAAAGGTCGATCGTCACTTGAGAATATTCACTTTTAAAAAGTCTCGCCTCTAAGTGATCTAGCTTGTCGGTAAGGTCTTGGACACTCGAAGTAGCGGGAGGTTTTACAAAAGAGGTTGTATCATTTGTGTCAGTGTCGAAGTAGCAGTAGGCATCGAATAACTCGCCATCATGTGTCTGAAATTGGAACTCTCCACTGGTATGATAACCTGAAGAAAAGGCGTGTTCACAGGAGCCTACAATATAACATACAAAAGATATAGCGTACAAAAGAAAAAAAACCCACACAAACAATTAATTTTTAGTGTTGTTAGTATAACCACAGTGATCGTCGCCACCTGAAAACATTTTCAACCGTTAAAGAAAAATGGTCATGTTCATTACTGTACCAAATGGGACATCATGTAATGTCTTAATAATAATTATGATAATGACATACTGCATCTGGGTAGAGGACAATACTCCCACTGTATTATTGGATCATTTGTGAAGCACCACGGACCCCTGGGATCTTTGGTGGGATTCCTACAATAGTTACTGGCCTCGTCCAAACTGGTTTCCGGGAAGTTGTCAGGATCTACTGTCCGCGGATCCCAGCTTGAGTGACTGTGGGGGAAGTCCTGGTTCCACGGCTGACAGTCATGTCCTGTTACAGTAGTATCCATATAACCTTGGTAGTCCCATGCCATCCTCGTCGTCTTACAGGCTTTAAAAAAAAAACAGATAAATAATCTACCAGAGGTAGGTACAAAAACACGTGGTTTAATTAATCAGATATCAAAATAATTAGCCTGGTCATATTTACATCATAACAATCAGTGATGATTAGGCTTTATAATTCTCAACCGGTATGCACCACAACAATCATGTACTCTTCTCAACATAATTAGAACGACTTAACTTCTTTTGTATAAACATATTAGCCCAGGGGCATTTTAAATAGAACTTGTTAAATAATATTAAACACTTTTCAAGATAGAAAAAAATGAATGAATTCAGTATTGTGGGGAGCCTCCATGACTGAGAGGTAGCGTTCGGCCTCAGACGGTCAGGGCTCAAATTTCTAATCCTGTGTCAGTGTCAACTGATTCATCATTCTCGCCATCTTAAGGAGATTATCCTAGCTCAGTTTAGCCTATATGCACACAGTTGGCTGAAATCCCTATTCATTCATTTACTCATTCATTCAAGATTGGGGGTACTGGGATGATTGCTAGTAGTAGTACTTTTGGCCCCCATCCGGGTAGGGTCATTAGGGATCTGTTTTATCCTGTACGGCATAGTACAGAAGCACTAGTCTACAATCATCCAAGGAAAACTGCAGCCTCCTCGTATCTGGCCATAATCTTCGGGCAGATTGCGAGTACTCTAGTTCCTCCGCTCAACAGTGGAGCAAATGCAGATCCTGCATCAGTGCAGGCACTGGTGTAGGCCGTGGTATCCTTAAATAACCGGTATTTGAATGTTTGACATTAGGTCTCTGACGTGAGATGGAGGTCTCTCACATGAATGGAGTTACCCTTGCTATTGAGAGTCACACTAGTTGAGAGTAACTTCATTCATCCCACGTAAGAGATATAATGTAAAACAATCTATTGTCAGTAGTTTAAGACCCTACAGCGACCACATCAAGGAAGGATCACTGATGCGAGAGCTAGATTAGCCAGAGTACGTCGCAACAATCTGCCAGAAGATTATAGTCAGCCTATAGTGGATGGTTGTTGAAGACGTGTTGCTTACGTATATCACGTTATTCAGCATGCAACAGACGTGACAATTCCCTTATGATAAGCTGTAAAGGGGGTCAAATAGAACTAGTAATAATTCTACTAAAACATCAACGCACAAGATTGATATGAGAATTAAAGTTTTAATTGTGTTGCTGTGTATTGAATTTTAAACCGACAGTCAACTTCAGAATGGGCATGCGTAGGTCACGTGTATAGGCCTTCAGTATATACAGTGGGCCTACACGTTGATTACATTCAGCTGAGTAGCTATAATCTGATTATAAAACTATGGATGCTACCCCAACGAGACACTCAACCATGTTAGGCCAACGTCTGCGACGCTGGCCCAACATTGAACCAACATTGGAGAAATGTACAATGTTTGAGAGAAAGTCCTCCTGCCCAGCAAACACAAAACATTTGTATAACATTTATACAACGTCGGACCAACGTCTTCGACGCTGGTCCAACATTGTATAAAGTCATACAAATGTTTTGTGTTGACTGGGTGTCAATCCAAGCTTGGGGTCAGCCAGTTTCGACATCCCCGCAGTTATACAGTCAGTTTGTTTGCAAGCTAACGACCAGCTAAAGGCCAGATCTAATGGCTTTGAATTAATAACTCATAGATGTCGCTCAAGTATATATGAACTTGCTGTGATTTGAGAACTTGCTCTTAATGAGGCTTTGGGTATAAAATGTATATTTAGTATAATTATGGAATAGGGCCTTGGCCTATCCACGGGCACCATTGCATTTTGGGGGACCCTTGTCTTGCGAATTTTGACAGTTGACCATACCTTTAAAATGCTTCAATAGTGCCCTGAAAACTGAACATATATAACTTTCTACCATAAGTTAACCGCGATGATGAAATAAGGAAAATCGCCCTCCCCCCTTCTGAGAAGCTGCGCCACCCATGTGATTAGTGTCAAGATATAAATGACTATGTTATAACAGCACCTGATAAAATCTACTTTCAACTGAGACAAGAATGTATTGTCCTTATTGAGTCAACTTCCACTGATCAATGTACTCAATTTACGCTCAATCATCTCATTTCCATACGGTATATCCCGATAAAAGGTTCTGGGTGTAGGGATGGAAAGGCTAATTTAATGTTATCTTGTTAGCGTTTTTCTAATTTTAAAATAATAAAAAATTGACATATTTTCATATATAAAAATAAACCATCAGTCTATAAGCTAGGTCAGTTTATACGGTATTTGTGTGTTTGTAAAAATACATTGCATTTATGAGTATGATTCTCACCACAAAATCCCAGGCCACATGTTTCGTCCTTTACCTTCATTTGACCGTCAACATCATGGAAACACCATGGACCTGAAAAACGTTTCTCCATTCTTAATACATTGATAAAACAAATAATTATGATTATAATTATAACAAATTGATTGGATCCCTTTGATATATCACACAATGTCCCATTATCCAGTATACCTGTTTATTTCTAATAGCAAGAGACGTGGTATAAACCCTTTCACAGCAAACATTAACCAGATTGATTTTAGAATATTCTACCGGGGCCTAGGCCTAATTGATCAGTGCCTGCGATGCAAATTTCACAGCCGGATGATCAGGAACACCACACGGATATTCCAGTATGCGACAAGGTTGCTTCTGGCTTCATAATGATCGAAATCTACGACGTAGGCCCAGCATTTGTCAAAACTGAGTTTACATTATCATTGGTCAAAACTGGGTCTATGCATAATATTATTATTAACGGTAGTCAAAACTGGATATACATATTAGGCCATATTAGGCCATATTAGTCAACACTGGGTCTGCATATTATTTTCATCATATATAATAATGTTAATGGTAGGCTAATTTGAGTGGTAACATGGATCAGTTACAAGTAAAATAAAACCAACGACGTCGAACTACGTATAAAATGGCTAGGGCTAGCAAGGGTACGATATAGGCGTAGGGCCATAGACCTACAGTTAACTATAGGGTGAGCAAGAGTCAAACAATGCCGCGGTCACATCTTACGGTCAGGCACCTAGTGGATCGTACTCCATGTGAGCGTATTAGTCCCTAGTGGACCCTATTTGATCTTAGCATTAATTCTAGTGCAATGTTGCTACGGGCAACTGCGATACACACCACCGGTCGGTCTGAGTCTGCCTGTAGCAGACAATTTGATAGCTGAAGGCGGGTCAAATACGGTAGATCACGTTCAATTATGGCCAATTCCGTTCACACCACGATTGCAGTACGGTCTTGGTGTCGTAGCTGACAGCAGGCCTAGATTTTTTTCCAACATATTGAACATTTTTAGGCTGACCCCAACCAGGTTTCTTGACGTTCAAACTACGTTTATAACTACAGTTAAGTACGTGTAACTCCATTTGATAGGCCTACAGTTTTAACTATGGTGACTACGGCCATCCCCACTACAGCCAACTAAGTGTGTGTCTGTAAGATGTGACCGCAGCTTCACTTGAATAGGCTATAAATACCGACAACTACGAGAAAATATTTTTTAGAGAGAAGGAGACGTGGCGCAATGGCTAGAGCGCCTGACTGCCTCACCAGTCATACATGCGTCCCGGTTTTGAACCCCGCTGTTCTCATGTGGGGTTTTCGGAGATACATCATTTTTTCTCCCTTCTCAATGTGACTAGGCGATCACGCTAATGGCGGCTTCGTCGAGTTAAGGTTGAGACCAGTGTATCGACCTTAATTTCGCGCAGGGCCTCGCACTGCGCGCTCCTCACAAAGGACGTTTTTTAAAATAAGCCCACCTAATACCCCAGTCACACATACACGACGCACTACGTTCTGGACAAAGTTCGTCTAACGTTCATGAAAAGGGGGCAGAACGCAGACGAACGTTGGAAGACGTTAGAGGTCGGAGGTGGGGTGCCAGATGACCGTTGTATGTTGGTGGTCCTCGGAGAACGCAGAGGGTCGCGGAGAGTTTTAGACATGTCAAAAATGTACAATGTTCATCGGGCGCTCCCCAAGAACGCCCGATGAACGTTATGTGAGCGTTCTAGGCGGTGGACGGTTGTTACAGGTAAGCAGACGGCGTACGCTCACTGTTCTCCCTATAATCTTTTCCGCCCTTCTACCGGCCTTCCGCCGACCTTATCGTTCATGTACTGTACAAAACAGAGAGACCCAACGAGTTTTTAATATATATGTATATATGCTTATGACTGAAGTTGTTAAATGAGCGATGGGTGGTTTTGTCTTTCATCAGTTGGTCAGTCAATAAGCTGAGTCAGTCCTCAATCAAACCACGATTTTCAGGGCTATATGTAAAAATACTAATATTATGAATAAATAGTAAGCTTCTTATATTCTGCAGTGAGATCATTCAATAATTTGGTTTTCAGACCGAATGTCGATTTTTTATTAGTAGGCCTATATGCGACGCTTAAAATGATAATAAATGGGAAGCTAGAATGTGGTTGTCACAGAATGCAAAAATAAAGTCAAGATTAAACAGTAATCCCAAACAGTTTTATTCTGTAAATCAGCAGTACTTATATTAAATTCCACATAGATCTATCAAAAGAACAGAACTGTGACGTGATCGCTCAGATACCATTTTATATAAACTGTGACGTGGTCGTTAGACGAACGCTAAACGCACGGTAGAGGGACACAGATGACTGTACATAGACGGAGGACGGGTGGATAAAGGTCGTCAAGAACGGGGAAGAATGGCAGAAGAACGTTGCAGGACGCAGTAAGAACGTTGACTGGGCGCTACATGAACGCTAGAAGGACTGTACATAGACTCTATCAGGTCAGCGGATCACTTCGCAACTTTTTGAAAAGTTCTCCAGCGTTGTGCTCATCAAATAAATTTTCACGAACGCAGTTAGGGAGTTGGACAAGAGCGTTTAAGTGTGACAGAGGCTTAGGGCTTAGATACACATAGAGCTGACATTCTATGTTCGTCGTTTTTCGGTTTAATGTATGCCCAGCTTAATCTGGGCGCAGCATTATGCTGCGAATATTTGCGGGCCTGACGAGTCTGTTGTACGTCTCGCGTTCTCGTAGCGTTTCAATAGTGTGTACCTGGCATGTACGCAGCGTGTTGCCATGGGAAATATAAAAGGGTACCACCAATACTTCCTGATCACTTCTCTTCTGATTCTCATGGTGATGAAACAGGCTCGATTGTACTGATAATTTGTAGAAAAAACACTACAAAAGATGGATGGACCCGAGTGTCTGCGACTACAATGAATGATATTAGTGTAAGGAAAATAAAATATTATGTTGCGATATAATGACAACCACAGAAATTAAAATTTTCGTGATTTTTTTCAAAAAATGATATTTCCTACACTATCATTACGAGTTCGGGGGCTAGTTATTATAAATTATTGAATAAAATACATAATATAAAATTGCAATGTAAGATCATCCAAATAATACAATATAAGTATAATTATGTTCATTTCAAATTATGATAGAGTAAAACATACTAGATGGTCTGTTCTGAAACAACAATAAATGCGTTTCGACAGATGAAACACAGAGCCTGACTTTGCGATAATAGGGGATTTCACCTGATTTTACTGGTTTTTAAGCTTTATTTTTTATCTATCGGACCTTTCCCATTTTTTTGGGCCATTTTTAAATTTTGGTGGCCATTTTGGATTATTTTTTATAGCGGTTTATACATAGCAATTTAATACTTTGGGTCCCAATTTCACTTCTTTTCTGCCTCGAGATATTTCAGTTTCATAATGTAAGCCCTTTCTATTGCATTGTTTCACATGACCCTTATCGTTTGCCAGCTACGAACAAAATGTTTCTTCTCCACTCACTCGTAATGATACAATATAGGGAGCCTCCGTGACCGAGAGGTAGCGTGCTCGACCTCAGACCATCTGGGTTCGAATTTCTCTTGGCCCGGTTTAGCCTATATGCGCCAAATGAAACCTAAAACCCCATTCATTTCACTTTCGCCAGCTACGCTGTACGTTGCACGTGTAGGGCAGTCGCAAGCAAAGTGTGAATTTCGTTGATAAAGCCGTACACATCATTATGTCATAAATTTAGGACTAATTTTTTTTTTCAAAAATAATTACTTCTGCACCAAACACACTGAAAAAATGTTCCGTGGTCGTCGACATTTCGTGCTCTAGGGTTTAATGCGCATTGCATGCGTCCAACGCGTTAGCAACGCGCTGTGAATTCGTTGTCAACTCGCCTCATTTTCCACAATCCGGACACAATTTTTATTTTTTTATTTTTCATGCGTGGACTGTGTGCCATGTATGTGCGACTGGGACAAACCTCGATCAAAGAAAACACAACGAATGAATTAAAACGTGTGCTGTACTTGTGACTAACGTTAAACTGGCGCTGGTCTGACGTTCTTCTGGCGTATATTTCTACACGTGGAAAAACGCTCACATTTTTGAAAATGCAGAAAATGTGCGAAGAGGTTGACGCACACAATAAATGAATAATCTTCATCCGGCGTTCTCGTCAAATCAACAACGAATTCAGACGCACGCCCAGCGAATCACAACGCACTGACCAAAATTCTTCATTTTTGTGTACGTTGGACGTGCGTGATGGTATGTGTGACTGGGCCTTATTCAGCTAATATAAACAAATCATGGGTTTCTTGATATATATTCGAACTCTAACTCTAGGCGACATCTAACTATTCACTAAACCTACATCTAACTATTTTTACGATGGTAGCCTACATACGGCTAATCCTCTCTATATTAAATAAATATATGGACTAGTCAGATGTGAGAACAGTTTTATTGTCACGTTAATTGGAAGCCAATGTTCAATAAAAAGTGTCGTCTCTGTCGCGTAACGTTATTTAACCCTTCAATCGCTGGTGCCGCATATATTCGGGTTTTCATTTTTTATTAGCACATTAAGTATCACCTTTTAAACATGTATAACGATAACATGTGACATCAATCAGCAATATTTGAAAACAGTGACCTCCATTTTGTCAAATCTGAATAATTTTCACTCACTTGAAGTTGTGGATCGCGTCAGCGAGACACAACTTCAAGTGGGTGAAAATTCAGATTGAATAATTTGGCGGTTAAAGGGTTAACACTGTATACATATATGCCTAATATACCCACCACTTTCACGTCCATCTGGATTTCTACAATACAGCTTCGCATTTTCTGCCGAGCCGTCCTCCGGAAAATATTCAGCGCCAAGAACTGGATGCAGGAATGGGATGTCTAGTTTGTTCTCAGGTACAGTTTCCCAACGCGTACATTGTGTGTTATAATTAGTAAAGAACTTGTCCCCGTCATACTCCTGTCCTTCTCTACTGAACACACAGTCTACAAAGAGAGTGAACAACATCCAGCTCTATGCTCTAAGCTCTTATGAATGTATAGGGTTAGATATTTATACATATTACAATAATTTAATGTGGTGTGTGTACAATTCATGCATTTTTAGCATGGATGTCAGGATCACAATGGCTGTCATGATTACTCTAAATCAAAATAACGAATAGTTTTTTGGATCAGCACCTGATAAGTTGCATATCCTCAGTACCAAAAAAATGAGCCAATAACATTCGACATTTCTAAATATTGTAAGCCTTACGTCGCAGTTAGTTATGGACCTGACCCTCGTAGTTATCAAGTTATGACTTCAACCTTGATGAAAAAAAACTAATTAAGACATATAACGTTATATATACGTACGTACTCCATAATTATTTTCAGAATATCATTATTATTCAAACATTATATAACCAGGAATATTTTCAATACATTCATTTTTTTTCAAGTAAATTACTAACAATACTGCTATATAGAAACTCACTATTATTACCAGTAGTAGTATACATATTTATTCTTAGATATATATAAATATGTTACCATGTATTCTGATTGTGTCAAACCACCTTTAAAGAAAATTACAACAGGTCGTCCCCTTGGAGTTAGAAGGTACTAAACTGCCACTTTTAAAAGTTGCAGTTTAGCACCTTCTAATTGAAAGGGGACGAGGTTTTCTTAAAATTGAGTGCCACATTTTTATGCTTAGTGTCTACAGATGATTTCATATTTAAAAACGGATTTGAAAGACTATATATCTCACCACAGAAAGGAATATAGCACGTCTCTCTTTCTCCATCTTCATCTACAAAACACCAAGGTCCGTCTTTATGTGCATTGGGATTTCGACAGTAATTCATGGCGTCTATTATATTGTCTTCTTGAAAATCTTCATGTTGAATACTTAAGTTTGCTAACGCTGTTTGCATGTTCGCCCACAACATACAGTAGGCACCCGTGGATGCTTTCATCTGACGTCCCATGTACTCACTGCCAGTGGGACTTCGTTTGCAATCTAAAACGTAGATAATTATGCACAATTCAGTCGTACACAATAGACAAAATCCAACAACAACAATTATTTTTAGATATTGGTGCACACTTTAATCTGATACGGCCGTCGGTGAAGCCTATTATATAGTTGTTCTGCATAGTCACAGCTATGGAGTCTCTGTAGCTGGATCAATGCTCTAATCAACTCTCCGAAAGGACAATAAAAATACTCACGTACTCCCAAAAGGGACCGATTTAAACCGTTTTTAAGACACACATTTTTCTATCTAATCACACATTTCTTAAACTAACCTGTTGATAAATTATCGAGATTGTTTTACAGACTTGCCTCATCCCAGCAAACACAAAACATTTATATAACATTTGTACAACGTCGGCCCAACGTCTTCGACGTTGGCCCGACATTGTACAAATTCTATACAAATGTTTTGTGTTTACTGGGATGGACCCTCACGTGTTGATTCACTTACCACAGCGAGGTACATCACAGTTTTCAACGCTAACTTCGTGGTTGAGGGTATAACAGATAGGATCGCTTTCATCTGTGGTGAGTTTTCTACAGTAGTTTCCTGGTACAGTGAGAGGAGTCAGGTCATCGGCATTGGCCGTGAAGGGATATGTTGCATCCCAGTGCATACATGCCCGACCACCAGATGTCTCTTGTACTGACCCTTCATACGGGGGATCATGTGTACTCCAGCAGCTCTTATGATATTCTGAAGAATAATCAAGTAGAACAACTGAATATGCCAACATTTAACATAAGACTTAACCCTTTAAGCCCTCACTATGCATTAAAGCATCATTTTACATCGCTGAAAACAGACTTAATTTTCCTACAACCAAGAGTTTTAAAACGAAAATTTCCATGAAACTGGCTTACCAATACATGGCAATTCTCCTCAATTTTTAAACCACATCAAATCATCTTCATCCACTACAAGTCGAGAATTGCGGCAGCAATTCGCGGCTTGTAGTGGATGAAGATGACAATGGTAAATTCAGGCTTGAAAGGGTTAATTAACAGACAAACACACAGATACACAGCTATTTTATTCACATCAATAGAAGTAATCAAAGACTTATTGTCATAGAAATTTATGTGCATGTATATAAAAGAACACTGACAAAACACTGGATAACACACTGAAGATGTGAGTGATAACTACTTAAAATAAAATTAAAATACATTGCCAAGATAAGATTATAGTGGCAAATCTGTTTCTCTTACCATGACCAGAGATAAATAGCTGGCTACTATGTATAATTTACATATGCTATATAGTAGCAAAAAGACACTCTGGAAAGCTTAGAAAACTTGTAAAATTTACAAATGTATAATCATGCTGCTGGAGTATTTGTATTAGAAAAATGTCAAAAATTATATGGTATTTTGCAAGAAAACATAATCTCATGAAAGTACAATGAACATTAGCTGGCAATAACTATTAATAGAGACTTGTGATGGTTCCAGATAAAAAATGTAAATTCATAACAATAATAGTGACGGATAATAATTATTTGTATTAAAGTTATATTTTCAGGCAGCACATGGCACGCACACAAAACATTTCAGCTTATTTTTGAATGATTCATAGCATTTTCAATTACGATCTTGTTAATACCAAATACTCGGTGTTGCAATGGAACAAAAGCAATCCCGACCTCATAGAAAAAGGTAGCGGGCTTAGCATCGCCGAAATCCTCGATAAGGCATCACCTCGTCTGACAACAAGATGGCCAAATAACGAATATCCTAGGAATGCATTGTACATTTAGGGTAGTAGGTATCTTACATTTGACCAAAAGCTTGCGAAAACGAACTATCATCTGGATATAATTATACATGTTTGTTGTCGAAGTGGGAATACAAGCAAATTCGAGAAACTAACACTTCTTACACACATTAAGCATACCACTTACCCACACTGATCATATCACATACTCACACTTTATGGGCATATCACATATTCACATTGAATATATCACTTACTTACACTGAGCATATCACATACTCACAATCAATATATTACTTACCACACCGACTATATCCCTTTTATTGAGTGCATCACTTACTCACACTGAAGATATAGTATACTTACACAGAGCATATCACATTTATACACATTGAATATATTACACACTTATACTGTGCATATCACATAATCACATTGAATATATTACTGACTCACACTAAGTACATCATATACCACACCGACTATATCCCTTATATTGAGTGTATTTACTTACTCACACTGTGCATATCACTTATTGACACTGATCATATAACTTACTTATATTGAGTATATCACCTATTCACACTGTGCATATCAATTATTGACACTGACCATATAACTTACTTATATTGAGTATATCACCTATTCACACTGTGCATATCACTTATTGACACTGACCATACAACATATTTACATTGAGTACATGCACATCACTTATTCGCACTGTGCATATCACTTATTCACGCTGTGAATATCACTTACCCACACTGAGCATATTATTCACATTGGTCATATAATTTACACAATGGGCATGTTCATGTTGATAATAATCTTTTATTATTACCATGTTTCCAACATGTTATTCATATTGGATAAATAAGAACATAGTAATATACTGCAATGCAAAGACAAAAGGCGGTATCTGTTTACTTATAAAGTAAGCAGATACCACATTTTAGCTTTGTACGGCAGTATATGTGTGTATGTAAAAACTTGAAAAATTCTGATGTAGGCGGCATGTAACACTAAATTAAGATTTTTAAATGCTAGACAATACAGTTGATTATTTGCACAGAAAAACTGTTAAATCCGTATCGTACCATATGAAGATACATCTTCTGTTACTGCATACTGAGCTGGAAATAAAATAAAACCATGCTGGAAATACAATGAAATTATTCTTTAAAAATGTTAATACTTGTTACGAGTCATTAGGGTCATTGTTTGACACCCTGAAAAAAGCATCTCCAAAGAACAAGCTTTAAATAACAAGCTATGCGCTGAAATCAATATTTGCCCCTCGAAGGGGGGGATTAGGGGTAAAAAAATCAAATCACAGAAATAGGGGTATATTTTCAACTTTTTGATCTTATTCGAATGAATTGAAAATATACCCCATTTTCGTGATTTTTCCCTTTTTACCTCTTAGCCCCCCCCCCCTTGATTTTGTGAAGTTTGCTCTACTCACCAAAACTTACAAATGAGCTGCCACACGACCACATCCGATGAAGTTGAAAACATACATATAATGGGGGCCTTTTTCAGGGGTCATAAAATGACCACAATGACCCGAACAATTTCAACCTCGATTTTTTTAGCATCCTTAAGATGTGGAGTCATCAATAAAATCAATTAATACATACAACTATAGCAAATTGGGTATTTGTTACATAACATACTAAGACATACACTATTATAGTTGTTTTGTTTGTCCGCAAGACTACTTTAAAACACAATAATGAAAGAATTTTTATGAAACCTGTTTGTCTCGGATCAAAGAACAATCCATTAAATTTTGATTCGGATTACAATCCGGATCCAATACACAATCACTGCGTCGGCGGTGGCTCTGACTTACTGTCTCGTTAATAATGTTATTACTCCTTGTAAAATATATCGTCCCCTTGGATATGAAAGAGTGTATCTGCCACTTTGTAAAGTGGCAGATACACCCTTTCATATTCAAGGGGACGATATATCACATAAAATAATAGGGCCTATATCATCTGTTGTTTGGTTTCTGGCTATCAAGTAAAACGTAAACATTCCCTTATATTTGCCATCTGGCGTTCTTTATCGATTACGGTTTATGTTGGCCACGCATTCAACCAACAACCCATGTATCTAACTATAAAAGTGAGGTATCATACAGAGAGGTCCTGTTTCGAGGAAATGAAGTACTACTTGACATACTTACATGTTCGCTGTACTGATATCACAAAAACTTCTGCAGCTGCTGTATCTATAAAAATCACACATCATAGCTGAACAAACCATACGGCATCACCAAATAACATAAGAACATTTTACAAACAGCAAGTAACCCAGCTAATTTCACCCATGATGTGTTTAAATTGTACCGATAGATTTAGGTATCGGCTATAATGACCGGTGCATAGGCTACGACAATGAACGCCATAGGGCCTAGGCTACCACCGATCCCAGGATCATTTATTATGGGCCCCACCCACATTTATTGCGGATAGTCAGCGACTCTCAGCTATATAATCCTGCAAAAATATTTTTCCCATTTGAAAAGTAGTGCTCCGAATTGTGCTTGCGCAATCTATCGATTTGGCAATGAATTAACCCTTTAGGCCCTCACGATGCATTAAAGCATCATTTTATATCCTCCAAGCAGTACAGCATCGTTATAGTGTTGCATAGAAATAATGTATCAATATTGGCTTTGAATGGCTTTATGACAAATTGTAGGCAACTATTTTAACACTTTCATACCGGAAATCTGTTATAATATAATAATAATCCTTGCAGCGCGGGGATCAATTTTAAACGTCAGAATCTGACGTCTGTGGACGTCCGATTTGGACTTCCAAAGTCGTTCAACGCATTGTAAGAGTGAAATTATATAAAATGGGCGTAGACCCATAACATAGGTATTCAAAGGAATCGGAAAAAGCTAACTAAGACATAATATGATGACTTGGTCCCCATGGTTTATAGGGTTTATAGTGTTTTAAGAGTTAACCCTTTAAGCCCTCACGATGTATTAAAGCATCATTTTAAATCCCTGAAAACAGACTTAATTTTCCTATAACTAGGGGTTTTAGAATGAATATTTCCATGAAACTAGTTTACCAATACATGGCAATGTTCTTTAATTTTTCACCCATATCAAATCAGCTTCATCCACTACAAGTCGAGAATTGCGACAGCAATTCGCGGCTTGTAGTGGATGAAAATGACAATGGTAAATTCAAACTTGAAAGGGTTAACACAGGCTATGAACTTACTCTCACTTCCATTCACATTTATAAACTCAAAGTAATCCCCCCCCCCCCCGCCTAATGACATTTCTATGACATTATAAAGCACCCAAATGCAATATTTTAAACGAAAGCTAACACTGACTTTATTTTGGTTGAATTTATCACTTTGATAAATATACTACACGATGCATGGATGAGTTGTTTACAATGTTAGCTAATCAAAGAATCAAAGAATATAGCAAAAAAATCCATGCACAGTTCTGCGACGCTGACCCAAATTTGAAGCGGCATTGGGTTACTTCGCGTGTTTGCATGATTGTACGTCAACTAGTTTTTATTACTACAATAGGCCTGCAAGGACACTCAGTTAAATGTTGTCCAGGTGACGAGCCCTAATTTATAAAGGCATTCTGGTAGCTTTATGTACAATCATGCTCATGATCATGTATAACCAGTGACGCAGCCAGGAGCCACAGGTTACCCAGCAAACATTTGTATAACATTTGTAGAATGTTGGACCAACGTCGAAGACGTTGGGCCGACGTTGTACAAATGTTATTCAAATGTTTTGTGTTTGCTGGGTAGTTGCTAAAATCCACCTGGTGACGTCAATAACACTCTCCATCCAGTACTACTTTTGGATTTGGGAAAATCGATCTCAGTGCCTAAAACTTCCCGACCAAGCACTGTCGTATTTAAAAAAATATTTAACAAAGAATACAGAAAAACTTTGAGCAGATTATTTCTGGGGATTTCACTTTGGCTTTGATCACCAATCTTTTTTGCATATTGATCAGATTTAAAAGCTAGTATTGATATTTATTACTACTATCGCCTTACCGTCATATGCTGAATAGTTGTTTGTTGGACTGTACAGAAAAGGCTGATCATCAGAACAACTCCCATCTGATGACATCATGAAAATGGCTATTTCGCCACTACAGTCGAGTAAACCTAATATCACGTCAAAAGGACTGGTGCTGTAAAGAGTGGTTAAAAGATATTTAACATATTATCAGGTCAAGTTGACTGCCCTGTCGTGCGAAGTCAAAAGGCAGTATCTGTTCACTTTAAAAGTGAGCAAATACTGCTTTTTGGCTTCACAGAGTAGTGCTGCTGTCGAAATAGTTTTACACAGCACGTCAATCCCACATCTAGCTGATGGAACATCTGATTTCGTAAAATACTCAAATATAATACAAATAACGATCAGAAGGGGATTATTTTGATTCATTTCAATATTTTCTTATGAATTCATTTTATTCAAAATATATCATGCAATGCGTTTTATGCGAAAAATTGCATTAAAACACCTGAGTCGTGTCACTGATCAATAATATTTACTTTGCAATGGACCCCACTCCTTGGTCAGCGACCCACCTACTTTATTTGGGTGAATCGTTATTAATAAAATGTTGCTCTGGGTGATACTAGTAATCTAAAATGAATTAAATCATAAGTGTAACGGAGAAGAGAAATAAAGAAAATACCTTGTAACTATCATTAACATAAACAATTTCTGAATAATATGCAACTTACAAATTTAAAGAGTAGTTTGATAAGCTTCCCATAATGTCTGTATATGAAGTATCCTCAAGTCTATTCTGGGTAAACCATGTATCCTTTGTACTATTCTTGGCATCAAATTGAAAAAACGCCTGCTCTTCGTCATTTGTAAATAAAGATATTCTGACCTGTGAAAATCATAAAAATGGAAATGAAAATACCCTTATAGAGTCGATCGAACATCGTCGGTCAGTTTGGCTACGAACCATTCGTGCATGATGATCTTTACTTTTCTACTTCTTGTGATAAAAAATCATAAAAAGTACTACCGGGTTCCGCTGCAACGCAGAAAGTGCTTCTTCTATGTACGTGTACACATATATATATATATATATATCGTCACCTTGGGATTACATGGTCGCATCCTTAACAGGTTAGCCCTTACAGCGCGGGGATCGACTTCAGTCGTCAGAATCTGACGTCTACAGACGTCAGATTCTGACGACTAAAGTCGATCCCCGCGCTGTAAGAGTAAAATTATTTATAATGACCTTACACTCATAATATAGGTATTCAAATGAATCGGAATGACCTGAATAAGACATTTATGATGATTTCAAATTGAAAAAAACTTTTAGTCTCCATGGTTTACATACAACTATTCATAAAAAATGATTTCATGTATTATTGCCAAACACTAACAATTACCGTAAATGTATGTGCATGATACGAAACCTAAATACAATTGTATCAATAGGTATACTGCAAGAAAAATATATATAAAAAACGTGTCTACATAGCCTACCTTCGCCACCAAATGCCAAAAGCTGTCAACTAGTACGTGCTTCATATATCTATTGTAGGGATTATTGTAGTTTTGTATCCCGTTAAAGTGTGTGTCATTAAATAAAGAACAGTTGACTTGTGTACAATTGATCTGTTTTGTCAGACAGCCCTGCTGGTTTTCCGTCGGACTGCTTGTCATCCACACTTCATCTGGAGTCAGCTCGCTATCATTCCAAACGTTCATCACCATAACCCAACCTAGAAAAATTATCCAGCTATTTTAGTTTCGTATCATTAAATGTTTTAGTCACAATTTCAGCTTTAAAAAAAATCAGCATGTGCCTCATTTAAACATCAGAGGTTTGTTTAATTTGTTTTAATGTCGGGACGATGTCGTTTAGATTGCTTTAGTCATTTACCCTGAAATAATCGAGTGATTGGAATACCTTAGAGTTTCGGAATTTTTAAAATTCATAATGTTTTAGACGTTTGAATAATCTATTTTTACGTTTCAAATATTTCAGTTGCGGCGAAACTATTGAGAGCAAAAGCAACATTCGATTGTCACTGTGAGGGAATCTTTAACACAGTTACATCGTCGTTGTATGCAGCTAATCAAAATAATAACATGCAATTCCAGGAAGGATTCTCGACGAAAGTTTGATATACCGTTATACTGGAAAAGGCAGTATCTGCTTACTTCACAAGTAAGTAGATAATGCATGTTGATCCAACCATACACGCCTAATCACTATCATTGGCGCCCGTGGCGCTGCTTACGGGAAGCTGTTCTTGTTCTTGTTCAATATTTAAACATTTGAAAAAAACGTTATTTTGTGTTTGAGTGCTTTATACAAAAAATAGCCTAATATTTTGTAAACATAGCAGTATTAGTTTTCCTCATGGGCCAGAATCCTAAATGTCCATGATAGAATTATTGAAAGAACCAAGGAGACAATTAGGGCCTATATCTTCAACGTGTAGGCCTCTTCCTTCCACCACCATCCTTGGTCAGTGTACGCGTCAAAACGAAGTACGTGGTACACACAATGTAGGCCTACCTACCCAATACCGGTTCAATGTTGGCCATCGTTGCTAGTTCAATGACGGTCAATCGTATTCGACGCTGGCCCAACATCGAAACAGAATTGGGTGATTGTCCCGTGTTTGCTCTGACTGCCATAGGGGTGCACTGACGCTTTATGCCCCGAAAGGCCACTACCCGGATAACACGATACATTGGCCCAATTGTGAAATAATGTTGGGCCACCGTCTGCGATGCTGGCCCAATATTATTCCAATCAAAACCCTTTAAGCTCTCAACCACGATTAATTATAATCGTGAATATATTTTTTTCTGAAGACTTTTTAAACACGAAAGTACTTAACCTAGGGACCTCAAACGTTATATTGCACATAATCAGAAGGACTGGTGTACAGAAATTTCAACCGTTTCCCACACACAACACCCCCCTTTCCCCCTAAATAGGACACAAACGCAGGCAAAATAAACTTGATAGGATACCGGCCTACAGACGGTCCTAATTAATTAAGCACTTGCTTAAATGAACACAAACATGTGACAGTCAGTGTGTTTTTAGGAGAGGTCATTGCACTGAATTAGCATCCATCAAGCTCGTTGACAGAATCACACAAGACCTTGACAGAGGTAAAATACCTATATCAATATTTTTTAGATCTATCGAAGGCATTTGACACGCTTGGCTACGTTATATAACTACAAAAGTCAAATCGTTATGGTATTAGATCAGAGGAGTTGAAACTTGTTTTAATTTACAAAGCAGAACTCAGTATGTTACTCCATAACCACGTACTGGCGTTCCACAGGGCTCCATATTGGGCCCTCTTCTATTTGTAATATGTGTATACATAAATGATATATGCAATGCCAAGAAACGGTTCAAAATGATTATCTACACCGATGACACTACCCTATTTCCACACTAGATGTTTTTGGCACTTTTACCACAAAAGAATTAAATTTAGATATACAAAAAATCACAGATTGCTTAAAGTTGAATAAATTGGCAGTCAACATGAACAAAATCGAAATTTATGGTATTTCATATCCCCGTATGACAAGAAAATATACCAAAGACAAAAATAAAAAATATTTAAGTAGAATTTGCCGACGAATTTGTTGGGATTAATAATACACAAGCATTTAAAAGGGGATTCACATATAAATAAAATACCCACCAAAATATTGGACATGAGTAGGGACATATATATATTCACCCACACACTCACCTTGTTGCATCAAATGTTGGTATGGATCATTCTGGTCACAGGTGAAATCCAATATACTCCCATTCACTGTCACGCCAGCGTACACAAATAATACCAGAAAAATGTGCATTATCAGTCCGTGGCGCGAGTCATTTGTAGAAACCCACAATATGCCACTCCTGTAAACAGCACAGGATGAAACACCACTTACACATTGCGATAAATTAATGTATGGGACATTGGGACATTGTTTGTAAGCTAAAAAAGACATTTAATTCGGACCGGAGCTCATATTTTATAATGTCTGTGGGTATTGTTGCCTTCGAAAAAAATTTATGTAATAAGTGTTTTCCCATAAATTATAAAATTATCTAATCCACTATGAAACGCAATTTTTGAAATAATCACACAGGAATAATTTATGATGAAACGATTCCTGATCAAATCACTAAAAGTCGCACAAAAAATAACACAAAATCTGTGACAGTTGCAATATATCACAAATGCAACTCTTGTATAAGGAAGCGTTGAAACGACATGACAAAAATATTAGTCGTTATAACAACGTCTAAGTCGTATATTCGTCTCACCACACATAATGAAATGAAATGAATCGGGCTTTAGGCCACCTTTGTGCACATATAGGCTAAACTGGGCCAGGAGAACCTCCTGAGGATGGTGAGATGATTCAGATGACACTGTCCTCCAGACACAGGATTCGAAATTCGCGTACTGGCGGTCAGAGGCCGAGCACGCTACCTCTCGGTCACGGAGGCTCCCCACAATACTGACTTTCACACGTGGATGGGGGAGAAACATTTTTGTTTCTTTCAAACCGCCGAGACCGGGAAACGAACCCCGAACTCTGGCGTGAAAGGCAGCGGTGACCACACATAATACCCGTCCCATAGACTAACATGTATTATGACCCATACGCTCAGGCCTCCCAACACTCTTAAAATGTGGAAATGTAAATAACCCCATAAATAATTTTAACCATCCGTCTGCTCTCTTTCAATATACAAAATAAAAAAGATATTTGAATTTGCTTGTTTTTCTGCTGTTTTAGCCTAGAAAAAGCTCTTGCCCCAGTCTCCCCTGAGCGACCTAGAAAAAAATGACCTCGTTTTTTTAGAAGAGCCTTGTTACAGCCAGCGCAAAGACTTCCTATTAGATCTATCTTTCATATTTTCGATGCTTTTGCTACAACAAAGCATCACAGAATCGATTTAAATTGATATCAAAATGATATATCCGTAATACCCACAACCGGAGCGGCGGAACTGCTGCCAAGAGCAACAATTTTTTCCTTATTCTTAAAATTTATAATGATATGCGCAAATAAATTTGTGTGGTGAGACCTTATGTCGTTAAATCGACTAATGCTAAGTCGTTTTAACAACTTATTAAACTATAAGTCGTTATAACGACTCAGAAGTCATTAACTCGACCTGCTATAAGTAGTTACATAAAATATATTTCCCTTTTGTAAAATTTAAACTGCGATTTTCAAACATTTGTATTATTGGATTAAGCGTATTAACTTTCGCCAGATTCAAACTCGCGAACAATTGTTATTTTACGATTTTCAAGTATTTCAATTATCTTGTGCGCTTAGCACTCTTTAGAAATAGATTCAGCGCATGTCAAAATGATCCTCATCTCACCATTCTTATCTCATATCTAGAGACCAAAACTATTTGCTACGCTTTTCTCAGCTAAGATATGCCTATTTCATATTATTGTTGTACTGTTATATTTATAAATCTCTTAGTGAAACATTAATGTGACGGTCTCAAACAGGGATGATTGATATGCTGAATAATTAAAGTGTTGTCATTGCTATTATAATCTGATATAAAATGATGAAATGATGACAGTCAGTATAGGTCCAGACATACATGAGATCACGGACGCCTTAATTGCTATTTTTAGTCATTAAAGTGTTGTTTTATCGGTAATTTTAAATTTTATTACATAACCAATCAATCGATCAATCAATCAATCAATCAATCAACTTGTTTCAACTCGTTTGATTATGAACTGATTCTGATAATAAATAGCCACAGGACCGGCAATTGAAAGAGTTGCCGGCCCCTAATCAATCAAGCTGAAACAAGTTCATTGATTGGTATGATTTGGTGAAAAAAAAAACTATTTCAAATCACTGATAAAACAATATTTTAACTTCAAATAAATGTTCTGGCGCCCGTGATATAAGCTACATGTATATAGTCTGACGAATTCAACCTGTTAATCATGTTTGACTAACCAGGCCTACAGTGTAGATTGCCAAAAACGCACCAGCATATATAATCATGCTAACATCAATTATGATGTAGTTATACGGTAACTTACTTTTAAACATTACTGTATCAATATAATGTGTATACACTTTGTTTTCTCCCCCAAAAACTGTATTTTTTACTAACTTATCACGTTGAAATGATATGAAATCACAGTCAATATAATTATGTAATCATCGAGCTTAAAAGAGACACTGGAGTTGAGTGAAATTTCAAATATATCACAGTATAATAATATGTTTGTTTTATCCAGTGAAAATCCTGGACAGCCTGCAAATCTACTGTTAAGTTTGCAAACACAACCGTTAACTCAAATTTATTTAAAACTCAATAAATATTCATAGGTTATGTTCCCAATGTCTGTCAGCCAAAGCGACCCAAGCGGTGTAGGCCTTAGCCGCGTTCCCATGTCGGCTGGCCGGGCTGGGCACTAGCCGCCATGGCACAGTGCATCAAGAATCTGTTCTGTAACTTGTTTAAATCCTGTATCCTGAGAGAGCACAAAAAACAACATTTTGGTGTCCCACATGTCAAGTTTTGGCGATCGTGTGCCAATGAGCGACTGGTTTACAAAAATTATGGTTGCAAAGCAGGCTTAATAGTACTATTATGCCTTGCAATCAACCTGTGCTGTGCTGTAAGCTTGTTTGGATGTAATATAATAAGGTATCAGCAGAAATGTAGTGACGATATCAACAACTTTTTGTTTGACGTCTCAGACTTGATCAAAATCGACGTTAGACGTCAGAATCTGACGTACGTCAGATTGTGTGTTTTGACATGAGTATTCCATGGTTTGACCATGAAGTTTAGATTGTCAAGAACACCATTTTTGTTAGGCATTTTCATATTGGCCAAATACAAAATCAGTTCAAACTCATGAATATTCCCAAAATTACACATTTTACAGTGTATTCAATCGCGGCCAAGAACTGCGTTCTCGGCATTTCGAGGCCGTGATATTATGAGGCTGTGTAGGCATACACTGCTCTGCTAAGCTAAAAGGCAGTATCTGCTTACTTATAATGTAAGCGGATATTGGATTTTGGCTTTGCACGCCAGTAGACTGTTCTACACTATTATATTTTCTGACGAATTGATTGCCGCATGCCAGATGCATCAGTCAATCCTAGAAGTAACACTACTTGTGTGGGTATAAAAAGTAGCTGCCAAGAGAATATCAGGAAATGTTTTTGCAATAAAATGGCTTGTCATATTTTTTAGGGTAAATGTAGTGGTTGGGTCACCACAAGATAAATAATTTTATTACTAAAAACCAAATACGACCTAGTTTTCTGGGTGTACTATCCAGACCCACACTGAACGTACTATTTTACATCAGCAATATATAATATGTGTGGTTAATGCCGATGACGATGAACTCAATCTTTTTCTCTAAATATCGAGATAGATAGAAAAAGCACATGCACCCATTTCATACTTTCATGACCGTCTCATTTTGAAGACACCTAATTACCCCATCTTTGCCCCATCAGGTCTGACAGTCAGACCACTGGTCTGACCTTGATAACAGGTGTGCCTTACTGACTGTAGTGTGGAGCTCACACTCAGGTCAGATCATCTGGGCTGTCTGAGTTGGCCAGGGAGGAGGGGGCTCTGTACTCATAGCACATATGGTTGATACCCAGGAGTCTGTAGGTAGCAGACAACTGGATGGATGAAGATGTAATTACCCATCACTACACAATAATAATACCTTTTTTATGCTGTTAAAAATTATACTCTAGCCACCTTTCTGGATCTAGGATATTAGCTGTAACCAACCCCAAACATCAAACCCGTCTATGATTACACTATTGTCAGCAAACACGAACACTTGAACCAATGCTGTTTAATGCTGGTCCACCGTCTACAACGGTGGCCCAACATTAAAACAACAGTGTGTCAATGTATAATGTGTGCGGGGACGTTCGGGACAGTGCAAATTAACATGTAGAAGTTGAAACAAACTGCAGACTTTATTAAATAGAAATCATATTCCCAATAATTATATGACAGTTTACCACGGTATCATTCTATCAATAATAAATGCCATGATAATACAAAATATGCCCTATTGTGCAAAATAAAAGGTCAAGGTACAGGTGTATAAATATATATGCGGTCCCATATATGCTATAATATTGAAGCAACACAATAAATCATATGAATTATGAATGATCTATCTACGTAACCAGATGGCGTTAGGTGCGTGCTCACACATGACATAAAATCCTTGTAAATCTTGCTAAATTTTCACTTAAATTATATTGTTCAAACGACCAAAAAAGCCTGAAAACAATATTCGTACCTTTTTTAACTCCTGGTCGTGCCGTTTTAAGCTCTCACTCTTGCGATCAAAATATATTTGAAATTCATTAGGATGTATAATGCACGATGATATGCAATGCCAAAAGGCAGTATCTGATTACTTTTCAAGAGTGCAGATACTATTTTTCGGGGGCTTTGCAGGGTATTATTGTACTTAAGAGTTCCGGCTGGCTGTTATAATCGCAGGTGACTAAATATTGCGTGACCTCTCCCGATCGCATCCTGTGATATGCAACACTGAACACAATATGAAATATTGACTCTGTTTGTCTCTGTTGGTGTAGTAGTCGTGTCTGCCTGGCATGACATGCCTAGAATTCCAATCATCAAGGTCATTTGTTATACAGCAAAATATTCTCAAAAGTAAATGCTATGCTGCTAAACACCAGATTAATTCTTTGATTTTAAGATGTCAATATTAAGCGCAGGTCATCTGAAATCAATGAAAACCAGGCGGATATATTAAAAACCGATGGGCGATATTTTAAATGCTCGCAATTTGCAAAACATGTCAATCTTAAATCCGCATCAGGGGATTATTGATTCTTTGAATAATATCATCAACCCAAATGTATTTTGAGAAGTTTTTTAATTTATAAAAATTAAAAAAAGGGTGAATTATACAATTACTATATGCTACAGTTTTTTCTCTCGGCGACAATAAGGAATATTCATCAACCTTCAATTTGCGAATAATTTTAAAGCCTATATTTATGCATTGTTTTTTTCTAATCGTGTTTGTATATTTACATAGGTCACCTGACTCGTTCTTTAATATTATTAACAGTTAACAATTGCATGGGATTTGTCAGCACTGCAATACTATGTAATATTTTTTTGGATGAGAAACAAAGAATCAAGAGCAGTGCTTAAGTAGTTCAGTAGAACGTTTCAGTCAACCAACACATTGAAATCTAAACACAACCTATTCATTGACATAATGGTTGTCATGTCCCCAGAGACCATGCACATTGTGCATGGTCTTTGTTATCACGGCCGGGTCGCTGTTCTTTCAAACTGTGGAACATGTAGTGCAACCTGAATGTAAATAACTTATAAACCCTTTCAACGCTAATTGCGACTATAATCGTTTGAATCTGTTCTATTATTATTGTTATTGGGAATGAAGTGAGTGTATAACCATCAAGATTTGCAAAAGTGTGGCTTCCAATTAAACAAATATTTGTAGTGTGTGAGAATTTAAGTAAGCTAAGTTCACGGGAAACTATTAAATTGCCCCTGCATTGTTCCAGCAAATAACTCCATTAACTCTTCCTTTACCGACTTCCCCCTGATAAAACTACCCCTAGAAACCGCCTTCTTTTTTAAGGAGGACCCCTGAATTAGCCCTGTGCACAATAAAAGTTATAGCTATGCGCATGCGCACATCGTACAAATCAAAAATGCAAGAGAACATTGCGCCCATGTCAATGACCATTCTGGTTGACAATTTTCAACCATGCATGTAATGAAATATCTCCATTGCAATTAATGTATGTAAACATGTGGATTTCGCATAAATGCGAAATTGGTAAAGGAAGGTAGTTTTCGCATAAATGCGAAATTGGTGAAGGAAAAGTTCAATCGCGTCACAACCCTTACAACGCTGAAATATCTGTGTATAAACTATAGAGACCAAAAGGTTTCTTATTTAGCTCTTTCCGCTTCATTTGAATACATATGGTATGGGTCTACGGCCATTATAATTGTTTTAATTCTTTGTGTGAGGAGCGCGCAAAATTATCGTCGATACACCGGTCTCAACCTTAACTTGACGAGGCCGCCATTAACGTGATCGCCTAGTCACATCGAACAATGCTGTTTCTCTGAAAACCCCACACGGGAACAGCGGGTTTCGAACCAGGGACGCATGCATGACTGGCGAGGCAGTCAGGCGCTCTAGCTATTGCGCCACGTCCCCTTCTCATTTAATTCTTTTTTAATTCTTTCGGTGCGGGGACCGTCTTTATACGTCAGATTCTGATGTCTACAGACGGTCCCCACGCTGAAAGGGTTAATCCATATTGCAACCCGCTAGGCGAGTGCTCGCAGGGCATAGAAGAGTACTGTACCCTGCGTGCATGGGGCCCATCCCATTAAGAATTATAAAGCAGCTAAAGGTCGTTTTGCTTCACTGAAACATACTATTAACATTGCGGCGGACGCCACTCCTGTGGACGTTGACCTTGCTGCGCATGCGGGCCATTGCATTGTGTGCCCACAATGTTCACTCAGCGAATCATGACGACACATCTACTTTAAGATTTAAATTTTCCAAACTTTCTCTCATTTGAATTAGAAAAAAAGATAACAATTTGTCATTTGACATTTAAATCCCACATGTTCACGCTCTACTTCTACGTCCAACCAATGACTTTATATATTATTATATAAAGTTATTGGTCCAATCATGACCGCCACGTACGTTGACCATTAAAAGGCTAAGCTACAGAATTGAATGAATGAAAACATACCCCAATCTAGCGCATTCTATGTTAATTTATTCTTCACATTGTCCTGTTTCAGGACAAATAAAATAAAAAGGCTGTTAACGGCTATAGATGTGATATACTAGCACAAAACAATCATAAAATATTTTTTTACTGAATGACCAGGTCAATTTTGGTCGCACAACTTGCTACCGCTCCTGATTTTTCTCGTAAACATCAATTACTGATGCATAATGACCATCACAATTTCGTCTATGATATATTTATTTGATGAGCTCCCCAGGGACCGACAGAATAGTGATTTAAGATCAATACGGATATCATGATTTTGTCGTCATTATTGGTAGGATTGTCTTGTAAATATTACCTTTCTATGGTTGTTGACAGTATATCCTTTCACTACTGACATCTTATTGCCAATGTGGACAGAATAATTAAACGTAATTTTAGGAAACCTAGATTAGCCCTTATTGCTAACTCTTACAGCGCGGGGATCGGCTTTAGACGCCAGAATCTGACGTCTGTAGACGTCAGATACTGACGGCTAAAGTCGATGTCCGCACTGTGAGACTAAAAATATGTATAATGGTCGTATACCCATAACAGGGTATTCAAATGAAGCGGAAAGAGCTAACTAAGGCATTTATAATGATTTCAAAATTAAAAAGAAATATTTGGTCTTCATGGTTTATACATAAATAATTCAGCGCGGCAAGGGCTAATCACGTCTATTGTCGTTTTCAACCTTCTTATTGGTTCTTTAAACAAGAAAATGTGAAGCGAAAATGAGCATTAAATTTGCTTTGATTCAAATTGTACATAATTAAGTATTTTTAGCCACTTGAAGTTGTGGGTCGCGGTGGCGAGACACAGATTCATGTGGGTAAAAATTAAAATTATAAAACTCAGCGTTAACAGGTTTTCTATTCAAGGGGGTAAAACTTTAAATTCTAAAACTCACAGTGTTATTGAGCAATGATGATAAAATTTGATGTAAGAAGCAATTTTGCGATTAGTCACTTTGTGTGATCGGACAAATACATTCCTGGTGACAACTAACGTTACTATAATGATTACGGTAGGCCCTATCAGTTTTTAGCACCACACAAGATAGGGTTCAGACTACACAAAGAAAAAGATTAAAATTGCTATAGTGGTAACGGATGTATCACAAGCTAATTATTTTTTAACATAGCTTTGGACGGCACTAGCAAACAAAAGTACATCAAAGTTTGTGGAAGCATGCTCCAATGACATCATCAAGATGACCGTCATTTTACACATTTTGGTCACTTTTGTCACCTTTGAAACGCAGTTTAAATTTCAAGTATACATTTCTGTGAAATGCAGTGACGTCACCGGAAACCGTTTTGAACGGGAACTCGGTAAAATCAAATTTATATAGGACCCCCTCTCCCATACTTCATTGTATTAGCTAGCTCGGTGACAACAATGGAGGTCAAGTTTATTGAGTTTCACAGAATACAGAAACATGAAGAATCTGGATAATTTGTATTCAAGTACGGATTTGCGATTATAATACAATCAGAACATGCAGAAGGGTGTGCTTAGCTGTTGTGATTTAATACCATGTCATTATACATGATATATAAACATGACAAGCATTTCATACACCTGAATCTTACAGTACATCATTTCATTAACAAGAGCTGGAGCATCCTGATATCCATAATCCCTAGCTACATGATCCCATGATAATGCGTATTATGTTCCTATGTTGTATTTGAAGTACCTACAAACCTATTTTACGTTTGATGTGAGATAAAAAATAGAGAAGAAGAATCGGTTTCGTCCATATCAAGGAATATAGAAAGGACGTCCTTCTATATTCCATGTCCATATGAACTACTAGTATATAATTGCACTTATGTGTGCAGGGTTAAATACTGGGAATAACCTAAAGCATGAAGGATCTGCCTCAAGTCATTTGTATTTAAGTACTATAAAAATATGCCACCGATTGTTAAATTAGGCCTACAAATGTATTTACAATAATACCAGTAATAAACCGCGTAGCATGTTTTAGCTTTAACATCCATTGTTATGACAATATAGCAAATATTTAGTTTGTACTACAAACTAAATAGTTTTAATATTATTATTATGTGCTACAAACTTTGTAGCACATAATTCATGCCTGTGTAACCGGACATTTTCATCTTGTAATTTAAATGTTATTTAGTTATTTACTAATGCTGGATTTTAGACTAGGTTATTTTTAGGCAAATCGTGTTAATTTATAGCATACAGTGGTTTTAGGGGTAGTTCGATATACTGAACCCGAATTTGCTGTACGCCAAGCGTGAAAATGACTCAAAATGTCTCAAAAGCGAGAAATCCAAAATGGCCCCACTCGCAGTCTAAAATTCCATATTAAATAAAAACATCAAAGTTAGGTATGAATAGGACTTTTTATAGGGTTTCATATATGGGTAGCATGCAAATAAATCATTATTTCTAAAAATAAAAAAATCCGGAAGAACAACTGAGAATTACTAACAAAAAATAGCAATAAACATGATAGCAATAAACCTCAATACATAAGGATCATAGTGCCAAGGTTTGAAGTCGATTGGATGAAAACTCAGGGAGAAATAGCCCATCATAAGCCCCCGACAAGTACATTGTTGACCCAACATCGAATAACGCTTAGTGATCCAGAAAATCCTGCATAAATTCGGAAGAACAACTAGGAATTCTAAAAAAAAGATATAGCATACAGCTTGCCGATCTGAGAAACATAGTGTTGAAACGGCAAGTTGATCGTATGAAAACCCAGGGAGAAATAGAATGCAACATAGAAAAATAAAAACGAGAACCAAAGTAAATTTAATATGTTTGGGCATAGCCCAAATATAATTAGGCATCGGGTGAAGGGAACTATTAGGAGCTCTTTAACAATGTTTAAGGGACATTTCAAGAAAATAATTGTAACTGAAAGTATTTAATTACCGAATAATTATTAAAAACTAATTTGTGAGCGCCAAATGATTCGGTGTACAAGGCCCCCCCCGCCACCAGGAATGGGGTAGTTGTCTGGAGGTCATTTTGAGGTCTTTGTGTGCACACATGACTGGTTTTCGTGTTCGCTTGTTGGTATGATTATGTTACTTTTAAATGACAAGTGATCCTCGGGGACTTCTAAGTGTCTTTGAATAACCGCATTTTTTTAAAATTTTATGGTATGGTAATTACACATACTAAGATATGATCACAAATTACTCATTTTTTCAATCTTAAAATTTAAATCGCTAGACATGATTATGCCTTTATTCTAAGCTAACTGCAGACATTTTTCTGGTTTAAGCCATCAGTTAACGTCTTTATTTGTATTGTTTTTTATCGGTAATTTTATGGTATGGTAATTACACAGAATGGAGAAACACTATAGCTTCCAAGCCAAAATTAAGAACTTTTGTAAAATTCAAATTAGTATATCAAACAGAATTGTATGTGTCTTCCCTTTTACCTAAGAGCAAAAGATCATTACTGAGTCAATTTAGATGTGGCGTTTTACCATTGGCAACAGAGACAGGACGATATCGACAGATCCCTAGTAATGAAAGATATTGTACTTTTTGTGACGAAAACGCAATAGAAGACGAAATTCATTTTTTATGTACCTGCAATTTTTATGGTAAGCTTAGAGATACACTTTTTCATAATATTAATTCGATCGAACCCACTGTAGTAAATATTTCAGCCATGTTAGGAATTGATTTATTAACGTTTTTAATGAATGATAAATTTGTTAAATGTGTAGCTGATTTCATTTCAAATGCCTGGTATAAACGGCAACATGCCTTATTTAACTAGCACACATTATATTATTATTATTTTTCAAGCTTATACTGCACCTTTGTATGTATAGTGACTAATAAGTCCTCGAGGGCTGGGTACTTCATTTAACAATATTTCATGTTCCCATGTATTTGTTGTTATGTATGTTAAATAAACAATATCTATCTATCTATCTATCTACACATACTAATAAGGACCAATAAATGACGTCTCATTTCCTGACCACAGAATAACCTAATTTGAGAACCTTAATGATTTTACACATGATTTTGACATTACACATCGCGAACACCTTACATATTTGAAATGAAGTCTTTAGCTATAATTTAAAAAAATATGTGTTTTTCATTGGTTATTTTATGGTATGGTCATTGGTTTTGAAGTTAAAAAGACGTTGTTTTGACGTCTTCAGCAATGACTCTTACCACCATTCCTGGAGGGGGGGGGGGGGATCATTTGGTGTACACCAAATAATTAAAATAATTATTTGGTGCGCGCCAAATGATTTGGTGTGCACCGAATAATTTAAATCATTAATTGGTGCACACCAAATGATTCTGTGCGCACCAATTTATTTGCTAAAATTATTTGGTTCGCACCAAATGTTTTCGTACCGAATGCTTTGGTGCGCACCAAATAATTAAGGAGACACAATCAGACTTAAATCATCATTTTTATTTTGGCTCCTTGTAATATCCATAATATGTCAACACAATTTGTGTTGCACGTTTACCAGTTAAACAAGAAATAAGGACGAGATTTAATTTCGAACATGCATGTCCAAAATACGAAATACGGGAATAACTGACATAAATGGGGCTTTTGGCACACTTCCTACGTTGCAACAGCTACCAAAAATTTAAAAGAATTCCACAATTCAAGTCTATTGACATGTTCACATACTATGGACATATTTTAGTTTAGCCAAATAATTCACGTTTATGATCTGTGAATTATCATTTTAGTTTAGCAAATAATTGAAGTATATGTTCTGTGAATTATCATATAATGTTAGGCCACTGATTATTGGTTATTAGAAAAAATATCCTGGCAATGTATACACTCTCTGGGCTGGGTGGAGTTTCAATAGATGACATGAAGAATTTTAACCAAATGAAATATAGCATAGTTTCTCGTATGTACTGCTGCCATAACGTGCTTGAATGGCTGTAAACTAACTATTTCAATCAGCCGGTTTTGAAACCGAGTCAGGGCGTGTGACTTCGGCCAGGAGCTGGAGCAGTGACGGGCCAAAATGTGAAGTGTTGTTCCGAATATAAAAAATAAGCTTCGCCCACCACTTTCGAACCCCACCGCAATGAGTTAAATTGCACCGACGAAGCACTCTCGCTATTAAAACTTTATTAGAAATAATAACACATAAATTCTTTGTGCAGTAGTTCTGGAGACTTCACTTGGCCCTTAAATGGTTGGCACCAAATAATTGAAATAGTTAATGGGTGCTCAACAAATAATTTGGTGTGCACTAATTAATTTTCAATAATTATTTCGTGCGCACCATATGATTTGGTACGCACCAAATAATTAATTGATGCACACCAAATAATAAATTGGTGCCCTCCAATTAAATATTTTCAGTTACAATTTATTTTCTTAAAATGTCCCTTAAAAAGCTCCATAGGAATGCGACAAAAAGAGACGACAATGTATCGGCACACGTAACATTTTTTTGGGAACGCTAACATTGCACACTGTTATGTAACCTGCTACCACGAGATATCCCACCAAAAGCGAGACGCTGACCCGAGCTAGCACAGGCCCAAGTGAAAATGAATGGGGTTTTAGACCCTCTTTGTGAACATATAGACTAAAATGGGCCAAGATAACCTCCTGAGGACTGTGAGATGAGTGAGATGAAACTGTCCTCCAAACACATGATTCCAAATTCGCGCCCTGGTGGTCTGAGACCGAGCACGCTACCGCTCGGTCACGGAGGCTCCCCACAATACTGAATCTTCACGAGTGAGCTGGGACGAACCTGTGATCTCCGACTTTCCAAGCAGGCAGCTTTAACCACCGCACAACCCCAGTGAGATGAAGGTAATCAAGTTATGAACGTTGATAAATGTTTTGGAACATTCATGAACATTCATCAATGGTTCACCAGGCCAGTTCTTGAACTGTGTTTATGAACTGTTCATTAAAAACAGTTCATGAAAAACCATGAATATTATTTAATGAACACTTGATAACTTATGGTGTTCATAATTTAGTTCATGAATTTCACATGGAAAACTTGATGAACAGACATGAGTTTTTATCAACTTTGTAAGATCAATTCAGTTCATAGCTTGTTCATGAAAGTTCATGAGAAAGTTTGAACGTGATGAGTCCTAATTCGGCTCATGGCTAGCTCATGAACGTTCATAAGGGACTGTTTCATGAGCTGTGGTTAATTGTTATGAACTTGGTTGTCTCGATTTAGTAGTCTGTTCGCTAAAATACATGTGAGATAGTTTCATGAACTTGGTAAATCTTAATTCGGTTCGTGGCTAGTTCATTAAAGTGCATGAGGGATAGTTTCTGTGATAAATTATTATATGTTCGAAGTATCAATATAGTTCATGGTTTGCTCGTGGAAGTTCATGAACTGTGGTGAATTATAGCCTAATTACCCTGGCGAGTATGGTGACAAATGTTGGCTTATCTAGTTCATGAACCACCTGAGTTCCTGGTCGTTCATAAACAACAATTTCTTTCACAATGCTCTGGAATTTCAGGTTGACAGCTCATGAATCTCATGAACGTCTCCTTTGTTGTCCATTTAAAGAACGTTCATGAATGTTCATTGACTATCATAAATTATTTTACTTTATGCCCGTTCATGAACAACCGAAGTTTGTGAACTAAGTTGACATTTTATGAATTTCATGAATGTCTCATTTGTTGTTCAGAAACATTTATGAATAGTTTACATTTAATAAACGTTCATGAATGTTCATCAACTATCTGGTTCATGAATTATTTGAGTTCATGACAGTTCATGAACAAAGTGAGAGTTCATGAACAGAATAAGTTCATGAACTTATGAATTTTCATGAAATTCTCATTTGTTGTTCAAGAATATTCATGAACTGTTTATGAACACATTGCTGAACGTTCATAAACGTTCGTAGTTTTTTGTTCACGAACATTCATGAACGATTTTTGAATGTTCATGAACAGTTCATCATCATCTCACCGGGGCAGGGCCCCCGACAGCACAGGCCCTGTGTCCTACCTCTTATATCTGCCCCTAGTTTAGCATATATGTGCATAAAGGTCGCGTAAACCCCCAATCATTTCATTTCTAATATCTGCCGGGATATCGCAAACTCTCAAGTTATTTGTCCACGCTTTATTCAACTCCATCGTATAAATCAACCTAAAATAAAACACAAAGCCAGACAAAGTCACGCGCTGAGATATCTCCTAGATCATCAAGTAAGGAGTCAGCACCTCATGTCCGCCATATATTACGATTCTATAATTACGGGAACATATAACAAATTTGGTATTGAGCATATTTGGCATAGTGTAATAAGAGTATCAAAAGGTTATTGTTAAAATTGTTAAAACATTCGGTGTCTTTATGGTGTGCTAATATCTTCAGGAAAATTGTATTTAGTCATTTTAAATATGAAAGGATCTATGTAAAATTATTTTTATAAAATCTTCATAACTAAATGATGCTAGAGAATGCATTTTTGAATGTTTATACAACAAATTATCTGAGTATTGTGTATTTGAAATATATACACTGTGTTTGAAAGATGACAAAAGAGACCCAAGTTAAGTGGCGGCCATTTTGATGACGTCCCTCAAATAATTCCGTTGTTTTTGTCTTTTTGGACATTTATTTATTATTTCCAACACGGATTCTTAAAAAGTAGGTCGACGACGACTCAGCTAGTTCAAGTTTTAAATGATATATAATATTAATGTTATTGACAACAATGGTCAAAATGATGTTTTAAGTAAGGCTTTTGATATTATCCCTCGATCATAACTTACTTATTTTAAAGCTAAAAAATTATGGTTTTCACGGTTCTCTACTTAGATGGTTGTGTGTCATACTTATCCGGGCGCCAACAAAGCGTTTCCATTACTGGGGTACCATCAGCGTGGTTATCCGTAACGTCTGGTGTACCACAAGGGTCTATTCTGGGTCCACTATTATTTTAACTGTATATAAGTAGTAGTAGTAAATCTTTGTTTTACGTCACTTTTCGGCACAAATGCTCTGTTAAGTGACATTGTAATACGATAAAAACGTTGTAGTCAATAATTGATGAGATGAATGATGTACAGATGATGATGTGAAGGTGGGATGATAGGGCATGGTGGGTTATTGAGAGCGTTTTCCTTCGCTCGCCCGATAAGGGGTTCTGGGCCTGTCTAAGGGATCTTCCCCAGACATACCCAGACGGCCGGAGACTTGGGTTTCGCTCTGCAATTTAAATACTGAAACTCCGTGGCATTTCGCGCAGCTCCGCTATCCTCGGGTCGGATAGTCTCCAGAGTAACAATGGGAAGGATAACTCCCTCTGGGTAACTCCATTCATCCAATGTGAGAGACCTAATGTCAAACACGCTATTGCCGGATATTTAAAGTTACCACAGCCTACACCAGCGCCAGCACTGATGCGAGAGCTGCATTAGCACCGCATTTGAACGGAGGAACCAGGGTACGCCACTGGCAATCCGCCCGAAGACTATGGCCAGATACGAGGAGGCTGCAGCTTCCCTTGGATAATTGCTGTAGACATACAGCATGCGACTGACGGGACAGATCCCTAATGACCATCACGGATAGGGGCGAAAAGTACTACTACTAGCAATCATCCCAGCATGACAAATGTGTTAAAATGTAAAAAGTGTAGCTTCATGTATTGAATTACAAGGTGATATAGACATGGTTTTTAGTTGGAGCCAAAAGTGGCAAATGATTTTTAATATTTCAAAATGTTTTATAATTACTTTTACAAGACTGAAGAATCCTGTATCTTTTAATTAATCGATGGACGGAGTAACATTAAAACGTGTTACTAAGATAAAATACCTTGGAGCTACTTTAGACTCAGCCTTGCAATGGAACATTCATATCAAGAATATTATATCAAAAGCAAACCGTGTTAGTGGTCTAATTAATAGCACCCTTGAGTGGCATGCTCCCCAGCATACAGCATTTATTTTATACAGTAGTCTTGTGAGACGAATTCTTGAATATTGTGCAGAGAACAATGACGCGTTATATATGGTTATTCAAAAGCTGAATATAACGAAAGGCTACTCCACTTACACCTAGCTCCTTTATCTTTAAGACGTATCAAAATGATATTCATATTCTTTTAGAAATGTCTACATCGAATTAATGATTTGGACCTCACTAAATTTGTAAGCTTCATTCGCGATAACAACAGACAGAGCCGTAGCTCTACAGAAAGTTTCCGACTTAATCCGCCTATGTTTAAGAAAGAGGCATTCAGACGAAGTTTTTTAAATCGAATATATTACTTGTGGAACAAATTACCAAACGATGTCAGATGTATCACAGAAACATCTCAATTTATAAATATTATCAAAAAAATTGTCTTTCATTTTTTCAAAAATGCCTCTAACGATTCAACATGATATTGGCATTTTCAGTGCATATGCGATAAATGCAAACATACGTAAGCCATGACTGCGGTTTAATTATTATTTTTACATAGTTATTATATATTGTCAATTGAAGTGTAAATATGTTCTCTAGCGAGAACTTCCACTGGTGGGGGGCTGACAAAAAGTTGTACAACATCTATCCAGTCCCAACCAAGTGTACTATTATTTATACAATACTACTATAATTATTTTATATAATATCACTGTATTTGTTTTTTAACATTAGTGTTAGTCGTTACTATAATATACACACTTATTAAATCATTATTATTATTAATATTATTATTTAGGCCTATATGATTTAAAAGGATGAATCCCCAACATGCTGACATAAGTATTACTATAGCATAATAATATTCAAATAGGAAAGGAGTTTCCGAACTCCGAGGCCCGGTTTTAGTCTGTTTGAGTGCTTTAGACACACAATTGGCCTAATATTTTGTAAACATAATTGTATTGGTTTTCCTCATGGGCCAGAATACTAAATGTCCCTAGAAATATTGAAAGAACAAAGGAGACAAGTATATCTTCAACATGTAGGCCTATTCCTTCCACCACTATCCCCGTACGCGTCTATATGATGTACCTCGTACACACAATGTAGGCATACCAACCCTACCCACCCAATGTTGGGCCAGCGTCGCAGCCCATTGCTGGTTCAATGCTGGTCAATCGTATTCGACGCTGGCCCAACATTGAAACAGAAGTGGGTGATTGTCCCATGTTTGTATCTCCCGTAAGGCCACTACCCTAATAACACATACTTTGGCCCAATTGTGAAATAATATTGGTCCACCGTCTGCGACGCTGGGCGAACATTATTTCAACAAAAAACTTTAAACCCTTAACCACGAATATAATCGTGAATCTATTTTTTCTGAAGACTTTTAAACACGAAAGTACTTAACCTACGGACCTCAAACGTTATATTGGACATGTTCATAAGGACCGTTTCCCCCACAAAGCACCCCTTTTTTCCCTAAATAAGACACAAACTCAGGCAAAACAAACTTAATAGGCTACCGGCCTAACTAGTCCAAACGGTACTGGGAGCGGCTTGGAATGTAGGCGTCTACATGATAAATCATGGTTATAGAGAACTTTTAAATGATTTGACATTATATTTATGAAATTCTACTGTGTACAATTTATATATTAACCAACGATTAGAAAAACTTGTGTGCAAAATTTACGTTTATAGGGCAGTGTCATCTCATTCGTCTGAGCATCCTCGGGAGATTCTTCTGGTCCAGTTTAGCCTATATGTGGACAAAGGTGGCCCATCCACTCATTCAGTCAGTCCATGTATAACATACGCGTATTGCGTTATCGGTATTCCGTGTGCGTACTGCGTATGCATTGCTACGACGATAACAGCACCTCACCTCTTAGGCTACGTATCCATAGGTAAGGTTTTTTAGCCGCGCGGGTCTACCAGCGCGGGTTCTGTGCGGGTAACTGCGTCTGTTTCCATTGGTGCGGTTTTGATATAAATCCGCATGTGACACCCGCGCGGATAATAGTAATCTCCTTGGTGGTGGACCAGGTGCCGTGGTGATGATGATTATGATGGTGGTGGTGATGGTGTTAGTGGTGTTGGTAGTAATGGTGGAGATCGTGGTGGTGGTTTTGTAGTAGTGATGGTGATGGTGGTTGTGTGGGTGGTGGTGGTTGTGTTGTTGGTGTGGTAGTGGTGATGGTAATGGTGATTCTGGTGGTGGTTGTGATGGTGGTAGTAGTGGTGATGATGGTGTTGGTTGTGTTGGCGGTGTTGGTAGTGGTGTAGTAGTAATGGTGGTATTCTTGGTGGTGTGGTAGCGGTATAGTGGGTATGGTGGTTGTGGTAGTGGTGATGGTGGTAGTGCTAGTGGTGTAGTAGTGATGGTGGTGATGGTAGCTGAGATGGTGGTGGTGATGGTGGTGGTGATGTTGGCGGTGTTGGGGATGGTGGTGGTAGTGTTGTTGGTGGTAGTGATGACGATGTTGGTGATGATGATGTTGGTGATGATGGTGGTGGTGATGACGATGTTGGTGGTGATGATTGTGTTGGTGATGATGGTGTAGGTTATGATGGTGGTGGTAGTGATGACGATGTTAGTGGTGTATGATGCCATCGATGGTTGGTGATGATGCCATTGATGGTGTTGTTGTTGGTGATGATGATAATCGTGGTCGAGACATTGTTAGATTTTCTACCCGTGCGTAAAATCACCGCGCGGGATCCGCGTGAATGGGAATGATACATAGATTTAATGAAGGCTAGATAAAATGGCACCCGCGCGGGTTAAACCTTACCAATGGAAACAAACCCTAAGGCTACATTTCCATAGGTAAGGTTTTTTAGCTGCGCGGGTGGACCCGCGCGGGTCCTGTGCGGGTACCCGCGCGGGTCGTCTGTTTCCAATGGTGCGTTTTTTATATAAATCCGCATGTGACACTGGCGCGAATAATAGTAATCTCCTTGGTGGTGGACCAGGTGGTGGTGATGTTGATGATGGTGGTAGTGATGGTGTTGTTGGTAGTGATGGTGGTGATGGTGGTGGTGGTTGTGTAGTAGTGATTGTGGTGGTGATGGTGGTTGTGTTGGTGGTGATAGTGGTGGTGTGGTAGTGGTGGTGATGATGGTTGTATTGTGGTGGTGGTGTGGTAGTGATGATAGTGGTAGTGTTGGTGATGGTGGTATTGTTGGTAGTGTGGTAGTGGTGATGGTGGTAGTATTGATGGTGGTGGTAGTGGTGATGGTAGTGGTTTTTGTGGTGGTTGTTGTGATGGTGGTGGTAGTGGTGATGATGGTGGTGGTTGTGTTGGTGGTGTTGGTAGAGGGGTAGTGGTGGTGATGGGGATGGTAGCTGAGATGGTGGTGATGGTAGTGGTGATGGTGGTGGTGATCGTGGTGTTGGCGATGTTGGTGTACGTGGTGGTAGTGCTGTTGGTGTTGATGGTGATGATGATGGTGGTGCAAGGGTGCAAGGGTCTGACAGTGAGGGTGCACGCTCCTTTTTTCCAAATTCCCCCCCCCCCATTTTGCCAAAAAATATATTTTAAATACTGGATCCGCTCCTGTCTGGATACTGTGTCAGATTATTTGCAATAGACCTCTAACGAGAATAGCACTTCAGCCACGATATAGCGTTAATTTCAACCCCTGCTCACTAGGGTAGGCTATATAGAAGGCCTACCTGTCATTTTTTCCATGCCAAGCTTCTTAGAAATTTTCAGCCATACATTTCTTGTCCAGATTTGGTCTTTGTGTATCTTTTCCGTTTGGTTGTACAAACTGGGGTTCGACCGAACAAGCTCTATGAGCTCTTCCATCTTTAATGGTTTTAAAGATGGGGTTTCGTTTGCCATAGTTGCAGATTATCAGGTGATTATATATGTTCAGATTTATCCTCACAAATGTTGTAAGCATGCTGCGATACACGGGAAAGCCCATCTATGTGACGTCATTTTCTGAAATTCCCCATGCGTTTTTGCCATGCGGTGCGTAAAAAATCGAACATTGTTCGATTTTCTACCCGCGCGGCAAATCACCAGTGCAGGTTCCGCGTCAATGGAAATGATACATGGATTTAAAGAAGGCTGGATAATAATTATGGCACCCGCGCGCGAACCATACATGGATTTAAAGAAGACTGGATAATAATTATGGCACCCGCGCGGGTACCCTCGGGTCCACCCGCGCAGGGGTAAACCTTATCAATGGAAACAGGCCCTAACTCGGTAAACACAAGACGTTGACTTAATGTTGGTTTGATGTTGGGTCAACATCGTAGACGGTGGGCCAAAAACAACCCAGAATTGGGTCAACCTCTCGTGTTTGCTGGGGTACCCTACGGCCCTGTGTGACTAAACACAACGGTACCAGACGAGAGGTTTGAAACCACAAATTAAATATATTAGTGAGAATTTCCACCTTATTCACCACAATATTCACACCACGCACACCAAGGGCTGAATTTTAATCCACTTTAAGTTGTGTATCGCTCCTGTGACCCAAAAGTACTTTAATATAAGTATTTCTAATTTTTGAGATGGCCGTCCAAAATAAGAAATCAGGAATTTCGTCTCTATATCTAGCCTAACTAGTAAATGCGCAGCACAAAAATTTAAAAAAACTTTTGCAGTTCTAGTCTATGGACATGTCTACATCATAATGGTCATATTAGGAAGGCAAAATAAAATTACCGATTTTTTTATGATTTTAGCCTGAGCCAGTCCTTTAACTCCGACAGATAAGCAATCTCAACAAACACGATCTTCGAGTTTTAGAGAGCGCATTTGTCTAGTTGTATCATCTCTAACTCTTTGACTACGACCTGTTTCTACTCTCTAATGTAAGATTCCACAATAAAATTGAGCAAAGATACTATGAGGTTTAGGATCTGGTAATAAAGTGGTAATCTACTGAAATCTCTAAACGTCTGTATTTTTATGGACTAGGCCTATACTTTTTTATATTAAATTATTTTTTATTCCGAATATGACAAGTGCCGTGCATGAATGTGGCAGGGATTCTAGAAGGTGTTAAAATCACGAAATAAAGATAAACAATTTAAATGAGCTAGATATAATTATGTTAGAAAAAAAAAATGTGATTACCTGTGAATGTCAGTGCGAAGAAGTGGGCTGTAATCAATTTCTCATACTTTGTGAACGCGTGATTGATTTGCAGAAACAGATATATTGCGTTTGTCCATGTTGGCTACAGGACATTGACAGGCTGTGTCATCTATTTAAGATGAGATAGGCTACGGAAGGTTGCGCAGCAGTATGCGCTCCTCTGGTTGCTGGGCAAACAGGTAATATGCTTTATAGTCCGCGATTATGATACCCCGATAGTGTGGGGTGGGGGGATTTCGTGATCCAGATGTAGCGTGATCAGGGTTCGGGTCATGTGTCTGGAAGTCAGTGTCATGTGGGTTCCACCTATACAAATTGAACCACTATGATATTAAAGGCCTGCACTTAAGGCCTCCTTATCTGACGGACCGCAAATAATTTGTTGAATAATTATATTAATACAAAGTCAAATCTAAACAAAGTCACAACTGGTGATCCGCAATGATCAGTTCTATGCCCTCTTTTGTTTATTATATTACATCAACGATTTCCCAGAAGCAAGTACTATTTTCAAAGCGCTTATTTATGCAGATGATACATCCTTTTGTAGCACACTTAACTTCTTTATGCTAAACAACAAAAGCATCCATCGACTCAGAATTATAAAAAAAAGTAATTGATTGAAAAACTATATATTTGGTTTTAATGTAAAAAACTGATGATTTTTTCATAAACCCGAGAAGAAAATGGAAACCCTTTTACTAAAAATTGATGAAAAAAGAATTTCACTATTAAGGTCTACTGTTGCATGAACACTTAACAAGTAAATCGTCCATCTACCCACCCACCAACCCGCTCGTTCGTTTGTTCGTTCGTTCATTCGCTCGTTCGTTCGTTCGTTCGTTTGTTCGTTCGTTCGTTCGTTCGTTCGTTCGCTCGTTCGTTCGTATATATTATTGTATATCATATTGTATTTATAACTACGTTGCGATCAATGAGATGACAATAACAAGCGGACAAGATTATCAAGTCATGAAGCATGACGATGGTAGTCGCTGATATGGAGCGAGTGCAAATGAATAAAAGAGTTTAATGGAATGATACTATCAAATGGGATGCATACATTCATATATCATATATCGTAGGCTTCTGAGTGGTCGAGATGGCCATCTCGACCAATCAGAAGCCTACGATATATCGTAACTTGTACGAGAATACGGCACCTGTGTAGTGTAAAGCAAAAATACAATAACTGCTCAATTTTAAATTAAGCAGTTACTGCATTTTGCTATGCACGGCAGTATAGCCTATTGTTAGAAACTGAAAACATTGAAAAACTGTGGATATGATATATATTTCTATGTTTATTAGTTTTTGTTGTCAACGACAACATGTCTTTTCAAATTATTGTGAATCCCTTTATTTTATCTCATGGAATTGTATAAAAAGTAATACTATATAGTATACGTTGAAACTTTCAGGTGTTTTCGTCTGGTCATTAAACACCATACTGAATATTTAAATCTAGATGTGCTGTATTGCTAGGCTGTATGACTTGGCAAAGTTAGACAATGTTGCACGAAAAGAAAATATATAACTATTCTCAAATTGCAGCCCTAAAAAAATACATAAAAGTATAAAACAGTTATCCGTAGTTGAATGAAATTAATAGTTTTAAGACAACCAAAGTAAATTGCATAGGCCTGCTGGACGAAATATTCAAAATAGTAACTGGCTGCAAACATATCATTTGCTAATTGTGTTCCGTAATGATGATAGTCTCTTTACTAATGACTTTAACCTTATAGCGCGGGACCGACACGTCTAATGTCTACAGTCGTCAGATTTCACATTGAGAAAACTCTTTGGTCTATTGGTCTGCATAAACACATTTTAGCGCTTTAAGGGTTAAATGGGATATTAATTTTGTCAATAATAACAAATAATTCACACTTTCAGACAAAAAGTGCCAGAAACGACAACACATTATAGTATTAAACGTTGAAACATAAAATAAAAGTCGGAACTACAATCCGAGAAATGAAATATGAATGTCAACAGGAAGTAGCTATATAGCAATGTACACCTCCAAAACCACGTGACGAGAGTACACACAGTGGTCAATAGTTGTGTGAAAACATAATTTTCATACATATTTATTTTCGTATTAAAGGGACTGGCTCAGGCTAAAATCATAAAAAAATCGGTGATTTTATTTTAGCTTTATAATATGACTATATGATGTAAGCATGTTCATAGACTAGAACTGCAAAGTTTTTTTTAATTTTTGTGCTGCGCATTTACCAGTTAGGCTAGATATAGAGACGAAATTCCTTATTTCTTATTTTGGACAACCATGTCAAAAATAAGAAATACGGGAATTTCGTCTCTATATCCAGCCTAACTGGTAAATGCGCAACACAAAAATAAAAAAAACTTTAGCAGTTCTAGTCTATGGACATGTTTACATCATGATCATATGGTCATATTAATAAGTTAAAATAAAATCACCGATTTTTTTATGATTTTAGCCTGAGCCAGTCCCTTTAAGCATATATTTCAAAAAAGATATTCTTGTATGCTTAACAATCGTGAAATAAATATAATACAATAATAAATGTGATATTAATATAGTAATACTAAGATATCAAATAATTTAAAATTGTCACTGTTGCATTTTCATTGATTCAACATCTATTATTATTCTTTAAAGTGCTGATTTGTCGAGCCTTTTGTGCAATGATGATGCCGCACGTAAATATGAACCATGTGGCATATCTTGAATGCATTTGGGATGAATGAAGACGTTTATAGACTTGGGGCTTTTATTAGATGCATATGACCTACATTATTTTAGATATTTTTAAAACAGGGTAACCATGGACAGGGGGATTTGTTTTAAAAATTAAAAAGAGTGAAAACGGATATTTTAATCGATTAGCACTTAAAGGGTTAATCTCCATTAATTGCGAGCTGTTTATTACAATTCCCAACTCACTGAGAATGATTAAATCTTAACCCTTTAACTGCCAAGTTATTTAATTGGAATTTTCACCCACTTGAAGTTATGTTTCGGCTGACGCGATTCACAACTTCAAGAGAGTGAAAATTGTTCCGATTTGACAAAATGGAGGTTACCGATTTTGAAATCCTGTTGATTGGTGTCACGTTTCATTTTAGCATGTTTGAAAGCTGGTAGGTCCTTTATAAAGTCCTATATAAAGTGCTAATAAAAAAATGAAAAACCCGAATATAATCGGGACCGGTGGTTAAAGGGTTAAGTCTTAACAGCATAGAAGTTGGCACTGCTCTCGTAATTTCCAACTTTAAATGATGGAAATAATGGTGTTTCAAGAAGGTCGTAACAGTTAATGATAAAAAATATTTTTTCATTTCATTTTATCAATTGTAAACAGCCTCAATCCCCAGCTATTTATGCGTATGTCCCATTTATCTTGAAGTGTACATTACAACCAGTAGGTTTTTTTTATTAAAGTGCAGATCACAAGATTGCGAGCGCAGTAGGCCCACCTACCAACGATTTTAGCTCATTTATTACAACAGACAATGACATTTGTTAAGGGTGGCAGATTAGATTCTTAAATTCTTGGTCAGGTCCTCGTCATGTAAAATATGTGTATGTCCCACACATAAGAAGAAACCTTTACCACAGGGTGGCCACACGAACGCCTTATATTAGGGACAACCTACAAAGTAAGATTTGTGTTCTCGTTTTTTTTGCGTATCAAGAGAGTGCCATAAAAAGGTCATACATTTCTATGGTGGCCCATTATTTTGTTATTGTGCGCCTATATAACATCCATCAAAACGTTTCTAGGTGTGGGTAAGTCGGTGGCATGTAGGGGTTATCAAGAATATTCCCATACTGCTTGCTCATTATTGACCCGTCACACTAGGTGTTATATAGTATCGGTGTTAGGCAACCCATTGACCTAAGCTCGCTGCCGGTCAGAAATCATTGAAACCGACAAATAACAGGAAGAGGTAAAATTGAAGGAGAAATATGATTATAATGCGAGAACTGAACAAACACGTCCTGAGGTTTCTTCAAAACATGACTTGCAGAAGTACGTAAAGCGAAATTATGCAAGTAAGGACTTCCCCACGACATAACAGTGATAATCCTAAGGTTGATATTCACAAAACACTTTCCTGATTATAGGCCTGTAACCGTGTAAATAAAATCCCTGGTACTTGGTATAAAGATAATTTTATAATCTCTGCGGTATTTCGGTATATCCATGATAATGAAAAGGATTAGAACAATCCAACAAAGAGCCAGCTGAGTGGACCCTATAGCTTGAGCACTGACACGATAGTCAGCTTCTGTGAACACATCAGTCTCCAACTGGTTGGTATCCAGTTCCTCACTACGAGCTATCCAAAGATATTCTGCAAAAGGTAATAATAACACATGAATCAATTAGTAATATATTTTTGCTACTTACATTATAAATAGGCCTACATGTATTGTTTGCTTTCGAATTGAAATATCTCATATATAAATATCTCATATATAATAACAGAGTCATGTTAGTTATATTATACCGTACCGTACCGTACCGTACCGTACCATACCCAGCAATGCAATGCAATGCAATGCAATGCAATGCAATGCAATGCAATGCAATGCAATGCAATGCAATGCAATGCAATTCAATGTGACGTAATGTAATGTAATGTAATGTAATGTAATGTAATATATTATAATATAATACCTCGCACGTGCCTATATTATATTATATTATATTATATTATATTATATTATATTATATTATATTATATTATATTATATTATATTATATTATATTATATTATATTATATTATATTATATTATATTATATTATATTATATTATATTATATTATATTATATTGTATTATATTATATTATATTATATTATAATCTATTATATTATATTATATTATATTATATTATATTATATTATATTATATTATATTATATTATATTATATTATATTATATCATATCATATTATATTATATTATATTATATTACATTATATTATATTATATTGTATTATATTATATTATATTATATTATATTATATTATATTATATTATATTATATTATATTATATTATATTATATTATATTATATTATATTATTATAACCTATTATTCTCGATTCCGATATTTCACTTTAACCCAGTAACTTGCCCGAGAAGTACTGAGTGAGGATGAAACTGACACCAACGTATAAAGTACCTGGTTCACATGTGTCAAAACCACACAGTTGTGTCTGTGTAGATGTATCTTCACATAGCCGTTTGATGGTAATTGTATCAGACACATTGCCAGTAACAGCACAATGCCGATGTCTTTTCTGTATACCGATATCACAAGGTTGCGAACATGTGTCCCAGCTTCCCCATTGACCAGTAACAGCCACTGGATCTGGACAGTTGACCCAATCACACAGAGCGACCTCTTTCACTGCAACTAGAAGTATAGAAATTATATGAACATTCGATTGCATTCTATTGTATCTATTCGCCGCCACATTTTGTTATCAAGGTGTTATAATTATAGTATGAAGTGTCCAAAATTGTTTCTATACCCATATATCATGCTGTAGCATGAATACATTATTTTTGTGTGCATGAGCTCATACACAGAGATGGCGATTTTTCTAGCTGACTGAATTGACGATGATGGATGGTTTTTGTTGATTGTTCAAGTGATTTGTTATGAATTTATATATATATAATAAATGGTGCCGATCTAGTATGCTAAAAAAATTACATTCAAAATTGTATGGTGGATGATGCTGTCTGTAATATTTTTGGTAGTATATATTAAAAAAACACAAACCAAAACCGAAAGATCGATCAATCATTCATGGGAATTAGTCAGCTAGACTAACAGGATTACCGAATTTATAAAATGAATATATTCAAATTATTGTTCATGGTTTACTAATATATAGGTGTAGAAACTTATTCAGAAATATATAGCTCAAGAGATAAGGATATTCATTTGCGATTTACAATGCACTACTACTAGAACGAAACCGTGTGGCTAATGCGAGGTTTTAGATCAACGTCATAGAGCTATATGAGCCCAATATAAAACTGACCATGGAATGGTGATTGATTGAGTCAGGCATATCAGAGAGTTAAGTGAGCCCATTACTTACTACGACATTCTGATTCATTCAGTGAGTTGCACACTCGTGACCTGTGGTGAGTGCCGAGTCCACAAGATGTTGAGCAGGCCGACCAGTTACCCCATAATATAATATCCTCCTCGGATGCAGTCTCTTCTGTAACCAACACAAGAATAATGGTGACCACATAACAGTAGTGTGGGCCTAAAGTTGTAACCAGAGAATATGTTATAGGTCTATGGTTGTAACAACATCAAACTATTCATCAAAATGAAATAATTTAGACATTGTGACTGTGTCGGCGATCATCTTGGATTGTTTTTTAATTCCCCATATAGCAATGCTCCAGTATCTGATAATGGTACTTAGATTTTATCGACAGCATGTTTTAGAAAATTGGTAACGACAACATACTAATCCTGATGTTTTTTTTATTTTATTTTTCTAACTGTTATGTTTTAACATAAGCCCTTATCTCTTTAACCGCAAATTATTCAATCTGAATTTTCACCCACTTGAAATTGTGTCTCGCTGACGCGATCCACCACTTCAAGTGAGTGAAAATTATTCAGATTTGACCAAATGGAGGTCGACTGTTTTCAAATATTGCTGATTGATGTCATATTTTATCTTAAACATTTTTAAAACGTGGTACTTAATGTGCTAATAAAAAATGAAAACCCGAATATATACGACACCGGCGGTTAAAGGGTTATGAAGACAATAATTTGAAATATTTATGAACAATTTTAGCAGTAGGCCTATACATGCCAAACAATGGAATAGCCGCGACGATGGCTTCACACAGAGGGACAAGTGTTGTTATATCAGAATTTTATTATATTCGTTCACCCTCTTTTAAACATGTTAAAAAGGACATGGTTTGCGACGATTACGTATATCGCAACACTTTAACAGAGTTCGTATGTTGTCGTGTTGGGCACATCAGAGTAAACACCACACTGAGACAAAATTATTTCTGGCATCGAAATATCCCTGATTGGAATTGTTCTTTCGCAGCTGGCAAAGAATAAAAAACTGTGTCAGCATTCAAGAGTCAGCTGGCCAGCTAAGTCTGCCAGCCTCCCCCCCCCCCCTCTAGTCTGAATCTCCACATTTGAGGGCTGCTGGAGTAATCCTTCTAAGTCATAGATATAATGCTAGACTGGGTAGTACCCAGTGTACACCAGAATATATTCACTCTATGTTGGCTTATAATCAGACTACCGACTGACTAACCACTGACTCAATGCAAAAAAACAATCTACTGTGTTTTTGGGTCCAGCAAAATGGCGTCTCCAAAGGCTGGGTCTATTTGAATGTATAAGGAAAACACAAGATGATGAATAATTTTGGATGAATTAGCGCATGATAATAAAAGCTGAATAATGGCGAAAAAATGTGAACAAATCATGGCTAAATGTATATAGATAGATACAAGTGTAGTTTACCTTGACAATATGACCATATATCTGGTATCCACACTCCATCTTGGCAGGAGAATGATGATGGACCGTTTAAAAAATACCCATCTTGGCAGACAACATTGAACCCGGTGGAATGAAGAGCAGGTATATGCAGTGAAGACATTGTGGAATTTTGGATTAAAGGGGGAGGCACACAATTCACTGTCAAAAAGAAAAATAATTTACATAATTTTAAGCGCGTTCATGATGTTCATATCAAAGATTCCTTATTATTATACTCAATCTGTGATTTAATCCTTTATTATAAAATTCCAATCTCCTAATACAAAATATAAGATTCATATATTTCCCAAAATGTGCATGTGTGTGCAATTTCTGCCTATTATCATTCAAAATGTGACTGAATTCAAGTTTTTCAAGCCCAATAATTATTCATACTAAATAAAAGCTGTACGAGAAAGCTTATACGTACTATGGCAGTATGTTTCGGTGATAGCATAGCTCATATCTCCTGATGACAGACAGCTAGATGTGTCATTTCCCACCATTTGACTGCAGCACTCAGCACACTCCACTTCCACAACTACGTCGGGTACATTTTCCACACGTGGCTCAACATATTGTACACTACTGTTGATGGGCAGAATTGGACATGTATTTTCTGAAATCACCGTTCTGTATTGTTGTAACTTTTCAATTAAAAATGCATTCGCTACATTCATCTCAAGGCATATTTATCATCAAGAACAGCAGATATTCAACATACACGACTCATTCACCCAGTGTTGGGCTTACGTTCATCCACCGTTACACAACGTTATCATCATTAATTGCAGCTGATTATTTACTAACATTACACCAAAGGTCATGTACAATAAGATGGTCGACTCTGGCCAAAATGTGAAATAACTCTCAGTGCTGCACTCCGGTGTTGGGGGTCAGAACTATGGCTGTGCAACTCTATCCAGTATGATTTTACCATATTATTATGCGTAATTATGGCATTGATTCTATGAAAACAATACATATTTTACCTCATAAAAATCAGAAAAATAAATGTTGACACCCCTATGAACAAAGCCGGCATATTCATTGGTAACAGGTAGCAGGTGACATCTAGCTAACAAGAGACGTTGACCCAATGCTAGGGGAATACTATCCCACCATCTGCAATGCTGGCCCGATATTACACCAACATTTCAGCGTTTCTTGTTTGCTGGGAAGTGACGATACGTGCAAGGGTGGATACTATGTCTAACGACATACGGGTACGACCACCTCCCGCTCTGTGCCCAGATATTAGTGCACATTTCAATCTTTAAAATGTTATTTTAATAGCGGTCATTTTATTTCCGAAAATAAATATTGCAATATATCTGGATAACTGTCAAACCTAGGAAAACATTTGTTTTATATGACGATTAACTTGGCATAGTTCCAGCCCCCGCCATCTTATTGCATTGTATCTTTGGTTACACACATCTCAATACATCTTTATTATATCTCACTTACATCTGATAATCCACCAAGGTTACACACTCATCTCAAGCATCTTTATCATCATTGCTCACAGCTGATCATTCACCAATGTTACACTCATGTCAAATTTTCTTTAGGCCCTATTGTGTCATACTCACAGCTGATAATTCACCAAGGTTACACACTCATCTCAAGCATCTTTGTCATCATTGTTCACAGCTGATCATTCACTAATGTTACTCTCATGTTTAATTATCTTTGCTGTATCATACTCACAGCTGATAATTCACCAAGGTTACACACTCATCTCAAGCATCTTTATCATCATTGCTCACAGCTGATCATTCACTAATGTTACTCTCATGTTTAATTATCTTTGTTGTGTCATACTCACAGCTGATAATTCATCAAGGTTACACACTCATCTCAAGCATCTTTATCATCATTGCTCACAGCTGATCATTCACTAATGCTACTCTCATGTTTAATTATCTTTGCTGTGTCATACTCACAGCTGATAATTCACCAAGGTTACACACTCATCTCAAGCATCTTTATCATCATTGTTCACAGCTGATCATTCACTAATGTTACTCTCATGTTTAATTATCTTTGCTGTGTCATACTCACAGCTGATAATTCACCAAGGTTACACACTCATCTCAAGCATCTTTATCATCATTGCTCACAGCTGATCATTCACTAATGTTACACCCATCTCAAGGCATCTGTATCATCATTACTCCTGGCTGATCATTTATTACACAAATAAAAGGCGTTATTATCACCAACAAGCTCCGCTGAATAATTCGTCCTCTTGGATATGAAAGGGTGTATCTGCCACTTCACAAAGTGACAGATACACCCTTTCATATCCAAGGGGACGAATTATAATAACTCTCCACTTATTATGACGTAGGCCTACCTAACATTTATCATTGAACTTATTTAAACTCACGTAGACAGTTTTGCACGCCTCGCCAGACACCAAAGGCACCACAGTTGACAGAGTATTGCAGTTGTAATGAAGCGGTTGTGTATCCTTCAGAACACTCTACTGTTACGTATGTCCGGTATGGTGAGAGTGACAAGGTCTCTTTAGTTCCCGATATAAACGTTAGAGGGCAAGGTTCGGGTTCTGTCAATAACCAGACACATTATTCAAACAAAAATAGCACTGTTGATCAAAAAAGCCACCAAATGATTATTGTATTGGGTTTGCTTCAGAGCTTGTGTATGCACCAGAATTGTGTATAGCAATTAAAAGTTGGAGATGTAGAAGGAAAAAAAGTTTTTATCTATGAGCTGTAGCTGGATCCTCCAGCCTATAAGATAAGCTTGCTGATAGTGATAGGTTAAGTTTTGAGATTGAACATTGGAGAATTAGTACATTGGTAGAATATTGGCCGTAAACATGAGGTGTTTTTGGACCTTAATTTGGATTAAAAAAACCTAAGCAGTATAGGTGAACATTAAAAAAACCGACGATCGGGGCTTGCATTTTAAATATTGTAAGGAAATGACATTTCAAAATCATATATTCTCTAATGGACGTTACGTGCAAAACGGTGCAAATCGTGCAGACTGAATGTTTTCAAGACTATATTCACATACAATAGTGAGCCATGAAAAGTGAGGGTGTTCATTCAGGAAGTGTTTTTGCTGCACAACCCTATTTTGATTTCACTGTTAACCGAACTAACGTCAATATGAATAACTTCATCATTTCAGTCGGATTGATCATTTTAAGAAATTGCATGTTCTTATATGTAACTGCGATGCATTTAATTTAGCTTGAATGAAAAAACATTTTATTAAGCAGTTTATACAGTTACCATAATTATAATAGCCACCATGTCATCAAAATAACCCAGATGCATGACATCTAAGTGATTTTACGTTTAACCCTCCGCCGGTGCCGCATATATTCAGCTTTTCAATTTTTTATTAGCACAATAAGTACCACATTCTAAATATGTTAAATATAAAATGTGACACCAACTAGCAAGATTTGAAAAGATTTCACCCCCATTTTGTCAAATCTAAATAATTTTCACTCACTTAGAGTTGTGGATCGCCTCAACGAGACACAACTTCAAGTTGGTGAAAATTCAAATTGAATAATTTAGCGGTTAAAGGGTTAAAAAAGCTTATTGAATAAGCTGAACAACAGGTCAATAATCATTGATAATGACAGACAAGAATGTGTACAATAACCATAATATAATATATACAATTATCACACCTGTACATGTCTCTGGAGTTGTCCATCTTCCTGTTCTTTCACATATTATCGTCTGTGTACGATGACCAGATAATATCAGCCATCCCTCCGTACAGGTGACTACGGCCTCATCTCCATACACACCAGACACCCCGCTCAGGTTAGACTGGGGTAAACTAATAGGTGAACAAATCACTCCTAAAACAAACACATAAACTATGTCATGTTAGAATAGAACAGGTTGATTGGTGGAGAAATAACTCCTAAGACAAAGACAAAACTCTGTCATGCTACAGGGGAACAGGCTGATTGGTGAAGAGCTCACATCTAAAACAAGGAAATAAACTAAGTCAGACAAATTACGGCCATGTCGTGTATTGAACAATTATTTGAATCCATACTTAATAAAATACTTTTAAAAAACGAAGTATGTAATGCTAATGATCCCAATCAAGCTGATTTTAAAGTAACTCCCAAACAACAGATAATATAGTTATACTATGTGTCATCCTAGATAACAAAGATGTCTCCCAAAGCCCATATACTCAAACTCATGATACTCAAACTGAGAAATATAAGACATCTTGGGGTTGCGTATATAGCACCAAGGTCAAAGGTCAGTACATAGGAACTTCTAATACTACTACTTTGGCCACTCATTGCACATTCATCATTATTTATGTTTAGCCTATATGTTGACAGATCTTTCTGATCATGGGCTCTGTAGGAACTACCCATTTCATATTAATTTTACAGAGGTGATAGGTGTAGGCCTAAGTATTCTGGCTCAAAGTGAACCTGTGGGATCATCTAGATTCGGTCATCAAGTAGGCCAACCACTACCCTGATGACACGCAATGTGAGTAGCTTAGCTTAGCCGGGTATCCAACCACAGCCAGACTGTAAGAATGTGTACGTTGTTGAGAGGCAACATATAGCACCAACCTCTGAATGAATACGTCCTGTGATCATGGCGTAAAATGTGAAATGGGTGAAGGCCTAACGCAGCAAACACGACACGTTGAAACAATGACGTTGAGCCAACATTAAAATATCATTCTTTCAACGTGTCGTGTTTACTGGGAATATATATATCGTCCTTGTTCAGGTAAGAATGTGTACGGTATGTGGTGTTTTGGCGAATATCACTTTTTAGTACTGTGACTATATGGCTATGACTATACTGAATACGGCGTTCGCTCATCGATATCTGCTCGATCACTGAAGTTAAGCGACGTCGCGCCCGGTTCATAAGTGGATGGGTGACCGCCTGGGACTGCCAGGTGCCGTATACACTATCGTGGGGCTCAGAGAACCACGTAAATCAGATGGCTCGTCTGACTGACTTTGAGTTGGACGTAAAAGAACCTCAATGGACGTAGGCGCAGTTTCTATCCGGCGAGACCCCAAAAAATCCACAATATGGAGTACTTGGCACATATATAAGGCCATGAATGATATCATGAATGATAACGGGCCTTGCTAAGTTACTCCCGTGGCGCGATAGCACAATAGTGCGTACTGCCACGTAATATACAGATACAGATACCAGTTATACACCGTCACAAGTACCACCATGGGCATTGACCTACGCTCTTTATGTTGGTAAAAAATATTCTTCAAAAAAAAACGTTATTTAGTTGTGTGATTAAAGTCTGAACATTTAAGAAAATACTGCGTATATATGTACTCAGGTAGCAAATAATGCATATGTGTCTATTTCGACCAGACGCACTGTCGGTAATAATGAGTAGGGCCTATATATGACTGTAATAAAATATGACATACGCAATATTAAGAACAATTACATTGTCTATAATCTACATACGCAGTATTACATGTCTGAAATATTGCGTCTGCGTACTTAATTATGTATGGTAGTTTACATATACGGTGTAGCATAGGTATGTAGACATATTGCATTAATGTACGTAATAATCAAAGTTAGAGTGTAAATGTTAGTAGGGATTTGTAGGCATGGTATGACTTATTTGTGATGACGTACTGTATCATCATCATGCAATACATACAATGTAGCTCAAATGCATAACTTTCAGGTGTATGCAGCGCACTGAGTGGTTTGTCCCAGTGAAGATAAACTACAACTAAACACATTAAAAAAAACATTTTAAAATGTCAAAAACGTTCTGATATATTATAATTCTTCTCAAAGTAAATTCACTCGAGTTTGAAATATATATCATACCGAACAAAGTACATTGTTGTAACAAATATTTCACTGTCTAACTATATATTCGTTATCTTGATCTGTAGATACATGTACTACTATACAGTATTATAATCCGATATTCACGCACAACGTTATCATGCCTATCGGATCACATTGCAATGACGTTGCGTGGCAAAGGCTATGTAGTGTCTAGATACCAGGATATCTAAAAAAATGTCAATTATACATTAAATTAATAAAAAATATTTAGGGGCCTAATTTGTATTCGTAAATAGTCACAAAATTTATTTGATTTGATTTGTATTATTATAAAATGTATCGGGTATATGAAAGATATTTGAGACCTATATATATAGCTTGTTATCAATTTGAAAATGGTGACGAAAAGTTATTGTAATAGTAATGGCGTCATGGCGTACATCGGCAAGTGTCGGTACCGAAAGTAAAAACAAGAGTGTCAGACAAACTGTTACTATTGGTGTTATGAGAGTGAATAAGGACAAGCACATGTTTTCTATATAACTGTTACTGTGCGGTGAAATCCACCCCTGTTCTGGCCCATCCAGGTCTATCCGCATTATTAAAACACCTCGCTACCCATGGTAGATAAAGAAATTACGTTTTCTCATCAATGTAACAAGTGTTTGCCTAGTCAGGCACAGCCTTTGTTTCCTACTGATGAAGATCCCAGTGACGATTTTAACATCATTTCGGGTCTAGGTTATAACGACAATATAGTATACTAAGAAATCAGCCCCTACCGTCGATGGCTGAAGAGAACACCTACCATCAAAAATGCCTCTGTACAAGTTAGAATGTTTTGAAAAAAATGGTCCGCATTGCTTACATCTAAATGTCAGACGTTTATTGTCTAAAATTGACGAACTAAAAATTATTGTCCAGCAGTCTCGGACTGCAGTTATAGCCGTAACAGAGACTTGGCTTGACTCTTCCGTTCTGGTAAACGAAATCAATACTGCACATATGTTGTAATCAAGAGAGATAGACAACGGGACGGTGGAGGAGTGTGTTTATACATCAGATCTGATTTGGCATTTAATCCTAGAACAGATATATCCCATCATCCAGATGTTGAAGTGATATGGGCGGAACTATTGCTACCTCACTCTAGACCTATTTTGATTGGAGCTTGCTATAGACCTCCGACCGCAAATAATTTTTATTCACTCTTTGAAAATTCATGTTTAGATAAAGAGCGATTTTTTACCTGGAAACTATTGTCCTTGGAGATTTCAATACTGAAGTTGTTAGACTATCAACAACATTGTATAAGTCCCTGAATCATCTCATGTACCTATGCAATTGGTCACAGCTCATAAAGGAGCCTACTAGGGTCACTCCGGTCATAGAGTCTGCTCTGGATCTTGTGATTGTGTCGGATAAGAGGACAAATTACACAGTCTGGAGTTATTCACTGTGGCCTGAGTGACCATTTTTTGGCATACTGTACTAGAAAGGCATCCAAAAACAAATTTATTGCGCATAATACTGTGCAAATAAGATCTCTGAAAAACTATTCACCTGAAAAATTAATTCAAGAATTAGGTAAATTAAACTGGAACAATTTTATTACTTGTGATAATGTTAATCAAGTTTGGGATAGTTTTTTAAAGGTTTTTCTATGTCTGTGGTTGACAGCATAGCCCCTAACATAGAAATTCGTCTCAAACAATGTACAGAGCCATGGATGTGCAATGAAATCCTAGAAGATATAAGGGAGAGAAAAAAGTCATTGAATAATTTTAAGAAACAAAGAACTGTAGCAAATTTTAAAGCTTTTTGTCTTTTAAGAAATAAATTACAGCGCTTAATAAAATCGGCGAAGCGCACGTATTTTAATGATAAATTAAGCAGTGCAAAAAATATTTCTAAGACAACAAAAGGATCATCGAACATTGGTTTGAAAATAGAAAACGAAATTTCTTTTGATAAAAAAACAGTGGCCAATACATTCAACAATTTTTTTACCACTATTGCAGAAAACCTGAACTGCCTGATATTTCAGGTGGTTTTAGAGGCTCTTTTATTGACAATTACTACCAGAATAAAGGTGTTAAACCTAATGCGTTTATTTTTTAACCTGTAAGTGAAGATGTAATTTTAAAACTTATAGGGAATCTGTCCATTCGCAAAGCGACCGATCTTGTTGGTTTGTCAGCAAGATTTGTAAGAGATGGTGCGAGTGTAATTTCTTCACCTCTTGCACATTATAAATTTATCTTTACATTTAGGCTGTGTTCCGGATGAAATGAAAACGCCGAGGGTTATACCCCTTTACAAAAAGAAATCTACAACTGACCCCGATCTCTTTTTCAACTGACACTTGTCTCACATAACTGACAGATCAGATTCGCTTTCGAATGGACAGAGGTTTTTATACTGACATGGTCATGATCGACTTGCAAAACGCATTTGATACAGTCGATCATGATATTTTGCTTCAAAAATTAAAGGCTTTTGGTTTTGATCCTCTGGCTATTAAATGGTTTGAATCATACTTGAAAGGCAGACATAAAAAAACAAAAATTAATGAGATTTTTCTAACCACAGAGTGGTTCCTTGAGGAGTACCACAGGGATCCATTCTGGGGCCATTGCTATTTTTATTATATATTAATGACATGGAGGCTGCTGTCTCATGTAAACTCATTTTTACGCTGAAGCCCTTTTAGTTTCTGGCAATTCTAGTTTCTGGCAACGAACTTTCTTCTCTGACCTGATGGTTGGTCGATAATAGACTATCCCTCCATTTAGGGAAGACAGAATCAATACTTTTTGTTTAAAAGAAAATACTTTCTTCAGAAATGAATGTTACATGTTGTGACTTGTGAGACCATGGTAGCCTCTACAAAAAATGTGCTAGATTTGGGAGTAGATTTAGATTGTAATTATATTGCGTGGAATATTCTTAAGAAAAGCAACTCGCGACTCAAATTCTTATGGAGACATGCAAAATTTAAAACACAAATTCAAAGAAACTTTTGTCATCAGCTTTAATTTAATGTCATTTTTTTTTTGCATGCTCCGAATGGTTTAGTGGTCTTCAGAAAATTTACCAACAAAAACATCAAATTCTTCAAAATAAAATGATCGAATTCGTCCTGAATTTCTCCCCAAGGACGCATATTGGTGTCGATGATATCAAAATATCAATTGGATACCTGTTTGGGAACGCGTCAAACAAATTAAACTTCACAACATGTTTAGAATAATTCATAGAACAGCCCCAAAATACTGACGGGATTCATTATCCATGGTCAGTCATGAACATGACAGATACATTAGAACTAGTGTGCAATCCCTGGTCTTACCACATGTAAAATCTGCGGGTGTCAAGTCTTTTCGATACTCTGCCAGTAAAATGTGGTTTTGTCCACCAGTACATCTCAGAATACAAAAAAACTTGTTAACTTTTAAACATCCTGTCAAAAAACACGGAGTTGGAAAGACGTGAAGAGGAAGCATATATTTACTACTAGTTTTCACTTTATATTATATTCAGTATTTTAATTTATTTTAGCACAAGTCTAAAATTAGCATAGTAACCGTTATCATATTTTAACATATTTTTTATATTTATATAGGTATAGATTCTACTCTAGCAGAGGGCTACTTCGGTGGGACTTGGGAGGGGCTTTTAATTGTGCAATGGTTTGCATGTTTAAGCCTTTCTCTATTTTCTGTTGTGGTTTACTCTCCGCGAGAGTGGACTTGTTATAAATTTGCTGAGATATTTCAATTTCTGGTGTGGTCAGCTTGACCAATTATTTATATATATTTATATTGACTAAATTATTTCTTGTCATGCCATCATGGATAAATATTCTCACCAGGTGTTTTATTCCCTGGTGACCATGATTGGTGACCCATGATTTTTATGTATTTGTACTATTGATCATGTTTTGTCCCCATGTCAATGGTTCACTGAGTAAATCTAACTAACAAACTAACTAAATAGTACTAGATGTGAGAGTAACAATAATATAACTCAAAGACTGTAATAGTGATAGTAATACAATAATTTCACAGTAATAGTAATAGTAATATATTCTATGTAATAGATGACATGTCTGCTCATCATACAGTACAAAACGACGTCTACTCAGCAAAGTGATTAGCTACTCTTCAAGCAGTGTGAACGGTGTGTGATCAGGCTCGAAAACTCACCCTGCAAGCTTACCTAATTGTGACATAAGAGCCTATCCATTTAAACGCTTTAATCAATGATGAGCCAACAACTGTAGAAGTTATGCTATCGCTGTCCCAACAACACAAGCAGGCACCCATCAAGTGAGCTGGTCAGCTAGGGCCAAGAGCTGAGATACTAGCTTTGGAAAACATATGATCTAACTCACCACTAAATATGCAGCAAATATGTCAAGGTATATAATTATAAGGGCTAGAACTATTCACCACTAGTTCTGACTGAGAACAACAGGTTGGAGCCAATTGGTCACAATATCTAACATACGCATATTTTACACTTTTTAATCTGAATTCGTTTTTTATGCTGTGCATTTAAAATAAAAGTACTGAATAGTTCGATCATATTACAAATAGGCTTAGCCGAACCACTCACTTTGACAGATGATATCAGCGGTCCATACCCCTAGAGGCTGACACTGCATCTCGCCTCTGGGCTGTCCGGCATCACCGCTGACCCCATATCCTTCAGCACAATTTACAGTCACAATAGTACCTTCTGGCACCACAGGTAGGTCATCTTGTGTATTGTCTAGTTGTCTGCCTGGACATATTTTATCTACAAAGAAACCAGCAAAGTTGAGATAGTAGTGTTAGATTATCAAACCAATATTGGCCCATATTTCTTTTTTTTTTGCTTAGCAATGATGTTAAGAAGGTTAACATCTCTATCATATATACTGGGTCATAACCAAAGCTCGTCGGTATTGCTGATTAGTATTTCTTATAGCTACGCATTTTGGCTAGACTAATTAAAAATCATATTATGTGAAATTTACTACGTATATTACCATGAATACATTGTTTTAAATTTATTCCTAAAATAATTGCTAACAATGGTCATTTACCCAAGTTGCCCTGCGTTAACGTATTAGCAAATGATTGATAGTAAAAATCTGGAAAACTAAACTACTTTTTCAAAATATTGTATAATTGTGGCAAATATGTATGTAATACTTTGAAAGATGTTGATTTACATTATAAAAGTTGGTGTGAGTGAGCGTGCTTGTTGACTTTATGCCACCTTAAAAAAACTGAAGTATTTATGTTGGGCCCATAAGAGCTGCTCGTTTTGCACACACTACTGGATACTATGTTTGATTGCAAAAAAAAGAAGTTATTGTCATATACATTTGATTAAATTATGTAATATCATCCATTTTTTTTCACAGAGAACACATTTCATTTAACCAATGTTGAATTTATGCTTTGCCAGTGTCATAGACATAAACATAAATTTGCCAAAAAAATAGAATTCGGAAAGCTAATCATTTTAAACCCGCTTTGATAGTTTCTGATGGGAATCAAAATTCTACAAGTTTTAGGTAAGTTTTAACTTCTTATTAATTCCACCATAAATAAGATATCTGAATTACATAACTATGGTGAATGGCGTGCCTATTTTTCTATAATTGGCTAATGTGATAATCTACTGTAATTAAGATTCCTCTGCTTGAATAGACGTTTGTCGGAGGATAAGCCAGAAACACATCAAAGAGCAAAGCAGGTTTTTTTCCAAAAACATAATATGATGATATGATATGGTAATTTTTTTTATATAGCGTGGTATCCTGCAGCTATGCAGATCAGGACACTTCACAGTCATAACATTTAAGAATAAAAGTCTTTTGTTTAAAACATAAAAAACGTGTAAAAGAAGTTAAAATGTTTATTTGTGTACGTTGACTTTATTGAAAGCTATTTGCGTTCGTAGTAATTGATGAATAAATGAGTCTTCAATTGAGTCTTATATTATGCAAGTGATGTTGACATTCGGACTTTGGCTGGTAGCTTATTCCACAGTTCTGGAGCAGCAACCTGAAAGGCACAAATCCCGATCTTTTTTTTGGATGTAGGTTGGTACAGTCTTATTTCTTTTGCTCCTCGTGTTCGTTCATCTCGACACTGAGTCTTCAACAGCCGAGACAGGTAAGATGGTGCTTGTCCATGCACACACTTGTATGCCAGCACCAGAACTTTGTACTTAATACGAGAGCTCACAGGAAACCAGGGTAACTCTTTTAGCACTGGTGCCAGCAATGAATTACAGTAATCCAGGTGTGATGTAATGAGGGCCTGAACTGCGTTTTTGGTAGCATCTGTGGTGAGGTAGCGATAAATACAGCACAGCCTCCATAAGTGGTAGTTACAGGCTCTACATACAGCCCTCACAAGTTGATCCATATTCAAGTGTTGGTCAAGCTGCACACTAGAGTCACGTACGCAAGCCACCGGCACGATAGTACTTTTACCGACGGCCATAGTTGATAGACCATATTTCTGCAGATGATATTTTGACATGAAAATGACCATCTCAGTCTTGTTATCATTTAGTTTGAGCATCCACCGTGCCATCCACATAAGTAGTTCATTAAAACAGGCTATTAGTCTTTGAATGGCTTCTTCACGGGCACCAGGAACTGACGGATCATACTCGACAAACAACCGTGTGTCGTCTGCATATTTCTGGTACTTTATTCTGTGTTTCTTGAAAATTCGCCGCATGGGTGTGGTATACAGGGTGAAGAGCATTGGACCGAGTACAGAGCCCTGTGGGACACCACTTTCCAAGGGTGTGTGGTCGGATGTCACTTGACCGATTTTTACTTACTGGGTACGTTGTTTGAGATATGTCCTCAGTCATGATAGAGCATTGTCAGGTACCCCAAACTCTTCATTCAGCAGCGTTATTAGTTGATCTTGGTTGATTGTGTCAAATGCAACCGAAAAGTCCAGCATGACAAAGACAACTGCCTGATTCCTATCCAAGGCACTTGTCAAATCATTGTGCACTCTGAGCAAGGCGGTCTCTGTGCTGTGAGCTGCTCTATATGCTGACTGATATCCTTCCTGCAATCCATTTGTGGTGAGATGTTCTAATAGTTGCTTCACAGCAATCTTCTCAAGAACTTTGCTGATGAACGGGATATTAAACATTCATTTTTTTCATGTTTTATTACCTTTGTCCGCATGTATTCAATATTCTTTTTTCCTAATCAAAAACGCGTTTTGTAGATTGTAGAAATACATTGGAGGAATCAGCAGACACAGCAAAGCCCAGGAATAAAAATGCGTTTTGTGGAAATGTAACATATGTTTTACTATTAACTTGAATTTGTGTATTGTGCATGCTGTATTAAGCAGAAGCTTGTCATCTAGATAAAGCCAAATCATACAAAACACGTTTTGTGGTGTGTGGCAGATGCATTACAGAGAAAATATGCAAATATATTATAATACACATAGTACAGACAGGTATTTGCCAATAGCCTGACTTGAAATCTATGATGGTAAAAATGGTATCACCTTTCACTTAAGCATGATGTCCTGAAGAAATAGTGTTATGAAAGAATCTTATAACTGAGCGAAATTAAGGTTCCTTAAACTACATAAAAGCAATACTCTCATAGTTTCGTCACATCTACCATTACAATAGAGGAATGAATAGTTGTTTTTACCTTGTGTAAGCATTCTATTAACTTTAGTTTTGGTAAATGTATGATTTGTAAATGGCATACAATGTAAATACAGACATCAAGGACCACACCAGTTGAAATATTACACTTAATCAAATTACACTGATTCAATGATTTTGAAAGTGAAAATTACATTTTACATTTTATAACTTGTCTGTTGAAATAAAAGTATAAATATTTTGATTACACAAACAATCATTATTCTATGTTATAAAAATTGCTGAACCCATCTATTAAATTATTGCACAAACCATAGTTAATATTCAGCACTTGTTTATGTGTTTTTTCAATTTTTCAATTTTTATATAGTCATAGTGAGAGCTTGAAATCCACTCCCACACATCTCCCCCACAGTCACTGTTCACATGACAAGTCCTGTGACATCCAAAACACGTTTCATGGGTACAGGTAGCTGATCTTCTAGCTCTAACATACACTTGTTTTTGTTCAGTCCTTCTTGTTTCATGTTAACTCTAATTTATACATTTTTGTAGCTAACTGATTTAATCAGACAGATAATAATACATCATTTAGCTATGTAGATGAAGGTCTGATAAGTGGATTGAGCCTCACTGAGAATATCTGATCAGGTGGTCAGGCAGGCATAATTTCTTCTAAATATGAGACCTTGGGGACCAAGATGTGATAAAATTCGGTGGGTTTGATAAACATGAATTATATTGTTTCCTAACAGTCAAAGTATTGCATGGTGAATTAGGACACACAAATTAAACGTTTATTACAATGGCCAAATGTGTGTCTACGTACTTCATAAAATATTTCAAGGAAAGCAAAGCTGTTAAGGGTGTTCGAACTGCTCTTTTTAAACAACAAAATAAATAATCAGTAAAAAGCATCTACATGCAGATAACGAATGAAGCCCGGATAATAAATTTTAACTGATCTAGATAATTGCATTAAGAATGATAAATTCAAGGATTTTAACAGTTAATGTTGTAGGTTGAAATACTTGAAAAAATAATAATTCAATAATTTATACACAACACCAATATGTAAATAATTTATGAAAAACTAGCCTTGGCTCAATGATCATGGTGATGGGTAGTTACATCATTGAACTAAGGTTGGGAAAATTCCACTTACGTGTACATGCAGGTATGTTATGATTCCAGAGTAATGACTCGGTACAGGTGATGTTAATGCGGGAAGACGCCACATTCCCTTGTATCACATGATACTCCATATCACACAGTACCTCCACCTCCTCTCCATAAAAGTATTCCCTCTCTAAGCCTCCACTAAGGCTGGAATGCTCCACACTCAAGTTAACACATGGTACAGCTGTGTGCATGAGAGACATTTACATGATTTAGGCACAGAAATGATGAGTTACTATTTATCGGACATTTGGTTGATAGCAATAGTACATTTTTGACATTTGAAATAAGTATGTTTTACTTAAATATTTATGGCAAATTGAACCGCAAGGATAGATGGATTTATAGATATATTGCATTTAAAATATAATGATCTGCCAATTCAAAATTAATGACATTCTAAAAAATACTAAAATTTAAATTATCAGACAGGTGGATATAATAATGATTATCATAAGGTTACTAAGGAAATTTTATTCCGGTTATTGTGGGATTGTTTTGTATTGTTATATGCTCAACCATATTTATTGCAGAGCTCTGATTCATATATAAAAAACTGATCCATGATAATAAAAAAGTGGCATAGTGAGACAAGAGCGCTGTGATGCAGGTCATTTTTACCCACTTAATTGAAGGGAGACACAGTTTCAGGTGGTCAAAATTTCTAGAAAATTTGTAGGCAAAGGATACAGTCTTAGACAACACAAAACTAACTTTATTCTGTGACCTTTAAAACCATGTATGAAGATCAAAAATGACTACTAGCGATTATAGTGAAAATACAACTTTTTCATAAGTGGTTCAATAGCTAAAGCTAGGAGATATGGCATTTCCGACGTACTGGGTGGTTCAGAAGTCATAAGAGATAAGATAAATTGTATTTTCAATCGGCATGGTACAATTGGAATGACATTATTGATAACATAAGTAGATTCTGAGCCATTAAGTTACTCAGACCATGACACAACATGCTGAATTATTCTATGCATGGCTTGTTGGAATTCACTTACCGTGACATGTGTGCAGGTTGTTCCAGGTCCCGTTAGGATTGCACATGGTGACAAAGTTTAGCTCTAATAAGGATGTTAAGTAACCAGTGTCACATTGAACAACTACTTCCTCTCCATAATACGCCTCTAGTCTGCGAGGGGTAGCATGGGATAAAGACACGTTGTCACACCGTATTGCTACAAAACATAAAGAGTAGTAGCTAAAATGAGCCATTAGCCGAGTATTTGTTCAGTGTCAGGCCAGCGTTAAACCTCAATATTGGGCTATGTTAGCATACTGACAGAGACAATTTGAACTCCATCTCGTGTCTCATGTGTTTAAGTTCTATCAAAAGATAATTTAAAGTGCTAAACGTTACTAAAATGGTAATATCCATTTTTGCATAAAACCACTATTTATGAGATTAACGTCTGTAATGCCATTGACATAATGTAAGTCTAGATCAGAACAGTAAATGTTCAGTATTAAAGTTGTGTTCAGATGTGTTTATTTCTTCCTTACGAGAGCATGATTGAGTGTTACTCCAGTCTTGTGTCCCTTCACATGTGACGAGGAAACCATCTTGGTCATCTTCCGTGCTGTAACCCTCATCACAGCTGATGTAGATAGAGGTCAAGTAATCACCTCCAAGATTAGACGCATTGGTAGATACGATTGTCAGTGGAAAACAGGAACTCTCTGCAGAAAAAAAAACCTTTATTATATAGTACAGCCCCTCAATGATATCCTGCTCTCTGTATGATTAATATGAACTGGCATGCCAAGAAAGCCCACGGCCAAATTAATTAAAAAGAATAAATTCATACATTTTAATCGGATCAGAAGTTAGTCCCATACGTGACCCATTGCATTCTGGGCCAGCAAGATCAATTTCCTGGCTCGCGGCGGGCCAGGAACGAGGCTAGGGTAGGCTAGGCATATGGCTACATTGATCAATAAATCATAGGTCTGGAGAGGCCTAAATACTTAAGGCTAAATAGCTACAATACATAAATAAATCATAGGCCTATGCCTTGCCTACAATCATATAACATGTATAGAGTCTATAATACATCTCTCGCTGTCGCACTTAACATTACTAGGGCCTACATAGGTCCTATCAATGATTAGGCAAAAATACCTTTGATTCCAATTAGCCTACCCGACCAACCATATTTGACCCCAAAGTTGTCTGGCAATTTCTGAAAAAAAAAAAAAAAAAATTCTGCAATTCTGCATTTTGGGCCAATTTGACCTTTTTTTCAAAGTGAAATTGAAAAGAGAAAGTTTCTCTACCTAGTCCTACCCCATATAGTCTAGGTCTACCGGAATAAAAAAAATCGAAAAAAAATCATTAGGGCCCTAGCCTAGGCCTATACTCTGTCCGACGGTGCAGGATGGTCCAAAATGAAAGCTAGCTTTTTGGTAGGTCGGTATCTAGCCTACCCTGTTTGGGTAGGCAGTGTGATCTGAAACACAGGTAGGCCTATTTGTTTTGCCTTTAAAGTTTAATATCGGGGGGGGGGGTTGGTGATTCAGTACGAGAAGGGGGGGCTGGCGATCCCACTGTGCTGGCCCCTATTCCCTTTTTCACTTGACACTTGTTTATAGATCGGATAGGTACGATCTGCCCTATTCGAGTTCCAGACAATTTCAGGTGGCGTCTATATTTTATAAACTGGGCCTAGTCCTATACTACATTAGCCCCACTTGAGGGCTAGCTATCCCAAACAAACAAACAAACAAACAAACAAACAAACTTATACTCAGTAGGCCTAGACTCAGTTTATGTGAGACAAGACAAATAATGTGTGCCTGAGAACTTGAATGTTTGCCCCCTGGTGAATACTCCTGCCACTTGACTTGGAAACCTTAGCAACGAGGGACTGTTGCGCATGGGCAGTGGGTATGAAAGTGACAGGAACTAAATTCTGACACACTTTTTTCTCAGGGAACACTGTGGAAAAATTGACCTTTGATCCGTGCCCATGTTGCCATAAGGCCCACGGCTCATGGGCGCTTCGCGCCCAGGGCCGTGGGCTATTATGCTTGATCGCTTGAATATATCAACAGAATATTAACAAAATTACTTAGGTGTTTGTCTTATGCTCTATATATTATTATCCAGAAATGATAATCATTAGTGGAAAGTGTGACACACAAAATTATAGTCATGTATGTAGTATAGTATTGGAAAAAAGTACAATTAGTGAAATTATTAGACATTTATCCAGCTTTTGAGAGGTATCAGAGGCACAACGTGCATGTTTAGATTGTTATTTATGCCTATTCTGATTAGGTTCTATTTTTATTATAGAGACTGTTTGGATAGCTTACTCTGACAGCCCCCGCTCGTCCATGTTCTGTCTGCTTGACAAATCACGCTGAAGTTTCGACCACCTCGTGTGGCTTCATAACCATATAAACACCGGACGTCAACCTCTTTCTCATATCGACCTTCTATGTCAATGATGTCTATAGCATTGGGTATATTTAAAAGTGGACAAGATAAACCTGCAACGAGAGTAATAAATTGTTAGGCTATGATAGCCACACGGTATGAATTATAATTATATTAAGTATTTGTTGTAGCCGATTTGTGGATGATTGACTCGAGCTATTCATTTTGGACGTTCTTTCATCACATTGGTAACACTTAGGCCTTTCTCATCACCTAGGGTGGATAAACATTCAGTGGCGGATCCCCTCCGTTCAGGGTCCCAAAAACAAAAAAAAACTACCATAATTTGGGGGAGCATGCCCCCGGACCCCTCTAGAGCATATTATTACCAGCTGTGTTGTGTATGAATTCTTGCAAAAATTGCACACCCCCCCCCCCCATCAGTCAATTCCTGGATCCGCCACTGACATTCCCTTGGAATATACATGTATGTGATGCTCGCTTAAGCTCATCGCACACATCATGATACATTGCACAAACAATATTTTACACATGATTAATATCGAGTTTGCTCTTCTATTTACACAGTGTATTCATTTATTTCATTTAATCATATTAATTGAGCTTAACATCGTAGATACCCCCTGCTCTCACAGAAAAATAGCTAGGTTTGCAAACAATTTGTCCAGAGTTAATTTATTAAAGATATCAGCTATAACAATGGATTATCTATTGAAACTATTATAATAAGCTATAGTAGGGCTCACTACTTACGTTTACAGTGAATTATGGACGACCAATTGCCTCCTAATTGACATATAGTCCAATAGGCTTCCCTTGTGTCTGCTATGTCATACCCGGACAGACATTCAACATATGAACTTTCTCCCAATGACTTGGTGTGTACTGGACTAAGAGTATTATCAGCCACAAAACCTAGACACCTGGCCACTTAATAGGACACAGAAAAACATGCTTTACAATTTCAGTAATGGAAATTAAATCGTTCTTTTTTGCGAATAGCGATCATGTTTTACTTAAACATGTATTAATAACACAACACAAGCCAACACAACATATATCCCAATGCTGCTGTAAAATTTCTCCGTCCTCTGCGACGCTCACCCAACATTACAGTAGTATTGGGTAAATGTCTCGTATTTGCAACTGGAACCGTGATGAGCAGGCTCGAATCGGTTTACTCACGTTTCGAGTACATGTTTGGTAGACGTACAATAAATTATCTAAATATATTTTGATCCGAAGCAAATATCATTAGAAACTATAGCGCTGATCGGCCTTACGGAGCGAGTTGCCTGGTCAACGGCTATAGAAACTAGGAAGTCAATCAGAATCTGCAAACCTCCGCCGAAATTAATGATAGTAATCCGTATCATTCCCAAAATTTAGCAGATTGGCCCAAGACACACCTCAGATAAACGTTTTATGAAAATCCGTGCGTAATTCGAATCCTGGATCTGGATAGTAATCCGGACCGTTATCCGGATCATCCTCAAAAACTTATCGATTTTTCTTTGGTTCGAGACACACATCTGGTAAAAAATGCATGCATTACTTTTCAACTAATCCGCCGGACGTACAGACAGACAGACAAACACAACCCAAAATAACCCAAACATAACCTTCTTGGCGGAGGTAATAATACTATACTGCTCTGCAAAGCCAAAAGGCAGTATCTGCTTACTTGGTAAGTAAGCAGATACTGCCTTTTGGCTTTGCACGGCAGTATAGTGAATAATATGAAATGCTGAAGCTGGCTGTTTTTGACTAGCTGTAAGAATTGGTGTGTCATAAACGAACTACACCCAATAATATTTCACGTTCTTGACCCTCATGTTGAGATGTTGGCGGTTTTCTGGTGGCAGGGTTTTTAACCCCAGCAAGCATGAGTCACTTGCCCATTGTTGGTTCGATGGTGGTCCTTCATCTGTGATGTTGGCCCGGCGTCGAGCTATCAGCGGATGGGTGTCTCTTGTTTGCTGGTGTACGATGAAAATACAATACGGAAGTCTACACCAACCGACACTGGACGGTGGCCCTGTGCTGTTTTAGTGCTTTTCCACATCAAATCGATGATGACCCGGCATTGGATCGGCATGGGGTCGGTGTCTTTTGTCGATTGGCAGTTCATCATGTTCATATATTTTTACAAATTGTGTATACTGAGCTTGTGTATTGCTATTATTTTGTGTGTTTTTATTTTTTTATTTCAGGTTACATCTTGTGACTTCACAGCTGTATGTTTTACCTGAATTAAATAGGCCTATATATACAAAAAACCTCATTGTAATGTGTTGCATTGAACGACTTACAGTTACAGGGATAAGTAAGACTCCAGTTTCCGGTATCACTGTCTGTACACATTGTATCATACGACGTGTCCCACGTCAGACCCACCAAATAGTTATCATCACATCCCACGGTGATCACGTCTTCAAACAAACCTTCTCCTGACGTCACGTTAGAATTTGTAATATTTAAGGTCACACAGCTGTGCCCTGCAAATAATATACGAGTTAATTTATCAATTATCACCGCATCTATTGTGTGTAAATCCTCCAAGGACCGAGCCCATTATATTAGTGTATATCTTATCTAGGGACCCTTTCTTGGAACATACAAGTTCGTAAATTACGTTTAACCCTTTAACCGCCGGTGCCGCATATATTCGGCTTCTCGTTTTTTATTAGCACATTAAGTACCACCTTTTAAACATGTTAAAGATAAAATGTGACATCAATCAGCAATATTTGAAAACAGTTGACCTCCATTTTGTCAAATCTGAATAATTTTCACTCACTTGAAGTTGTGGATCGCGTCAGCGAGACACAACTTCAAGTGGGTGAATAATTTGGCGGTTAAAGGGTTAATCATGTCACCATATCGTAACACGCATTAAATTAATAAATTGTGTAGGCGGTGTGTAGGTGACATAGCTGTGTATGAGAATTTGTTAAGTCATGGGTAAGGCTTTGCAGTATAACACATGCCTTGTCAAGTAGTTGTCACAGCTAAATACAGGTGTACTTCGATTACACAGACATCATTCCCATTTTGTAAGTTACATCAAAAAAAATGTTAGAAAAATAATGGTTGCAACACATGTAGCACATGTAACATGTAGACGAATAAGTATGTGACTATGTATCATTTTCATGACGCTTAGCTGTAACCAATAATTACTCATATTATGTCAGTAGCATACTGGCAGCTCAAATCTACCAGGTAGTATTATAAACAAGATCACTTTTGGAAAAAAAGTAGCACTGTATAATCTGATAATCGGCAACTTGAAATTGAGGGGGTAGCGGTAAATTTGTAAAAAAAACAAAACATTTTAAAGTTCAAGGGGACATAATAATAAATAAATAAAATCAGAAGTAATATCTTACGTGTACATGTCTCCACATTCTCCCACAGAGCTGACGCGTTGCATGTTATTTGGAAGAGACGATCATATGTTCCTTGTCCAACGATACGATACCCTGGTAAGCAGGCTATGTTCACGACGTCCTCAAACTCATAAGTCAGTGCATTAATACTTGGTGTATCACTGTCTGGGATGAGTAAGCTAGGGCAGCGCTTTCCTACAATGGAGGGTAATGTATTTAAGAACATTACAGAGGGCAGGTAAATGATGATAAAAAAAATACGCTATACATGACTAACAATAACTGTCAACAGTGCGAAGAGCACCAATCCAGCTGGCCCAACATCAAACGACATTGTGTCTCTTGTAGCCTACGCTAGAAAATCTGTTTACCTCGAATATCAGAAAACAAGTGACAAAGACGGGAGATGCCCGGATGCTCATAACCAGCCATTCTTAAACCTATCGCAAGTATGCGCTTCAGTCACCTGGTCAAAATCACACCCAACCGCGGAATCAGGGATTGACGATCACTAGCATATAAGGAGCAGTGGCGGATCCAGCATAGGGCGTACCCGGCGTACGCCCCCCCCCCCCTTCTTAGTGAAAATATTGCATTTTCATGCATTTTTTTGAATAAAGTGAAGCTAACACCCCTTTTTTCAGCCACAATGTGGCTTACGCCCCCTCCTCTTGCACACTGTTGATCCGCCACTGAGGAGAGCCTATTATATCGGAAACTATACTAAAGACATTGCCCGAATATTGGCAAGAACATGTCAAATACCAAGCGCTTGCGGGTAACAAAGTGTAAGGAAAATGCAACATTGACATAATTGAAAAAATGATCAAACACAAAACAGATATATTTTAAATAATAATCATGGTAATAAATTTTAATCTGTCATCAAAATCAGATATCTTATATGAGCCTTCAAACAATTGCAAACGCACAATACAGAAGATATCTCGCAGGCTAATAAATAATTTGATTCTAAGGATGAATGATTTTGCCTACAAAAGTACTCGCTGTTTGGAATATAAATAAAATAGTCAATCGGTTTCTCCACATCATAATTATACTCTTTTTAAAAAAATTAAAAATCATTATCAGCAGTTACTCCAATACTTCCTCCAAATATATGACTGTAGTATTATGTATGCCAAATAAAAAAACACCCGGACAATTTACTCACTGACACATTCTGGGCTGGAATCCCATGTGGCTGACGAGGTGCATTTCACGATCACGTCTTCAATTAAGTTGTTAGAGCCTTCCAGAGCATAGCCAGACAAGCAGTTGGCAGTGTGCTCAGTCTGATACACCCCTGACGTATTAGTAACGTCAGAATTAGGCACCGTGATGGGCAGGCAATCTCTCTCTGTACAAAATATTATACATATCAAGGATTCGAACTTGTTATTTTCAACAACTATTTATCTGCAATCTTAAATAAAATTTAATATGCACGTGATATTTTTATAATAAATTGGTTAGCAAATTATTATTAAATACTATCTATTCAGTAATAATCGCGCGGTTTAGAGAGTATCATGTTAAACACAATATAACTACGCGATAGTAAAATTAGATGGTTCAGCGTTATCTCGGTTAATCAAACTATAACCTATATAATTATTTAGTGCCTCAAGAACAGGAGACGGTCAACCAATTGGACCAACGAGGGCAAGAACTCGTTTTTGCTGCGAAATCACTAGTTTCTTTAACCATGTTAACCCTTAGTAACCGCTAATCGCGACTACTGTCGTTTTTAATCTGTTTTATTAGCTGATCAAACCACTGTTATTAGGAACAAAATGTCTGTTTTAAACATCAAGCTTTGCCATTGTTAGATCTCAATTTAACCCTTTAACCGCCGGTGCCGCATATATTCGTTTTTTTTAATTTTTTACCACCACATTCAGTACTACTTTTTAAACATGTTAAAGAAAAAATGTGACATGAATTAGTAATATTTGAAAAGAATTGACCCTCATCTTGTGAAATCTAAATAATTTTTACTGACTTGAAGTTGTGGATCGCGTCAGCGAGCCACAACTTCAAGTGGGTAAAATGTCAGTTGAATAATTTGGCGGTTAAAGGGTTAAGAACAGTTGAGTAATTGTTACCCACTTGAATTTGTGGGAATTTAAATTGTATAATGAAGCGTTTTAAGCAATAAAACCCTCTTGGGAGGAAATATTCTGGAGGGTTCGTTATTGTATGGCAGAGTTATATATCTATACTGACACCCCATAGAATTCTATGGAAACTTTCTCTATTTTACTATTTAAAAAACAATTTTCAAGCAAACCCATTCTAATAATATACTATTATATTTGCAGCCTACTTTCACAGTGATATATGTCATCCCACTGCATATCTGTCATACATTCCACATTATATGTTAGCTCATCCAGATCCGGGTTTATCTGGATCCTATCATCAGGAACACGGTAACCAGAAGAACAGGACACTTCAAAAGCTGCTCCTATTCCATGGTCAACTGACGTAGACCCGTCAGATACAATGTGGTCCACAAGTGTATCCACCGCTGAGCAGTTAATATCTAAACAAATTATCACATTCAACTTTATTGTACAAATTTGGAGGTGTACTTTTTTGTCATAGGCCTACTTCACCACGTATTAAATATATTGACAAAAATGTTAGAAATGATATTTTATATATCTCTGTTTGCCTGTTTACATGTTTAGCCTCATAAAACGAAACATTTGACAATCTACATGCATCTTTTAATTAAGGATACTTAGCTATTTTCATGAAAAACATTGCGTCATTTGACCTGAGTATCTTGGATGGAAGCAGTCGGGTATGTCCTCCATGGACAGAGGTATGTAACAGCACCCGACCCAGGCACAATCACGTTCAGACACACCATCATCCTCACACTGTATTCTCCTATCTGGTAGTATGTCGTCACAACGACTTATGTTCACTGTAAACACAACACAACTACAATTACAGCTAATAAGAAACCAAAATACAAAGAGGAAGAACGTTAGACAGTCAGACGTAAAATAAACACAGATACAGTACCCAGAAGTACGTTTACCATGATTATTTAGGAGTGATTGATTAGTTCAATACAAATTGAACAGTACCTATAAGCTAAGAGATTAAAGAGAAAGTAAATAAATTTTGTCCAAGTCACTATAAGTGACAAATTTATAGTAACCTAGATAGGGCACATATCTGCTTAGCATGCATATAATTATATATATTATCGTCATTTGAAGCTGGTGATTGCGTCAGCAATTTCAATTACAATTTGCTGTCAAATACATACTAACAGTTAACAAGGGGAAATAATTCATTCCTTGACGCCACACAAAAGAACATGTACCACAGTGCGCAATATCATGACGTCAAGGGTCTTTCTTACTGTTCTCTAAAAAAACCTCATGGAGTATTAAAGCCTACGGTGTATAATATGTTACTTAAATATACATATAATTATAGAGAGTAGGATGCGATGGATGTCACAGTGCTATTTGTTTAATTGGTTGATGTTAGTTGATCAATACGGTCCTACACCACTTTGTCAATTGTAGTACATTGCTCTGCAAAGCCAAAAAGTACAGCTGATTGCATTACCTTTCAACCGCCGGTCCCAATTATACTTGTTTTTTACTATATTTTATTAGCACATTAAACTCCAGCTTTTGATGGTAAAGATAAAACGACATCAAACAAAAAGATTTCAAAATCGTTGACCTCCATTTGGTAAAATCTGAATAATTTTCACTCACTTGAAGTTGTGGATCGCGTCAGCGAGACACAACTTCAAGTGAGTGAAAATTCCAATTGAATAATTTGGCAGATAAAGAAGTAGTCAACTGTGTGAGAACAGTGTGACACATCACGCTGATTACAGAGATAGAGGCAACTGGGATACAACTAAAAAAACAGAAACGTACATATAGTGGTCTATAGCTTTAAGTATAAGCAGTGCCTGTTTTTTTTGGCCTTGAACGGCAGAACACACAATCCATCATTTAGTTTTGGTGTATATTCTGATCTCTTCAGTAGGCCTATATTATGCCTACCTTGACAGAACGGTTCAATAACTGTCCACTCTGTACAGTTGTTACAAAAAGTGGTGAACTGAACCTCGCTCTCAGGCTGTTGGTAAAGATGATAGCTGTAATCACAAATAAACGTCAGATTCTCGTGTATGTCCCGGCCGTGCCACTCTTCATAGGGTAGGTTACTGAAGGGTAGACCTCGGCGCCTGCAGGTGATCACTAGTGACAAAATCAAACATTTATTAAAATGATATAGGTCTAATTATACGACATTCTTAAAACAGAGCTTATAAAATAATTATAAAAAATAAAAAATCATTATATGTTTTTAATTTTATAAATGCAACGCTCTGACTCAGCTGCACGCATAACCTGTGTGTATAAAATACAGCACTATACGTCACTCTATATGTTTTAAACAGTATGTGATTACATTGCCATTTACAAAGATTTTTCTGCAAGAATGATTTGAAAGTAGAAAACAGTAGAGTATGGGTACGTCCGTCGTTAATCATATCTCTCTGAAAATATCATTATACCAATGCTGCCCCAACGTTATAATAGAAATCAGCAATCATAAATGTTTTTGTCATTACATATTACATGTATATTGCTAGATGATATTAATAATAAACTAGAGGAGAATTGTGACTTTTCAAGTAACAATAATGTTTGGACTACGTTTTGAGCGTTTTTTGGCGACCATTTTAAATATTGTTGGGTAATTTTCATTATGACAGATTGATTGGAATTTTAGATTTCTGGATTCTGACTTCTTTGTTCGTTTAACGCTGTATCACTGTCTGCGACGCTGGCCAAACATTAAAACAACATTGCGACGCCGTTTCGTGTTTGATGCATTTACAACTGTTAGTTCAATGTTAATTTGTAGCATTTGAAAGGTTCCACTGTTCGTATCAAACACCTAATGCTGGTTCAATGCTGAACAACCCTCTGCGACGCTGGCCCCGCATTAAAACAGTAGTGGATATAAGCCTCTGTATATTCATTGATTAAATGTAGAGGCTGGTCAAAGGGTGCAAGCCGGTCGTGTCGCCTCTGACAATGGGCTCTTATATTGACTGGCCAAGATTCATTCATGGGCTTCTTCCGACATGGACATCAATGTGCCAACATTGATCGACATTGTGATCCAGAAAATCCTGAACAAATCCCGAAGAACATGACGTATGACTTAGAAAAGTCATAGCACACCTGCCCAAAACATAAGGATCATTGTGCCAAGGTTTGAAGTCGATTGGATAACAACGTCAAGGAATGTGGCGTCAAGGAATGAATTATAGCACATTATAAGCCCCCGACATGTACATCATTGGCCAAACATTGATTAGCACTTATTGATTCAGACAATCCTGAACAAATCCGGAAGAGCAACTGGGAATTCTTAGCAAAGTCATTGCAATAATCCATAAGGATCATTGTGCCGATGTTTGAAGTCGATTGGATAAAAGTATCGCACAGACATAGAAGATTAAAAGTCGAGATCCAAACAAAACTCAATACGTTTGGACCACAAGTTCCAAACATAATTGGTATTCAAGGGGGGATGCATGGGGTGTCACCTGGAGATGAATCATGTCATAGCACGTGGCGAAATCACAAGCTCAGGCGTGACAGGTATTATGCGTAACCACTACACCAGGACCTCAGGCCTTGTACATGTATATCAAAAAAGTTAAACCAGCGCCAAACTCGGTTTGTGCCTATCTGGCGACCTGTGAAGAAGAGCGCAGGGCGGGGCACTACGCGAAATTAACGTCAATACAGTGGTTTCCCTCCATAGCTTGACGAGCCTGCCTTTAACGTGATCGCCGAGTCCTATACTAATATAATGGCACGTGTGAATACAAACGAGGCCAATCATGACGCACGCCGGCGAACAACGATTCGTGCGTCGTCTGTATTGTGACTGGGATTAAAGTGAACAGACAATATATACAATAAAGCTCTAAACTTCGCACACTCGCATACCTACCATGTTTCTAAGAATACCTAGCCTGTTTTTAACGCATGTCCACCCGCTCAATCATGACGCACGACGACGCACTGATATCATTTTATATTCTCAATGCGTGGGATGTGCGTCTTGTACAGTGTGACTGGTGTTTCATTAGCTGTGAGCTGATTTATATGTTGTTACTCACATGTGCAGCCAGATCCTTGCGCCCAGGAGTCTATATTACACCAGGTGTCATACTCGTATACTTTCTTACTCTTATGGTAGTCCACATCACATGTCACATGTACACTCTCCTGGTACGTGGCAGTCACGCCATCTATGTCACAATGCTGCATGGTAACATTGTGACAATAATCACCTGTTACAACAAAACACAGTCATGGCTACATCATTGCTCCAATAATTATTTATATGCCAAGTTATTAGTCTGATGATGCAGCTAAGATACAAGCTGCTGGGACTGCACAATACTATGCGGGTGAAGCTTTCATCCTCCCGTCGCCAGAAAAGCCACTACCCAGATAACACGATACATTGGCCCAATGCTGATGTAATGCTGGGCCACCGTCTGTGACGATGGTCCAACATTATTCCAACCCCATCCCTTTAAGCTCTTCATCACGAATTTAATCGTGAATGTATTTTTTCTTAATACTTTGTAAAAACGCAAAAATTTGACCTAGCGACATGAAACGTTATATTTGACATGTTTATAAGGACTGTTTCTCAGAAATGTCAACTGTTTCCCACACACGGCACCCCTCTTTTCACAAATTAGGACACAAACATTAGTGCAATAAACTTAATAGGCTCCTGGCCTCCGGCCAAATTGTAATTTTGCTGTTTGCAATGAAATGTAACTTTTCTCTCACAATATTCTTGCAAAAATCGAAATTATCGACTCAAACAGTCATAATGTCGTGCATCTGCTCGTTTTATGAAGGTTCATACTTGCTACAGAAGAGCAGATACCGACATCATAACATCAAGAGCTCTGATCAGCATTTCAAAGTGAGGCAATCTTGCCAACAGATGCAAAATGAGTAGACTGTGTATGTCGTATAAGGCCCTGCCTACTCACACCCTACAGACGGCTAGCCACAGAGTTGGAGATTCTGCCCACAAATACAAACATTTACCAGCCATAAAATCAGCCCTCGCCAACTCCTTCTATAACAGAACAGTGAGGGACTGGAACATTTTGAAAGTAGAAGTGAAGCTAGCACCTTCACCTGCAGCATTCAAAGCCAGGCAGCTGTAAACTTCATAAGCTGCGCTGCTATGCCAACACCCCCACCCCCCACCATATTGTGCGAGAGCAATTGTGCGTACTTCCACGTGTTATACGGATACAGAAACAGAACTGTTAATCTAGATAACATGACGATATATTACCACTTTATGCATTCTTTTTCAAACAATGTAAAACGGAAAAGAGGTAGAATTCTTTATTTGGGTATATATAATAGAAAAAATGTCTGATAAATTGAACTTACGTAGGGCACAATGTCCTCCATAGAATCCCCAGTGACAAATACAGGTATAAGAGTCAGACTGGGTGGCTACACAGTCACCATGTACACAAGGAGCGGTTCTGTCACATACAGTGGCCTCTACAATAACAGTATAAGCAACGATATCATTACTAGTACAAGCTGTAGGCTACATTCACCATGTACACAAGGAGAGTTGCTGTATTATAGTGATTTATTGCATATTATTCTCGTTTTTAATCTATTTTATTACCAGATGAAATAACTGTTATTGTGAATGAAATGTATGTCTAAACATCAAGATTTGCAAATATTTTCAGCCACTTGAAATTGTGGGCCACGGTATCGAGACACAAATTCAATAAATTAATTTAGCATGATATTACTTGAGTAAATTTGTGTCATATGTATGAGTAGTCTAATGAGTAGTCTAATATACCTTTGCCTAATAGTATTAGCAAGTTTTGGTTTTCAATGTCGATTGGTAGATAGCAATGTTATTTAAAAAAAGATTAAACAGTTGATAATCTTCATAAGTGGTAGTATTTTTTCAAGTAGCAGCGTATAGGTCCTAGCATTCGCTAGTATATTGCTCGCACCGTAGGTACAAACATTGTTACATCACAATAGCCATTGGCCATATTCTAAATGTATATTTGAATATAAGCCTACTCTACAACATTTATGCGAATTCTATAATAAATATATGTATACGCATATACTAACCTCCGACTTCACCAAATGCCATTTTACTACTATTTGTCGACGTACAGTTGGAACCACCTGTCCACATTCTCCAATACGAGAAATAATATTCAGGAATAACATATGACGCGGCATTAGATGTAAACGCACTCAAGTCTGGCTCGTCAACGCATGATTTGTTGTCGCCAGCTGATGGTTCGAGGCTGTTCGGGAATATGACAATGTAACCATCTACTTCCACAGGACAAGAGTTTGAAATGAGAGGGTTAAACTTTGATCTGCATGGAGGTGAAGGCAATGTCCCATTGTAAGAATGTGGGTCAGTGATTCCAAGATTCAGTAGTTCTTCTGTCACATTAAATTTGCTTGTATCATTGGTGTAGAGAGTCAGAAGGATCATTGGTTGATTGTAATCAGGCAAGTAGAGATCATTGCATGATATTCCATCTTGTCCTCCACAACTAGCTGTCAACAAATGAGCAATCTTGTCCGAAAAATAATCCGCTGATAAAAAGTCGATCGTCACTTGAGAATATTCACTTTGGAAAAGTCTCGCCTCTAAGTGATCTTGTTTTTCGGTAAGGTCTTGAATATTCGAAGTAATTGGCGGTTTTACAAAAGAGGTTGTATCATTTGTGTCAGTGTCGAAGTAGCAGTAGGCATCAAATAACTCGCCATCATTCGCCTGAAATTGGAACTCTCCACTGGTATGATAACCTGAAGCAAAGGCGTGTTCACAGGAACCTACAATTAAAATAACAAAGCTTATATGAAATAATTGAATAGAAAATAAATCACACAACCCCACAACATATACTGTTATTTTCACTAATATAAAATTTGACACCGCACAAACGTTAGTTCTATTGGAATGACTTTAAACAATTAGTAAACTGTACGTCTGCATTTGATTGTACAATTTGCCAACAGCTAACAATTACCTGTCATGGGCCAGCAGTATATGGCAACCAAAATGGTAATATTTTTAATAAGTGCCTTCATAACTTGTTTCAAGCTAATCAGCTGTAATATAATATAAGACAGTTGGTCTACTGATCAAATCATATAATTTCCTACTAATGTGATGCAACATACCGCATCTGGGTAGAGGACAATACTCCCATTGTATTATTGGATCACTTGTGAAGCACCACGGACCCCTGGGATCTTTGGTGGGATTCCTACAGTAGTTACTGGCCTCGTCCAGACTGGTGTCCGGGAAGTTGTCAGGATCTACTGTCCGGGGATCCCAGCTTGAGTGATTGTGTGGGAAGTCCTGGTTCCACGGCTGGCAGTCATGTCCTGTTACAGTGGTATTCATATAACCTTTGTATTCCAAAGCCACCACTGTTGTCTTGCAGGCTGTTAAAATATGATACAATAACTAACATACATGTGATGAAAGTAAAACACATTGTATTTTCTGATTCTAAAACATCTCACACGAAAATAAAACAAATCAACACTTATCCTGACCATTATGTAATACGGCGCAAGCCTATATTTTAGATATCTGACAAATCCCCAACAAACATATAACCTACTCAACAGAAAAAGAAAGACATTTTAAGAATGTACTTTAAGAATGTATTCGTTTTATTGGTGTTTTCAACTGGCCTCTTTTTTATAATCTATGTTGCAGCAGCACGTTTGGAGAGAAATGTTAGAACTATTAAAAAAGTAATGGCTTGAAATATCAATATATGAGTGTTAGTGTTTCCTATGGTAGATTTTTACACAATAAGAATACAAATAAAAAATATACAACTCTACCACCTTTTTTACTGGATGTATTTATATAGCATGCATTGCGTGGTTTTTTTAAAGTATGATTCTCACCACAAAATCCCATGCCACATGTTTCATCCTTCACCTTGATTTTACCACCAACATTGTAGAAACACCATGGACCTGAAAGTTTTACCACTGAACTAAATAGTTTATCATTTTCAACAGTTACGACAAATAATTATGATTATATATAAGAAGGTTGATGGTTCTGGTTATTTCCAAGAACCATAACTTATTGACAATATAAGAATCCACGCAACCGATTTTGAAACATTCTGTCGACGTCAGTTATTTCTCGTGTGAGAGCATGAAAACCTCCTGAAAGATATTTCGGCCATTTTAACCATTTGTGATGATGTGAGTATCTTACGTTTCAGATACATGCTGCGTTCTAACCAAAAACATAGTGGGGGCGATATCATTCTAACTAGGGAATAGCCGACCCGAAATGTCGAAAGGCCACTGTCTCAAACCGTCTGGTCACAAATCCCTTAGAAATGCCCAAAACCCCTTATCGGGTTAGTGACTTTTGAAAGCATTAATTTACTAATGCGTCCCTTGTCGCCTAGAAATATATGTATATTTTGTCCCGTATTTACACATAGTACTACATATAATTATATTAAGGAGCGTTTAAGCTGTTTATTAATTCTTAAATATTGAGTTCCCGAACACCGAGTCCCGGCTTTAGTCTGTTTGAGTGCTATTGACAAAAAATCAGTGTTTTGGTCTTCCTCATGGGCCAGAATCCTACATGTTCAGCATATAACTAAGGGAAGAACCAAGGAGACAAGTTCAAATATTTCGACGTATATTCCTCCCACTGCCGTCGCCGGTGCTGGCCAACATTCATTCAATACTTGCCTACAATCTACCTTGTACAGAGGATGTAGGCCTACCCACCAAATCCGGTTCAATGTTGCGCCAGCGTTGCAGCCCATTGCTGGTTCAGTGCCAATCAATCTTCTACGACGCTGGCCCAACACTAATCTATCACCGTCATTGAAACAGCATTAGCTGATTGTGTCGTGTTTTCTGACGGATGCATTATGCTGGTGACGCTTTAACATCCCGGCGCCAGAAACACCAGATAACACGATACATAGGCTCAATGCTGATGTAATGCTGGGCCCCCGTCTACGACGCTGGGCAAACATTATTCCAACCAAAATTATTTAAGCTTTTAACCACAAATATAATCGTGAATATTTTGTTCTGAACACTCGTTAAAGACTTAACCCAAGGACCCAAAACGTTATATCGCACATGTTCATAAGAACTGGTGTACAGAAATGTGAACCGTTTCCCACACACAGTACCCCTCTTCCCCCTAAATAGGGCCCAAACTCAGGCAAAATAAATTAATAATTTAATTAATTATACTTCTAATTATATAGAAGTTAAATCTGGCAATTCATCTTGCTTCACCGACGTTGCCCATTTCATTAATATTCAAAAACATTTAGGTAGCAAAGGATCCCAATAATTGGATTGTTGAACATACAACGCCTACAACGAGGCGAATTCGTGATCATAACGTTGGTCGGCGAATCTAGACGACCCACCACAGGAACATATTTTCACAGCAGCCATGCAAACTAATGGATACTCGTTTACTGAGATATGGGATTCATCCCAATTGAAGCCATGGCTGAGCCGCCAGTATCAGATCAATCTGGTAAGCAACACATAGATACTTGTCAGCTGAGGTAAAAGCCATAGCTCAGTGAACAAATATCTGTTAATGATCACTTCCTGTATCTGTGATAGTTACTTGGGTAACACAACAACTATATAATAGTGTTTATACTTGTCTTTCATGGAATTAGAAGGACATACATGTTCAGGCGGTCTATGTATTGCTATACCCACCACTTTCACGTCCATCTGGGTTTCTACAATAGTTATTCGCATCGTCTGCCGAGCCGTCCTCAGGAAAGTATTCAGCGCCACGAACTGGATGCAGGAAAGGGATGTCTAGTTTGTTCTCAGGTACACTGCTCCAGCTCGTACATTGTGTCTTATAATTAGTAAAGAACTTGTCCCCGTCATACTCCTGCCCTACTCTACTGAACACACAGTCTACAAAGAGATGTAACCACACAGTTCTCTACTTTATAGTATATTCACAGAGAACTATCAAATAGACCTTAGTACAGATACTGTGTGAATTGGTGGACAATGATAAATCGACGAATTGTTTTCTGCAAAGGTAACTTGCACAAAAATATGTCTTTAAATCAACCAAAACGAATGATGCTTTGTCCGACTTTGGATTTATATTGTGAAATTGTTTCACGTTGCAGTTGATGCTTTAGATATTAATCTTAGTCATATTATGTTTACAACTATAACAAATTGCTACTTCATCTGAGAACTCTACAGATGCATTTTATGATCAGTGTAGCCATAATTACTACACAAGTGCGCCTGTTTAATTAACCCTTTCAAGCCCGACCTTACATTGTCATCTTCGTCCACTACAAGCCACAAATTGCTGTCGCAATTCTCGACTTGTAGTGGACAAAGATGTTTTGATGTGGTTTGAAAATAAAAGAAAATTGTCATGTATTGGTAAACCAGTTTCATGGAAATATTCGTTCTAAAACACTTAGTTGTAGAAAAAAGTCTGTTTTCAGGGATGTAAAATGATGCTTTAATGCATCGTGAGGACTTGAAGGGTTAACCCTTTAGCCGCCAAATTATTTAATTTGAATTTTCACCCACTTGAAGTTGTGTCTCGCTGACGCAATCCGCAACTTCAAGTGAGTGAAAATTATTCAAATTTGACGAAATCGAGGTAAAAAAATCTCAAATCTTGTTGATTAATGTCACTTTTTATCTTTAACAGGTTTAAAAGCTGATATGTAATGTGATAATATAAAATGTAAAAAACGAATTGGACGGCACCGGCGGTTAAAGGGTTAAGGCAATAAGCATTTCGCTTATTATCACTTACACGTTGGAACTGTCAAACGAACATTATCAAGCAAATATTTCTAATGTCGCAACAATAAAGTCCATTCTACAACAAAACACTACCTCGGTCATTTTACCCAGCGCTCAATTGATGCCTCCCAATGGTACACCTGCTAACGAATAGACCTAAAGATTCGTCTTTTTGTCAAAGCAGGGGATCTCCATCTGCACCAGTCCAGTCTTAATACACGCAGAGCATGGCTCTAGCCTGGACAACTAGTGTGTACGGGAACTGTATATTAGAGAGGGGTTATCTTAACATGAATATTCATTAGTGCCTGTGAATGACGTCAGCGGTGACCACTCACAATGCGCGGCACAGATTTCCGAGACAGTCACACCCGGGGTCAGACGATTTGTTTACGTTGCTTACCAATGTGATTGGTCCGAAGATATTTGTATCAGGGCAGATGACAGTATAACGTGAGGCCATGGGATTGCGTGCCGCAAATCACATGGCAGAGTGAAGATGGGGATCTCGTGTTATCTGAACACTTAACTAGATTTAGATATTATCAGATTTAATTATAACCAAACTCTCGGAGCCACACTGTATTCTAAGCTGTAATAACTATTATACACTAACGTCTATATCTATGCGTGTCACATTTGAAAACGAAGTCATTTTACAATGAACTACAGAAATCATACCACAACCATATATCATACCACAGAAAGGAACATAGCACGTCTCTCTTTCATCTTCTCCTACAAAACACCAAGGTCCATCTTTGTCTTTATTGGGATTTCGACAGTAATTCACGACTTCCGTTATGTTCTGCTCTAGAAAATCGTCAGATTGAATTTTCAATTTGGCTAACTCTGATTGCATGTTCGCCCACTTCAGACACTCGGCCCCTGAGGATGATGTAGCCAGGTGACCCAGATACTCACTCCCGGTGGGGCTTCGTTTGCAATCTAAAAAGACAAAAAACTTCATAAACGTATTTCCTTTTTATTTGACTCACAATTAAACAAATCTATAGATAAGATTGGATGAAGTTAATGTATAAAAATGCATGACAAAATTGCAAATGGAGCATTAAGTATTATGGTTTATTAATTTTAGCTGACAGGGACACGCTGAAAAATCTAAACTTACGAGGTGCATCAACAACCCATGAATTTATTTTTAATATTTTTGTATTTAATTGTAATAATATTTCACCAATGAAAAGTGCAATGTACTATGTCCAATATCACATCTTGTCGGCGGTACACATTCATTTTATGAACAGTGTAGGCATGTTTACCTCACCAGTGCGCCTGTATAAGCCAGAACATATTTCGCTTACGATCACTTACATCTTGGAGCTGCCACACGGATAAATTAACAAGAAGTTATGTTCCAATGTCCAGATAATGTTTTATTATTCTGTTTATTAAATACATGAACAACTATGACAAACAAAGACTCTGTATGGCTATCAAGATCACTGATTGAAAGCATTTCAAGAAGGATTGCTTCACCAATACGGCCAATACAGGTGTTGATTCACTTACCACAGCGAGGTACATCACAGTTTTCGGTTCTCACTTCGTGGTTGAGGGTATAACAGAAAGGATCGCTTTCATCAGTAGTGAGTTTTCTACAGTAGTTTCCTGGTACAGTGAGAGGAGTCAGGTCATCAGAATCTGCTGTGTGAGGATATGTATCATTCCAGTGCATACATGCCCGACCACCTGATGTCTCTTGTACCAATCCTTCGTATGGCGCATCGTGATTACTCCAACAGCCCTTAGAATATTCTGCAGAATAATTAACTAAATTAGTTCCAAGTTGCTGCAACATTTAAAACAACATGTATGCCAGGAATCAGATAACACAAGAACCAGTCCCATCAGCTTGAAAATCACTTGACACTGCTTGGAAAATAGTCTATCACCCCAGTAAATACAAAATATTTGTATACCATTTATACAAAGTTGGTCCAGCGTCGGAGACGCTGGGCCGACGTTGTATAAATGTAAAACAAATGCTTTGTGCTTACTGGGACACTACTGGTGTTATGACAATGCTTGACTCCGACACAATGAATACTTGTAGGTTTTGATATCGCCACTGGTAGCGCCATTTGGTTTAGAATCATCTGTATGGCATTATTATGGGCCTACATCCAGGCGGCGGCGATGGGTGATCCAGATTCCAGACAGTTAGATAGGTCTGGGCCTATTATGGGTTATCGAAATTATTATAATTATCAATATTGATTTGTATAATAATTAATATCTGACTTTGAAATATTGTCAATGTCGAAGATATTTCAATACATAGACTAATACATTAATTGTTGTACGTGTACCACGATGTCTGGAAAGACCAAATATCATTAATTAAATTTGAGATTTATATTTGGAATTGCAATATATATACTGAAAAAGCTCAGAAACATGTTAAATGTTGGTTCTCGTTTTGTTTTAACCCTTGTCCTACTGAATTGTTTCAATTGTATTTTTCGTCATTTGAAGCTGGAATTGCTAACGCAATTTCCCCCTTCGAATGACGAAGAAATATTACTATTTGTAAAAAATAGACATGTCCAATATTAAATTATTGGATCAACTAAGCATCTACCAAAAACTATTTTATCAAATTAATTGATCTAACCATAAGGACAAGGGTTAAATATTACTTACCATACAATGTGGAATTTTGTGACAGTGCGTATTCATCTACAAAAATGTAATGAAATATTACAAAATATATAACTATGACAACATCATATTCATGTTTGTATTGGATAATTGCGATTAGAATATTACACTTGTATATTTAGAAATGTACGTAATTAAGTATTTAAATTTTCAAGTTGAAAATGCATGTAACCAAAAAAAAATTATTCCCCCTCTTAAACATGTTAAAAAAGCAATATCTCAGAATATACTAATTATTAAATTATTGCTATACAAACAGTAGCTTACCATATAACCTTACGTTTTCTGTCACTGCATACTGATCTAAATGTTATGAAACACAGTTTGTTTAGTAAAGAGTTTACATTCCATTCATAGCGAAGGGCGGTAGGAAATCTTGTTGATGGTCAGTTATTCATATTTTTATCAAATAAAAACACCATTAACGAATGTTGCCTGTTTTGCTTCATGTTAGTCTAATCGGTAAAACGAATCATATATGATTGTCCATAGTTCCTTATTACACAATTTTAACGGAAAAAAATTAAGTGGTGTAATGAAATTAAACTCCAATTATATGTGTAAAACCGTTTGGCGTTATTCAATAGTTAGTCGATTAAAAATTACATTTCTGAACCGATAAAACATCAGATATATAGTTTTACTAAATGTATAAATTGCAAAGAAAATGTGTTTTGGTATGTTATTATTTTTTTCATAATCATGTGTTTACTAGAATTACTGAAAATAATAAGTGAGCAATTCTAATGATGCAGACAGTTCATTTCAACGACATGTAGACACTATTTTACTTGATACTTACATGCTAGCTGTACCGATATCAGAAACACATCTGCAGCTGTCAAACCTAGAACAAACAAAACTCCATAACTTGAAGGCATGAATTATTATATTATTATATTATATTACATACCGCCTGTTGATGACGTTGCTACCGTAACCTATGCTATTTGATCTGTTTAATTTATATCAAATTGTGACATTAAAGCTGTTGTGTAGGCTGTTGTATTTCTACAGACGTCATTCAAAGAAAATGATATTGTAGAACTGTTTCGGTATAATATTAAATTTTACAAAGCATATTGTTAAATATGTATATGATCCCGACAGTGCACAGGTGGTTGAAACATTTATTTGTTCAATATTCCAGAGATATTTGTAGAGTTCATATAAATTAAATAGTGTAACCCCGTTTCGTGTTTCTCTTATTCAGGGAACGAGATATTTTGTTCTTTAATCCCACAAAACCGTCAGTCAGCAGGAAGTTAAGAGACAAACACCTTGTGACAAAGTATAAATCATGTAAATTACATTATTTGTATATTTCGGTTATTTTACAGAATTTCACAGAAATACAGTGTGTATTATACAACCCCAGAAACATTAAATACACTCCGTTAAATCGAAATGGTGAGGCGTGATAAACTTTAATTTTCATGTGAAAAGTCATCGAATAATTATATAACTCTCCTGAAGCAATAGTTGTCTGTCCGATACAGGGCCAACGGCATGGGCATCATAACAGTGACCTAATGGTGGGATAATGTGTGGTCTTCCTTAGGCTTGGGGCATACGGAAGAGTTGCTCTTCTGGTTGGCGTATTTCTACCTAAAACTATCATTTTTTAAGTGACAGTATTTTGGTAATCTCTTATGATAGATTTAAATACAAGTTTATCGGTTGTTTTCAAGATCACACTTAGCTCTTTAACCGCCAAATTATTCAATCTGAATTTTCACCCCCTTGAAGTTGTGTCTCACTGACGCGATCCACAACTTCAAGTGAGTGAAAATTGTTCAGATTTGACAAAGTGGAGGTCAACTGTTTTCAAATATTGCTGATTGATGTCACATTTTTTCTTTGACATGTTTAAAAGGTGGTACTTAATGTGCTAATAAAAGCTGAAAATCCGAATATATGCGGCACAGGCGGTTGAGGGTTAAGCACAAACAAGATGGAATTACTGTTGTGTTTCAATGCATGTGGTGCAATATTTGAAATCAATATAAATCAGGTGCTGCTCTATGGGACCCCAAAGTACATTTTATTATTTATCTTCTAATAATTATTTTCGTTATTATCTTTATGAATCGAATATTTTATTCTTAAGTGAAAAATCAGTTGGTAACTTTATTCGCATGAGTAGTTATTATCAGAAATTAATTGCTTAATAACTTCTCAGAAAAAAAAATAGTAAACATATATCTTACGTCAAGTAAAAAGTTATTTCTTGCATAAATTCCATGGAAATTATACCATGTATTGCTTATACATCTGCGCCAATACAGTGGTACACTTTCAGAAAATACAACAAAAGAGTTTTTATGGGAGCTGCTTTACCAAATCCGTCTTAAAAAAACACCCCATATTAAAACTGGGAATACTAGCTAATAGTTATATTTCAAAGTTATTATAATTGTTTATTAGTTCTATCGCCTTACCGTCATATGAGGAATAGTTGTTTGTTGGACTGTACAGAAGACGAGGAGGATGATACCCATCATTAGAGCAATTCACGTCCGATGTCATGATGAGTAGACTGGCGTTTTTGCAGTCAATAAAACTTCCTATCACGTCAAAATAACTGCTACTGTTAAAATAGATTGAAACATTGCAGAAGATCAGAATCTGGAAGCCGCATTATTACAATAATTTTACATGATTATATAGTGACTAAATTATGTGTCAAGCGGGGTCCCTATAATGGCTATCAAACAGGTCTCATAACAAAAGATAAATTAATCATAGGACCCTGGGTATCAAAAGAAGGTTAAAACAGTATATCAGAAGTGAGTTAATTCTCAAGCCGTAATATGAATAAAATACTTGAGACTACAACAAAAAAAAAATATTATAATATAATTTAGCAATACCATAGACAATCTTCTATATTGTGTAAAACTCACAAATTCATAGAGACATTAGTTGATGTTTCTAAAATGTCTGTATATGAAGTTTCCTCAAGCCTATCCTGGTTAAACCATGTATCCTTTGTACTATCCGTGGAATCAAATTGAAAAAATGCCTGCTCTTTGTCATTTGTAAAGAAAGATACTCTGACCTGTGAAAATATAAAAAGATGAGACTAGAGATCTGGGTCCGTATTCTCGTACAAGTTACGATATATCGTAGGCTCTGGATTGGTCATCACGACCAATCCGAAGCCTACGATATATCGTAACTTGTACGAGAATACACGCCTGATAAATAACCCAACACACACGAAATGAAAGCTGTAATGGTCATTATGTTTTCGAAAAAAGGACCCTCACCTACCCAATGCGGCCCATGCATGTGTGTTAAACTGTGAAAAATTACTATAATATGAACCTAATTAATGAATAGGCCTACTATATAAAACATTTTTTATGTGAAAATAATGTCCAATTTTACACAGCTAGACCTCGTCGACATACCTTCTTCACCAAATGCCAAAAGTTGTCAATCAGTGTGTGCTTCATGTATGTGTAGTAGTTGACTTCATCCCAGTAATTAGTGTAGTTTTGTGTCACGTTAAAGTGTGTGTCATTAAATGATGTACCATTAAATTGTGTAGCATTACATTGTGTACTATTTAGTGTACAATTGAACTGTGTGGCATTAAATTGGGTCCCATTTAAATTGCTGAAATTATTGAATATTTGATTGCAGCAGATAACTTCATCCCAGGAATTATTGAAGTTTTGTGTCACGTTAAGGTCTGTGTCATTAAATAATGTACAATTGAACTGTGTGGCATTAAATTGGGTACCATTTAGCTGGGTGAAATTATTGAACGTTTGATTGAGCAAACTACAATTTGTGAGAATGAGTGTTTCAATGAGTGTTTCGTTGATCTGTTTTGTCAGACAGCCCTGCTGGTTTTCCGTTGGACTGTTTGTCATCCACACTTCCTCTGGAGTCAGCTCGCTATCATTCCAAACGTTCATCACCATAACCCAACCTAGAGAATAACATATTATGCAGAAGTTACACTGTTGTATCATTACATTTGAACTTGTAATCACCGATTTAGCCGCTGAAACTTACTAACAGATTTAGCCGTTAAAATTATACTGACTAATCGGCAACGTTTGTACTTTGTACGTATTTAGCGGCTCAAATCATTGAGATGGAGTTATTAATTAGTAATCTTTGTAACACCATAATACGACTTAATAGACCCCAGAAATTATTGTAATGATGAGACAACGTAGGTGAATTATCTGTAATGTTAGCCAATTATACCACAGACTATTCATTGTGTATATTAGACTAAGTTTATTTGATCTCATACAACTACATACTATAAATCACTTAAATTACATTGGGGTTTTTTTCAAGATAACAAAAATATTTGTAATGAATGTGTGTCATTTCCTATTCTCTTTGTTCTTTACATAAATGTACGAACTGTTTACCAATGAGAGAGCGGATCCACCTGATCAGTCACATAACGACATATGAACCAGTCATTCAGTTGTTATTTAAATTCGGTCGTAGAATACCATACTTGGACGAGGTGAAGATACGACATGTTTCAAGAGGGCGGGTGTATATGTGTGTATTAAAATGAGTGAAGACTGCCCAAATAACCATGTTACATCTGTTATGTTTGTACATCAGTCATCTTAACCCGTACGCAAACCGTATACTAACGATTATGGGACTGTATTCTCGTACAAGCTACGATACATCGTAGGCTTCGCATGTGTCGAGATGGCCATCTCGACCAATCCGAAACCTACAATGGTCGATGTACTTTAAGCCAAGTAATACAAATGAAATACTACCTTACATTACTTCTCCACGATTATTCATAATGCTCCACCACATGCAAATACATGTATTGTGCAATGGTGCCTATGGCATTTTGCAATATCAAGAACCTTTAGCGCCTCTAAAAAGGGTAGGACATATTATTTTTGCGGCATTGCCGCAAAGTGCGTGCAGAATACGACTCACCCTTTAACCTCCGGTGCCGAATATATTCGCTTTTTCATGTTTTATTAGCACAATAAGTACCACCTTTTAAACAGGCTAAAGATAAAATGTGACATCAATCAGCAAGGTTTGAAAAGAATTGACCTCCATTTTGTCAGCTCTTAATAATTTTCACTCACTTGAAGTTGTGGATCGCGTCAGCGAGTCACAACTTCAAGTGGGTGAAAATTCAAACTGAATAATTTGGCGGTTAAAGGGTTCAAGCCACACGCACACTCACCTTGTTGCATCAAATGTAGGTATGGATCATTCTGGTCACAGGTGACATCCAATATGCTCCCATTCACTGTCACGCCAGCGTACACCAATAATACCAGAAAAATGTGCATTATCAATCCGTGGCGTTAGTCATTTGTAGAAACCCACAGTATGTCACACCTGTAAAAAGCATAGAGAAACACCATTTTGATAAATGGAACATTCCTGTCGGAATCAGTCGGAATCAGTATCATATTCGTAAATAAATTTCATAATCTTTTTAAAACTACCGACTGGAGTTTTGTTTGCTTGGAGAGCTCTTGCCAAGCATCATTTTCACTTTTCAATAAAAAATTATTGAGTATTTTAACGCTTGCTTCCCCATTAAACATGTTAAGTCGCATTATAAAAATAGAAAATGGTGGCTAAGTGATACCCTAAAAAAGTCAATTATCAAAAAGAATAAAGCATATTTACTATTCAAAAAGTGTCCTGCTGTAACCAATGAAGTATTATATAAACAGTATAGAGCTAAAGTAAATTCTGAAATGCGCTTAGCTGAACGCAAATATTACCAGAACATGCTTGAAATTAACAAATTCAATCTAAAAAAGACCTGGCAGATTCTAAAAGATATCATAGGGAAATCGAAACCAGGTAATATGAATAACAATTTTTTAATAAATGGTAGTATTGTAGGGGACAGTAAAGTCATTGCTAATGCATTTAATGATTATTATATAAATTTAGGCTCCAATTTAGGTAAAATTAAATCTAATAATCGTTATATAAATCCGACAAGCTATATAAAAAATAATGTCTTATATAGCATTTTTATTGCTTCTGCAACTAATGCGGAAATACTTAAAATATTTGATAATTTGAAAAAAACAGTGCCGGGTGGGATGGTTTAGCACAATCCCTGCTCAAACTAATATTTTTTAACGTTACTGAACCCCTTACTCATGTGATGAATTTATCTTTAGCTCAGGGCACTTTCCCTCTAGAACATAAAATTTCTAGAGTTACGTCTTTGTTTAAAAATGATAATAAAATGTATGTAAATAATTATAGCTTTAATAACATTAGTTGATAAAATTACTGAATTATTACAAAAAGGAGATTGTGTTTTATGAGTATTTTTAGATTTTAGTAAAGCATTTGATACAGTTATTCATAATTTTTTATTAGACAAATTAGATTTGTATGGAATTCGTGGAACAGCACTAGATTGGATCACAAATTATCTCTCAGATCGAAAACAATATGTAGTTTACAATAATACTAAATCCGATAAAAAACATATTACTTGTGGTGTTCCACAAGGCTCTATCCTGGGACCTCTTTTGTTTTTATTATATATTATTGATATTTCCTATTCTATTTGCAGATGATACCAATATATTTTTTGATGGTAAAAATATTGATGAATTAGTACAATGTATGAACTGTGAGTTGAACAAAGTTGTTATTTGGTTAGCCGCTAATAAGTTATCTTTAAACATTAAAAAGACACATTTTATGATTTTCCGCTCGAAACGATGTTGTATTGATAGATTTAAAAACCAATTTTCTTCGAATTATAATTATTAACACAGAAAAAGTAATATTTTTACAAGGTTGGGTTGTTAATGTTTAAGATAGTTAACAAAATGCATGTACCAAAACATATTAATGATTATTTCAATGTTAATGCATATTTTCACAATTATAATACCAGACATGCATCCTTATTTCGGTTACCACTTACCCGTACTAACTTGATGAAAAGAACTTTTAGATATATAGGTGTCAAAATATGGAATATAATTAGTGGTAATATAAATCATAAAGTGCCAATTGGACCTTTTAAATTAAACTTTAAAAAATATATTATGTATAACAATTGTATGAATATTTTTAAACATCGATTTGTTTTATCGTTTATATATTCTTATAATATATTGTTAACACATGTATCTTTATGTAGGTGGTTATAATTTGTGTGTACTTTAGATTTGATTTTGCTATTTTGTTTTCTGCACGCGCATACACAATGAATGAGTATTAATATGAAGTTTAAGTTTTTAAGGGTATATTGGCAAATTTGCCTTTTTCCCGTTGCCTCCATTATTATTACGGTTATTCGATTATGTTGATTGTTGAAATATTATGGCAATAAACTGAATTATTATTAATGATGCTCACCGCGATTTCAGTCGCCGCCAGATTTGAACATGTTCAAAATCTGGCGGCGACTGATCGACGAATTAATTTTGTTAATTGGTCTGTAACAACTCTCTAATTAGTCTTTTTATTCGCCAAGACGTCTTCAGTGGTTGCTTCAACGTCGTACTTCGTTCTGTTCAGTAGTCCTTGACAAAATAGTTAGCGACTCCTAGAAACCATTTAGCGAATATGACGAACAGTTAGCGATTAAATTACGACTGATTTCAGACTTTCTAATGACTGTGAAATGACCGTCTAACAACCTTTAGCGAACGTCCTCAGCCTCAGCGACTCCTCTAGAAACTGTGACGAATTTATTTTAATTACTGGTGTGGGGCGACTGATAACCGACAACAACAACTGCTTAACGACACAGATTCGATTGGAAGACGACTGACTAACGAATGATTAGTGTCTAGTAAACGAATCTGTAACGACTCGAAAGACTGTGTGATGACTGTTTAGCAAATAATTAACGAGCAGATAGCAACAGGTTATTTGGTCGTTATGAGGTTGTTAGTCAATCGGTGATTGGTAGATTCGTTGTGCGATTGCGACATACATATTGTCAAAATTAAGACAGCATAACGACATATACAGACAAATCAGCGAGTGAAAGACAACTCAGCGAAAATCAGGCCCTGTTACCAATCACAATATCATAATAGGTCCTGAATCTGACCAATCTGCACCAACTTCATCCAGTGATCAGGCTGATTCTGACAACACTGCAGCTACCACCCATAATACTGGAAAGAGGACGAAGAAAGGCGAGATGGAAGATGTATACATAAAGTGATACCGAGAAAGACCAATTGGCATAATTTCTGGAAGCTGACCCTTTCTTCCATGTGCATCTTGGATTGGAGCTCAGCTCGAAATGAATGCTGCAGGACTGAGGAACTTTTTTACATGTCCAACATGATGATTCGTCTAGTTCGTCTAAAATTCGCTCTGCAGTCGTCAATAGTCGTCAATAGATTGCTCAAGAATGGTAAACAAGTCTGAAAGCAGTTGCCAAATTTGCTTCATTTGCTACAAGGTCGGACCAAGGTCGAAATACTGTCTCTGCAATGAATTAAAGAATCTACAACGACAGACATGCGCCCCCTTAGCGAACATTCGTCAAAAGTATTCAAACAGACGCCAAGTTGTCGTCTGATTGGCTAAGCGGTCGCAAGTATGTTGTTGAGCAGTCGTTATAGACCACAATCGCTAAATATTTTGACAAATTCGTCAAGCACACAGTCGTCAGGGTCGCTAACAGTTGCCAAGCAGTCGTTCCTTGGTGAGATACCAGATTTATAGCGCCACTATCTTTCAATGATACTGAGAGACTCAATGGCGCTTGCAGTTAAAAGCAGTCGTTGTTTTTCTACTCTCAACTAGGGCCCAGGGCCATCTTATAACCTGAGAACTACTTTCGAATCGATATTTTACTACGCCACTAATTCCAAAGTGTGTGGCCTAGGGCCATCCAAATTAGGTGTACTTAAACTTTAATAAGCCATGCTTAGATGGCCCCAGGCCACACAACTGATACGTAGATGGCCCCAGGCCACACACTTCAAATAAATGGCCCCAGGCCACACACTTTAAGTTGATGGCCCCAGGCCACACACTTTACCTTGATAGCTCCAGGCCACACATTATCAGTTGATGGACCCAGGCTACAAGCCCACATACTTCAAATAGATGGCCCCAGGCCACAGACTTTAATTTGATGGCCCCAGGCCACACATTATCAGTTGATGGCCCCAGGCCACATAGGCCTACTTGGTGTTATCTGGGCCTACTTAAAGTAGGCTACCGGTATGTGGCCTGCGGCCATCCATTTGAAGTGTGTGTCATGGAACCATCAACTAAAAGGTGTGTGGCCTGGGGCCATCTATTTAAAGTGTGTGGCCTGGAGCCATCAACTGAAACTGTGTGGTCTGGGAGCATATCTAATAAAGTGTGTGGCCTAGGGCCATCAACTAAGCGTGTATGGGGTGGGGCCATCAACTAAAAATGTGTGGCCTGGGGCCATCTATTTAAAGTGTGGCCTGGGGCCATCAACTGGAAGTGTGTGGCCTGGGGCCATCAACTTAAAGTGTGTGGCCTGGAGCTATCAACCTATAGTGTGTGGCCTGGGGCCATCAACTTAAATTAGTGTGTGGCCTGGGGCCATCAACTGAAAGTGTGTGGCCTGGGGCCATCAACCTAAAGTGTGTGGCCTGGGGCCATCAACCTACAGTATGTGGCCTGGGGCCATCAACCTACAGTGTGTGGCCTGGGGCCATCAACTGAAAGTGTGTGGCCTGGGGCCATCAACTGAAAGTGTGTGGCCTGGGGCCATCAACCAAAAGTGTGTGGCCTGGGGCCATCAACTTAAAAAGTGTGTGGCTGCAGGCCGCATATGATGGGTTAAAGTATATGGCCTGGGGCCATCAACCTGAAGTATGTGGCCTGGGGCCATCACCTTTTAAAATGTGTGGCTGCAGGCCGCACATAGGCTACTAAGTTGAAGTATATGGCCTGGGGCCATCTATTTAAAGTGTGTGGCCTGGGACCATCCACGTATCAAATGTGTGGCCTGAGGCCATCCACCTATCAGGTGTGTGGCCTGGGGCCATCTATTTTAAAGAATGTGATCTTATTTGAGCGACATCCCAGTAAACACAAAACATTTGTAATTACATTTATACAACGCCGCCCCTGTGCTGATCCAACATTGTATAAATGCTTTTACAAATATTTAGTGTTTTACTAGGATCTATGTGGCAAGAATGTCACGAGTGGGGGTGGTAACGTGATCTGTTGCAATCCGCGTAAAGACGTAGTCCCAAGCACAGAAATGAATGGCCCTGGGCCCTAGTTGAGAGTAAGTTAACAACAGCTGCCAGTTAAAATCGGTGTTCTGTAGGCAGGTCCATTGTCGGTGATTCTTTAAATGCAATAAATCATGGAGATATATGTGGGAAGGTTCAGTTTAAAAAATAATACTTCATTTAAAGATGCCACGTTTTCAAGACATGACTTTGATTTTAATCATGACACAAAAAGCCGCGTATTTGTGGTCTGAATGCATTGCAGTGAGGTGTCTGATAACAAATTTTAGTGAGTGCATGCTGGGTGATTTTCGAAACGTCGCAATTTGCATTCAATGGAAAACACCCCTTATGCTACGATTTTTTCGATGAATTTGGAAACAATTTTTTTCCCAGATACGGATCTAAAAATACTTAATTTATTGCGATATAGTGATCGTTTTTTGATTGTTGTGTAGCATGAGCAATTTGGCAGGCAACTGGGAACTAGCGTTCAGTCAATCAGAGATTTACCACTCTTGTGATAACCCGGAAAGAATATTAGCGCAGTCATTGACGATTTGAGTTGGACATCGATCAAGGTCGCGTGATTTGCTGGGGGATGACCGAATGAACACGTCATCCCGGAGACTTGTGAATAACAGATTTAGTGCAGCTGGAGGAGTGGGTTCAGGATGGGTTGTACTACATGAACTATCTGAAGTATATTGTTTGTTTTTTATGCACAATGCATGTATTTTATTTTATCGCATAATTTTCCAGGGTTTGTGATGTTTTCTAAAACCAAATTAGCATAATATTTTTTCTTTTATTGAATATAATGGCAGCGATGTAAGAAAAGCCAAAAAACATAACATGAGCCGGGTATTCGGTAGATATTAGCCAGATTTAGACATCGAGTACCTAATTAATTTGAAATAGATAATTTATGTTTTCAAATGATTGATACATTATGTAGGCGGCTTGATGATTTCTGCATTCGACCCCACCGCCTTTTTATTTTACCTTTAATCGCCTTTTGATTTTACCTTTAATCTCTGTCGATCGGGTTGAATGATGCAAAACAAAACCAAGTTACTTCCGAAATAAAGGATTTAGTGTCAAATGGTTTTATCCAAGTTTATGTTATCATCATGCAAAAATATTTTGGTCGAAAAAAAATGAAGTCAGTGTGGAACCCTCATTTTTATGAGACTGCATGTTAAAAGACTGCATGTTCAGATTGATAGACTGTGTTCGTGAGTGTGTTGAATATACAGATATAGACAGACTAATATTCCAGTGACACAATGAAAGGTCATGGCTGACTTATTTGTCACAAATATATAAAGGTTTTATTGACCGTTTACATGTCAACATTGACATAATGGTCATTTTTATTTCTTTATTTTTTGTACGGTTTTATGCGGTGCGAATCGGTTATGCGTTCGGTTGTCATTATTATCCCATGAATTGGAACAGTTTGGGTCACTGCATATGTGTGCACCGAAGAAAGATATCGGCCGCAGCGGGACTCGAACCGGCTCTGAGTCGACCACGCTACCAATGAGCTATCTTGGCGCCACATGTATGCACGTAGGGGCCTTTGTATGGTTGTTTGTATGGATTGATGGGATTTTTGGTGAGACCACCTAAAAATGGTGAGCGGACATTAAGTGTCGGCGTGCACTAGGTCCACACTATCTGTTCTGCTGTTAAAGGGACATGCCCAGTTAAGCTAGATATAGAGACGAAATTCCTGATTTCTAATTATTGACAATCGTGTCAAAAATAAGAAATACGGGAATTTTGTCTCTATATCTAGCCTAACTGGTAAGTGCGCAGCACGAAAATTTGAAAACTTTTGCAGTTCTAGTCTATGGACATGTTTACATCATATGGTCATATAAAGCAGCCCAAAAAAAATCACCGATTCTTTTAATGAATTTAGACCTGGGCATGTCCCTTTACCTTAATTTAACATTCCACAAGAAAAGAGAACTAATGCATAGATTGAACAGAAGAATCTTGCCGCATATGTCACAATTTGAAAAAAAAAATCATTTCCTCATCAACAAATAAATATTTGCTTTATATTTTATAAATAACAGTAAATAACGTCTTCACTATAAATTGACCACATCATAATATTTGTGTACTAAATGTCCGTGCTGCATACCCGGTAAACACGGAACATTTGTACAGCATTTATACAACGTCGGCCCAACGTTCTCGACGTTGGTCCAACATTTTATAAATGTTATACAGATGTTTTGTGTTTGCTGGGATACTTGTTCATCTTGTCCAGTCAATCCTAGACCATTAGCGCACATCATAGTTGAAAAGGTAATTGCTGAGCGGGCTTACCATTTTCTACGCATTACCCTATCATAAAAAGTGTTTAGTTGGCCGCAAATCATTTTTTTCATCTCATGTTTTATTAACACCATGTGCACATGACGGAGCATAATATATTTTCCAACTTTTGATAACCCTCACTCACGCATGGGCAGGGGCCCTAGGGTAGTGGTTAGAACTGCTGCCTTTCACGCCAGAGTTCGGGGTTCGGTTCCCGATCTCGGCGGCTTGAAAAAAACAAAAATGTTTCTTCCTTATCCACGTGTAAAACTCAGTATTGTGGGGAGCCTCCGTGACCGAGAGGTAATATTTATGATAATCGACTGCTAAAAAATACAAAATGTGGTCGCATACTCATCGATTAATAAAAAAGATGTGTAAGGTATCCGTAGGCTATGATTATAAATTTATAAAGGTTGCTTGTTAAATAGCGTAAACCCGCTGAATAAAAACATAACCACATTTTGCATGCATTGTGTTTTTGTGTTCATTTATTATTTAGCTAACAATACAATTACATCAGCAACACCAGCTGCAGAATTATAAAAAAAACATCAGGAGTAATGCTGCACTTAGCCCTTCAATTGCTAAGTACGACTATGGTCGTTTATACTCTGTTTTATGAGCAGGTTAAATCACAATTATCTTATTATTGGGAATCAAATAAGTGTTTGAACATCAGCATTTGCAAGTATTTTGTCTGAAGTTAAACATATATGGGTAATTTTTACCCACTTAAAGTTGTGAGTCGCGCTAGCGAGACACAACTTCAAGTGGGTGAAAATTTAAATTAGATAACTTGGTTGCCAGCAGGAGCCGTATTCTCGTACAAGTTACAATATATCGTAGCTTTCTGATTTGTCGAGATGGCCATCTTGACCAATCAGAAGCCCACGATATATCGTAACTTGTACGAGAATACGGCACCGAAAAGGGGTTGAAGAGTTGAAATCATGTGAAAATAGTCTAAATACCTGCGCTTATTCCTATGATTTACCCCACGGCGTTTTCACGTGTAACCTTCCATAAAACCATGTTCTTTGACAAAGTGCACACGGTTCCACTGGTGCTTTGCTATTTCTCACTGCTCATAGCTCAGGTGGTTCTAGGTTCACGTCCATTGACAATATATTCTTCAATGATTCATATCAGTGCTTTGACGATGGCGTGCGCACATTATTTTACTAACACTGGAAATACATATTTTTGAACTGAGAACGTGGCTTCATTGTGTTAGTTGTCAATAATTTAACAGGGAATGGAGAACGGCAATTGTGTTATACCATGCATTATTGAGATGGACATTCAATCATAGCAAGGTTGCTAATGGGAGCAAACTCAATAGACCCTCCGTCAATATCAACAACGCATAATCAGATAATGCCGATTCTAACATATCAACAATTTAGACCCTGTAAATCTTGGAGCCGAGTAAACAATATAGAAAAGCCACACTAGGAACATTGTTATGCAATTAACATTCAGTAGAACTTATTTTCTCCAATTAATAAATATTACAATGTTATTCATTTTTTAATAACCCAGAACTAATAGCAATCATCATGCTAATTTTGATAGTAATATTATTTTTTTGACCTGTATGTAAATAAATTATATATCCTGATATAGTCAGGGCTCATTTTTCAAAAAGAGGCATTCTTAAATTTTGTAAGGCATTTTTTAGTAGAATTTGTCATGCAGATGTTTTCACACAATTCGAATATGCTGATTCCAAATCTGCCCCATGCCAAGCTCTAGTTTAAGTTTTTCCCTTTCCAAATTGCAAAACAAAATGGCCGCCAAAATAGCAGATAAAGTCTCAATTATCATGATTATACATCACGTCTGGGTGCACATCGGACACACAAACTTGACTTTCGAGTTCAAAATAACATTTTTGTTTAGAGGAGTTTCATATTCTAAGACCTGGTCAACTATCACGCAAAAAATCCAAGATGGCCGCCAATAATACAGAAAGTACCATAACTATTCCCTAAAAGTCATAGAAAGTTGTTTTTGGTGGCTAAATATAGGTTTTTGATACCAATAATTATAGTACAATACAGTAATAGCCTCTTAACTGTTATATTACATGTAGTTGCAGGGAAAAATCCAAGATGGCCGCCAATTATACAGCAAGTACTATAACCATTTTTCTAAATGTCGTAGAAAGTTATTTTCTGATACAAACAAATTACACAGCATAAAAAAACTCAACTTCCATGTTACATGTAGTTACAGGGAATGCAAAAAATATGATTATTTAAAAACAACACATTAACTATGAGGAAATTGCACAAAAATAGCATGTGTTACTTTCATCACTGTAGCTACATAGGCTTGTTGTGTATATCTCAAATTTGCATGAATGCCATCATCTTGCATAATGATAATGCTAGAATAGTCACCCTCATCAATATATTGATCATATATTTGTGCAGCTTTAGAATTGATGTAGCGATCCTTGATAGGACGCCATTAGCTACTTTCTCATGGTCCTAATTCACACTTAAGCAAACTAAATGTGATAGTTCTTCAGGTTGAGCAGGAAGCTTTTGCACGAGAACTATTTGCAGTTGTCCATCAATGAAGCTCCAACCACAATCGCATAGATGTTAATAATATTGTTATCTGTCCAGAGCTGTATTTATTGCGAAACAGGCCTACAACGGAAACAATATATCCACTTTTTGTGGCAGGGGTTTTGACGAAGAGAATACATTGAAATACTCCAATTGGCTTAAGTTCTAGTTCTGGATGCTTATGAATTAATTTAAATGTCTTTCTCTTAGAATTGATGTGCTGCTGTTGTGGAAGCCATTGAATCGGTTGAATAGTACGGTAAATATCACCAGTTCTAGGTTTACACAGCTAGGCATTGCTATGATGAGAACGTTTCGAAAGCAGAATAAGCAAGTTTACATCAGTTCCTACGACTACCACATTGTCAGTATCTGACAGTTTGATTGCCGTAATAACATTTAACGTCTCATCATGTACCTCAGTATTTTTCACACTTAAATACCAGTGTTTATTGACTAGTTGAATGGCATTGTTCTTTACCAAAAGTGGTGAATTTGAACATTGAACTGAAACTGTATTGCCCTCCTCCCTGATTATGTACTTTATATGGTATATATTCATCTGAGATAACATCGCAGTGTGCATGGAAATGTTTTTGATGTATGATACATGTGTCTTGCATAGATTATCAAATGATCAATTTTTATTACAAAAGAATATAGTAGATAAGTAATAAATACTCTGTATGAATGCTGATTAACCCTTTCAAGCCTAAGTTTACCATTGTCATCTTCATCCACTACAATTCTCGACTTGTAGTGGATGAAGGTGATTTGAAGTGGGTGAAAAATTAAAGAAAATTGTCATTTATTGGTAAACCAGTTTCATGGATTTTTTAATTCTAAAACCCCTAGTTGTCATGGCTGTAGGAAAATTAAATCCGTTTTCAGGGATGTAAAATGATGCTTTAAAGCATCGTTAGGGCCTAAAGGGTTAATCTACTAATTCTGGAAGCGACATATAGTTATTAGGGACCTAAATATCTTCACGTCCATCATATGATTTCATCACTTTATATATGGTGAGACTTATTGTCTTTAACATTTATACCTCTTCCTGCAAAATATGGTTGTCGCTCCCATACCACTTCAACACACAACTGAGCCTGTTGGGTTATTGTATATTATGTGAGAGCTTATATCTGATTAGAAGCATGCTTGACCAGAACCTCCTCATACATTCTACCATATCACGACCATATCTGGAAATTTTCTGTATTTTATGTTGATCTTAGATTATCAGATGATCAATTTTTATTACAAAAGAATATAGTAGATAAGTAATAAATACTCTGTATGAATGCTAATTAACCCTTTCAAGCCTAAGTTTACCATTGTCATCTTCATCCACTACAAGCCGCGAATTGCTGTCACAATTCTCGACTTGTAGTGGATGAAGGTGATTTGAAGTGGGTGAAAAATTAAAGAAAATTGTCATTTATTGGTAAACCAGTTTCATGGATTTTTTAATTCTAAAACCCCTAGTTGTCATGGCTGTAGGAAAATTAAATCCGCTTTCAGGGATGTAAAATGATGCTTTAAAGCATCGTTAGGGCCTAAAGGGTTAATCTACTATGTCTGGAAGCGACATATAGTTATTAGGGACCTAAATATCTTCACGTCCATCATATGATTTCATCACTTTATATATGGTAAGACTTATTGTCTTTAACATTTATACCTCTTCCTGCAAAATATGGTTGTCGCTCCCATACCACTTCAACACACAACTGAGCCTGTTGGGTTATTGTATATTATGTGAGAGCTTATATCTGATTAGAAGCATGCTTGACCAGAACCTCCTCATACATTCTACCATATCACGACCATATCTGGAAATTTTCTGTATTTTATGTTGCTCTTAGATTATCAGATGATCAATTTTTATTACAAAAGAATATAGTAGATAAGTAATAAATACTCTGTATGAATGCTAATTAACCCTTTCAAGCCTAAGTTTACCATTGTCATCTTCATCCACTACAAGCCGCGAATTGCTGTCACAATTCTCGACTTGTAGTGGATGAAGGTGATTTGAAGTGGGTGAAAAATTAAAGAAAATTGTCATTTATTGGTAAACCAGTTTCATGGATTTTTTAATTCTAAAACCCCGAGTTGTCATGGCTGTAGGAAAATTAAATCCGCTTTCAGGGATGTAAAATGATGCTTTAAAGCATCGTTAGGGCCTAAAGGGTTAATATACTATGTCTGGAAGAGACATATAGTTATTAGGGACCTAAATATCTTCACGTCCATCATATGATTTCGTCACTTTATATATGGTAAGACTTATTGTCTTTAACATTTATACCTCTTCCTGCAAAATATGGTTGTCGCTCCCATACCACTTCAAGACACAACTGAGCCTGTTGGGTTATTGTATATTATGTGAGAGCTTATATCTGATTAGAAGCATGCTTGACCAGAACCTCCTCATACATTCTACCATATCACGACCATATCTGGAAATTTTCTGTATTTTATGTTGCTCTTAGATTATCAGATGATCAATTTTTATTACAAAAGAATATAGTAGATAAGTAATAAATACTCTGTATGAATGCTAATTAACCCTTTCAAGCCTAAGTTTACCATTGTCATCTTCATCCACTACAAGCCGCGAATTGCTGTCACAATTCTCGACTTGTAGTGGATGAAGGTGATTTGAAGTGGGTGAAAAATTAAAGAAAATTGTCATTTATTGGTAAACCAGTTTCATGGATTTTTTAATTCTAAAACCCCGAGTTGTCATGGCTGTAGGAAAATTAAATCCGCTTTCAGGGATGTAAAATGATGCTTTAAAGCATCGTTAGGGCCTAAAGGGTTAATATACTATGTCTGGAAGAGACATATAGTTATTAGGGACCTAAATATCTTCACGTCCATCATATGATTTCGTCACTTTATATATGGTAAGACTTATTGTCTTTAACATTTATACCTCTTCCTGCAAAATATGGTTGTCGCTCCCATACCACTTCAACACACAACTGAGCCTGTTGGGTTATTGTATATTATGTGAGAGCTTATATCTGATTAGAAGCATGCTTGACCAGAACCTCCTCATACATTCTACCATATCACGACCATATCTGGAAATTTTCTGTATTTTATGTTGATCTTAAAAAAAAATTCCTGATCGTGCTACGAACGTATCATGATACTCTATAGCATTTAGTTGCCAAGACTAGGTTAGTTACTAACATCTTCTGAAGATGGTGTATGTTCATACTATATTTTTAAAAGAAATTCCTCGTCAGTATTTTCAACATTACCCTGGCGTGTCCTCAACCATCAATCTTATATGCCCAAAACATATATGGGGCCTACGTCAACTTCTGCACCCAATTACAGATTTCCGATATCATGTAACTGTATTTTATCATTCATAGTATTGATGGTGATATCATCTCATTTAAGTTAGGGGAGTAGAAATATGTGTAGCCTACATTACGGCTTTGTGTGGATCTCGGAGCCGATGGTTGGGACTTTATTCGTTCAATTATGTCTGAAAACTGTGTTATCAGCGCATTACCAGGCTTTTGTACGGTATCTATTCTGAACAAAAATATAAAAATTAGGATGATACTATTATCATGATTATGTAAATTGTCAATCCGAATGAGAAACTGTGCACGTTTTAATCAGCACACAATACCCAGTTACTAGAATCATACATTGTTAAATTTAAACGGCTTTTTGTCTCACTAGGACTGGAACATGTATGTGTGTCATTATTGCCTTGGTTATGCAGACCACCTTGATGGATTAACTTCATGTTTTGTTTAACCCTAGTACAGGGCTTGGGCAGGAGGGTGCAACCCGTGGCCAACGCACTTTTGAATTATTTCTTTCTTCCTTACAGTACTGTAAAAACACGTTGAAGGTGGATATTACATAGGCCACATACTAATATGCCTAGAATGGATATATGGTGAGCGACAGGTTATCTAGTGCCAGACAATGATCAACAATCATAAAATATTTCTTGTCAATAGTCTAAACATTTTTACAACATGCCGGATATTACGTTTGTTTCCCTTGGCTTCTAAATGTGAGATAAAGACTTTATTAAATAAATCATTATTATTACACTGGACTACGATGTGTCGTTTTCCTGGCGCAACATTTGTTTTTTCTCCATAATTTTGTGAAATATTGATAATAAATGTTATCACGGCTCTGAATTGGTTTCCCGGGTATGAAAAACCTATATGTAGACACCAAAAACACATCTCTACGTTATTTGGAAGCAAAGTTATGGCACATTGCCTTGAAGTGGCGGCCATTTTGGATTTTGTCCTCTAGTTGCAAACGCACAAGGTGAAATTTAGGGGACTTCAAGTATGTTGCTCAGGCGGGTTTTAATGCACCAAAATAATGTTTTTATGTTCATTGTAAGCCAAGCCGTGATGTAAAGTTGTGACATTTTCACTAATTTTGGCGGCCATTTTGTTTTTTAATTTTGAGTAGGAAAAACACAAAATGTAGCTTGGCATGGGGCAGATTTGGAATCAGCGCTCCCAAATTGTGTAAGAACAACTGCATGCCAAATTCTACTAAAAAATGCCTTACCAAGTCAGAAATTTCGAAAATGGGCCCTGAATAATATGACAGTCAAGTAAAAATAAATAATCGGTGAATAGATGGATAGATGGATGGGTACAGATGATGTGCTTAAAAAATAAAAAAGATTTTTTATGTACATTGAATGATCATTAAACTATCATTTATGTTATATTTAAACATTTTGTTTGTTGTTCTATGTTGACTATTGAAATTTTTTTTTAAAAATTGGGTTTTCACGACTCCGGAAGGCGGCCATTTTGAAAATTTCGAATAAAAATTTTTGCTCAACCGGGATTTTGCGGGACTTTTCATTATGGTGTTAAAATGGTATCAGGACAGCTTTCCTGAAAAAATCAGCTTTCTACATTTTTCTCCAAGTGAAAATCTAATGCTCCTGCACTATATGCGTTTACAAGATGTGGCTGACATTGCATGATGCAAGCTATATATACATGTATGTATTTCAACTGTTTACAATTTGCATCGCGACGTCTACATTGCGTGCTATGTGTTTATCAAAGTTAAGAAATAGTATTTCGAAGGGGACTGCTGGGCCAAATTATTTTTGGAAATCGTTTAATAATTATTTTGTATCTAACATTTTCATCTCATATCTTATGTTTTAAAACACACAAGAAATATATTGGTCACAAATGCACCCAGCTACTGAGAGTCCGTGTTCTTTGGAAAGAACGACGATCACAAGGTAAACTCACAAGGTAGATAATTACAGCCTAGTAAGTTCTTGAAAATGTAATAAATTGCCATGCTCATATTATGTTTATGCACATTAAAGTGGACTGAAAAGTATTTTAAAAAAAAGTTTCATGGGTTGTCTATTAACCCTTTAACCGCCGGTGCCGCATATATTCGGGTTTTCATTTTTCATTAGCACAATAAGTACCACATTTTAAATGTGTTAAAGATAAAATTTGACATCGACCAGCAGGATTTAAAAAGAGTTGACCTCCATTTTGTCAAATCTAAATAATTTTCACTCACTTGAAGTTGTGGATTGCGTCAGCGAGACACAACTTCAAGTGGGTGAAAATTCACATTGAATAATTTGGCGGTTAAAGGGTTAATGAGCTCGTGTACAACACGTAAATCATCCTCCACCTATCGTATCGTGATCGCAGTCATACTAATTGTTCTACATAATTAGAACTACCTACTGATTAATAATTATGTTTACAGGAATATAGAAAACCAGAAGACATGTTACAAGAAGACCATAAGCCGCACGTGGCTGTTATTGGGGACCAGTCCAGCAGAGAGGGGTGTGTTTTGTGGAGGCCTTATAACCTTCTTGACATAAACAGTATATACGATATCCGCAGAAGCAGACATACCTAATTATTCTACATGCATGACTATGTTTAACCCTTAGAGCACTGAGCCAAGAAATTTAAATTTTCAGTCACTTGAAGTTGTGTCTCGCTACCGCGATCCACAACTTCAAGTGACTAAAAATAAGTTCAATTTGCTAAATCTAGGTTGTAATGTATATGATTATCACAGATTTGGGACAAATTTAAATTATAAAACCTGGTTATACAAGACAATTAAAACATGAGAAAACAATACTATAGTCAACTGTAGTCGACATCAGTGTGCTAAAGGTTAATAATATTATTGAACTTGACTTTGAATATCTTGTATTTTCAATCAATATGTATATATATATATATTTAAATACAAACCCTGTCAAAATGAAGTAGTAACGCTTGGGAATCTAATTACTATCTGATTGATGTTATTTTTCCACTCTCATGACAGCTTACCATAATTATATGTTATTCTGCTGAATTATGTAATTTGTTAAATTTCCACACTCATGGCTCACACGGGCAAAGAATAAAAGATCAAGCCACCAAAGTACACTTCATGTATTTACAGAAACTTGCATAAGCAGCATGATCTTCACACTTAACCCTTTGACCGCCGGTGTCGCATATATTCTGGTTTTTAATTTTTATTAGCACATTAAGTACCACCTTATAAACATATTAAAGATAAAACGTGACATTAATCAGCAAGATTTGGAAAAAGTTGACCTCCATTCGGTCAAATCTGAATAAATTTCACTCACTTGAAGTTATGGATCGCGTCTGCGAGACACAACTTCAAGTGGGTGGAAATTCAGATTGAATAATTTGGCGGTTAAAGGGGTAAAGTGATCTGACTGAATTGAGGCGACGTAACTATGTCTGTGCATTATTTGAGTTGTTGTAACACGATGTTTTCATATGTTTGATAAACTAAAATTTGGGAAGCAATGTGGCTTTTTTATCAAGTCGCGACAACGAGAATCTGTCCATCGTGATAGCTAACTCAATTCAAGCTACATCAGCATGATTAGCCAAGCCATCTTAGCTTGATGATATAAGTTTGTGTAGCTAAAAATGACCGGTGGTGGAGACTTAAGCAGAGTTAGTTATGGCCGCTCATAAGATTTAGTTCACGAAGCCTAATATAATCAAGCTGAGTCACCTTAATTATTTGCATGTATGATAAGTCATAATTAGAAGCTACAATAACTTAAACACATTTATCGCATCAAATGTGTTTCTCCCTGCTATTTTTATTATTCCACATTGGCCGCCACATCAACGCGATGTATTTAAGCTGGCCTGATCGTAGAAGGCAAATTAACCTACCTCATTTCGGTCATTTTACTCCAGCGTGTTTTATTCGCTCTAAGAATACTTGACCAGAAAGAGTTATTGTGGCTTAATAAGTTACAGAACTGTGGCCCTAAATTATCGATCAACTCGGCTGGTGTGAAATGTGTTGTTGCGCACGGCATATTTTAAGCCAAGCTCTCATGAGTCAAATAAGATATAGTAGTCGAAGGGGATTAGTTAACTCAGTTTGAATAAATAGCCCCAAGTGGATGACCTAAGTTGAATAAAGCCAACATAATAGTGTAAATTTACTGTAGCTGAATAATATTCAGCTATGCACAAAAAAGTAAGCCACGGTGGCCTAATCGTATTTAGCTAGTGAGCCGATAAAAAAATTAAGTTACGCTAACTTAATTGATGGATGGATGGATGGATGGATGGATGGATGGATGGATGGATGGATGGATGGATGGATGGATAGATGGATGGATGGATGGATGGATGGATGGATGGATGGATGGATGGATGGATGGATGGATGGATGGATGGATGGATGGATGGATGGATGGATGGATGGATGGATGGATGGATGGATGGATGGATGGATGGATGGATGGATGGATGGATGGATGGATGGATGGATGGATGGATGGATGGATGGATGGATGGATGGATGGATGGATGGATGGATGGATGGATGGATGGATGGATGGATGGATGGATGGATGGATGGATGGATGGATGGATGGATGGGTGGATGGATGGATGGATGCTTGATACTTCATTATGTTATGTTATGTTATGTTATGTTATGTTATGTTATGTTATGTTATGTTATGTTATGTTATGTTATGTTATGTTATGTTATGTTATGTTATGTTATGTTATGTTATGTTATGTTATGTTATGTTATGTTATGTTATGTTATGTTATGTTATGTTATGTTATGTTATGTTATGTTATGTTATGTTATGTTATGTTATGTTATGTTATGTTATGTTATGTTATGTTATGTTATGTTATGTTATGTTATGTTATGTTATGTTATGTTATGTTTTGTGTTGACAGATATTTATAAATACCGTTCGTCATATTAAAGACACATTAATAACCTAGGCCTTAATAAATGTATTGATTTTGCTCTATGCTTTGCACGTGCTCCATACTTTGATGAATGCACGCACATAAACCGTTGTGGTTCTTATTTTGTAGATCATCAAAGCAGTAAAAACGCGTACCTTGATATACATCCACTCAAACGAACAACTCATATAGACACTCAAATAATTGACTGAGTCTGACCGCAACTATAATTCTAATTGCCTAGTTTATGCACCTATATAACTACTATTGCAGCTGGTCAAGTCAACCTAAAAAAAACGTTCACACCAGCCTAGGCTCATGCTGGCACTTCAACTACGATTTTAAAATTAAAATATTAATTATTTTTTATTTTTTATAACTTGGCTAGTAAAAAAATGTTCTATATCACGAATAACCAAAGCCATATCACGACTAACTGTTTTTTTTGCCATACTACCAATAGACGACATTGAGTCGTGATAAGGTTTCTTGTAACAAACTATCAGAATGAACTACAATGGAATAAATACATAATTTGATATTGGACCAGTGTCTGCGTCAGCTGCCTAACTTTAAAACAACATTGGTTCTTGTGTTTCCTGAGAATACGCTAAAGTCTAGAAGTACCTGGTCGAGTTATTTGGGGTTTAACCCTAGAAGCGCTGATTTGTACAAACCATGGAGAACAAAGGGTTTTTTCAATTTAAAATAATTTTAAATGACTTTGTTAAATCTTTCCGATTCATTTGAATACCTATTTTACGGGTCTACGACCATCGTAATTATATTTACTATTAATTACAGAGCTTGAATCGAATTTAGACGTCAGAATCTGACGTCTAAAGTCGATTTTCACGCTGTAAGAGTTAACATACCCCTAGCATACATTGTACTGAGCGAATGACGCAGCAGTTTTTTTCGTTTTGCTGGTCATCATTATCTTTGAATGTGATCAGCGAACACGAAACGTTGAGCCAGCACCTGGTTAAAGTTGAGTCAGTACCACAGATAGTGGGCCAACGTTAACCCGACATTGGGTCAAAGTCTCGTGGTTACTTGTAAGTGATGATGGGTTAAATTATTCTTCATCACCACCTTCGCCATAATAAAATACCCTCTCGTAGGTGGATTGTATTTCTTGATTGTAATTCTCCTGGACACACTAGCCTGCAAGAGAAGCAGCCAAACTAGAAATATTGACAATGTCTGCATTCAGTGGCCGATGGCGACTCGTTGAAAGCGACTCACTGGATCCGATACACGAAGCGATTGGTCTGTACACTATTTCTTTACACATGTGAAATATTTTGTTAAGTGAAAGTAAGGAACTTGAATTATCATACTGAGAAATACAAAAAACTGTTTACATTCTATTTTCAAAGTTCTAAGCGTTTTTGAGCAGGTTTTTACAACAAATATATGAATTTGATTAAATATTTACAGATCTGATGCGCCACACGTGATTAATCTAGGAAGGTATGTGATGTGGTCAAATACGTATTTGTATTTGCGTATTTGTATGTGAATTTTGCGTATTTGTATTTGACTTTCTAGAGAGGCCTGTCTTTGTATTTGATCCATGTATTTGATGTATTTGATCAAATATAATTCAAAGACATTTTGTTTGCAAGTTTGACCAGGCGAATTTAAATGTAGGCCTATACCCCCATTGCTAACATCGCTTTTTAACTTACAAACTGGGATACAGGTGTCACCCATTAACAGCAGTTAGCAGTTGGTAAACTAGTACTACAGTTAGCGGTTAGTATACTAGTACTACAGTTAGCAGTTAGTATACTAGTACTACTGTTAGCAGTTAGTATGCTAGTACTACTGTTAGCAGCTAGTATACTAATACTACTAGTATACCATTTCAAGGTCGTATCTTTGTGTCAATTAATATAATTATAAGAGCAAGTAAAAGTGTCGATGGAACCCATTTCATATAGCCATGTAGATTTTGAAAATGAAACAATACCTCGATCTTTTCGAGTAAATGCCATATTCCAGGTTTTGCTGTACTGCCCCTAATAGACAGATTAATAAGAATGATGTAGTGCAAAAATAACAACACTATAGAATATTATATTGTTATTTTGTTTAAACATATATATTTCCCGACCAAAACTTAATACACCAATTGTAATACAAGGCAATTGTAATGTATTTTCATACACACTTATTTTAAATCACTGAAAATTCTAAATTCCTCAAAAAAATGTCACAGCGAGTTTACCGTGTGGCCGTGACATTCTCGTTCATATTGATTTGTTGGTTTATCGTATTATATTTTGATCAACAACCCTCTACCTGCTAATCGTTTGTAACCCATTTAATACCACCGGCCAAGCATGTCTTCAATCAGTGAGATTTTAATAAAAACTTGCCCCCAACTCTGGCACTTCTGAATAATTCTCACTCACTTGAAGTTGTGGATCGTGTCAACGATCCACAGCTTCAAGTGAGTGGGAATTCCGGTTAAATCACTTGGCTAGCCGTTAAGGGTCGATCGTTTAATTATTTAAACAGGAGTTCCAGCTCATTGGAGAGCGAAGGCGGCTCTTCTCACGTCTGTAAAAGAAACAGCCCCGGAGGAGGAATTTGACCTTCAGGGAGATAAAGCGGTGTTTAGAATTTACCTGAATAAGAAACTGATCAAGCAAGGCTCAACTAAGGTGGGAAAAGTGATAGACACCACGGCATTGGACGGCAGAGATATCAAGGTTTGTATTCACATCAATATAAATTATTCTGTGAAACGCAGTGACGTCACCGAAAACCGTTTTGAATGGCAACTCGGTGAAAATAAAGTTATATAACACCATAGATATATACCAAAGTTATATAACTCCTATACTTCATTGTAGCCAGCTCGGTAAAAATATTCGAGGTCAAGGCTATTGAGTTTCACAGAATACATAAAATATATTGGTGTGTGGTTATATTGGTGTGTGGTACCCTTCTTGTTCACATTTACAATGACTTTGAAGTGATCTAATCAGTAAATGGGAATAAGGGAAATACTTTAAAAATTCACAAGAGAACAGGGGAACAAGGGAAGTTTTTTTCACGAGCATTTACTAACTAGACTAGTCTAGTTATCAAAGGGAAGAAGGGAGTGAAAATTTTGGGGAAGATATTAGGAAAATTCGTTGAATTTCGTTATTTTTGGATATAATTTTGAAGTATCCATCAGCTTATTGTTAGGCCTACTTATTATATCTCTGTCGCATCCCCAAACTTCAAGTGAGTGACCATTACCTGCCTAAAGTTTGTTGAACTTTACACAAAACGTGAAAGTCACTGAAAATAACTCTAAAATCAAAAACTGTTATTTGCACGGTAAACACGCGACATTGAACCTATGGAGGCTGAATGTTGGGATAGCGTGGCAGACGATGGGCCAACCTTGAGCCACCATAGATATAATGCTTCTTGTTCACTGGATCGAGGAACGAGTGAATCGTGAGAAAACGGCGATAGTAAAATAATTCACTCAAATGTGTTGATGTGGTACTTCAGTGACTAGGGCCGTATAGACACATTATTGGTATTATTATTATTTTTCCCTTTCTGACCTTGGATTGTTGTACTATTTGATATCTGTCCGAGAATCGAGCTTTTGTTGAGTGCTTGTGGATATTTTATTCCGATGCTATGAATTAAAAATTAGGTACTAACGTCATATACACGAAACGTATTGACTGGCCAGCTGGTGACGTTCACCAACAGTTCACCTCGTTTGTTAGGTCTATCTGGTACCCAGCAGACACAAGACGTTGAATCAATGTTGGTTTAACGCTGGACTAACGGCCGCGACGCTGGACCAGCGTTAAACCAACATTGGCCCTTGCGTCTGCTGGGTGGGCTGAGTACAGAACGATAAAAACAACAACAACCAAACTGCCTGTTGCGGGTAAATTAATCTCCCGCATATCGAGTATGTATACACATTAATTCGGGTATCTCAAAAAACCCCTCGACCCCCTCGACCCTCGACCCACGACCCTCGACCCACGACCCACGACCCTCGACCCTCGACTTGATTTTTAAAAAGTTTCTGTTTATTTATATAATTATAACTTTTGTAAAATAATAAAATTCGGAAAACTTATACACAGCAAACACGAGGCGATGTTGTACTAATGTTGGCCCGCCGTTTTCAACGTCGGCACAACATTAAAACAACATTGTGTCAATGCCTTGTGTTAGCTGGGTATAGGCATACTGTGATGCTAACCTCTCTATCAAGTGATGTTGAACCAATGTCAGGTCAATGTTGACTGACCGTCTGTTACGCTGGCCCAGTATTCAACCGACGTTGGTTTAATCATAGATTAACCACATATGGTTAATCTATGGTTTAATGTCTATGGTTTAATGTTTAATGTTTCGTCAGCTTCATCCGGTCACACGCATTGGGGACATCGCAAGCGGTGGGCCAGAATTACATATGTTGGGCCAGCAATAACTCACCATTGGTTCAATGCTTCGAGGGGGTCGAGGGGGTTTTCGAGATAGCCCATTAATTCCATATATTCAATCTAACTACCCGTAAACAGCCCCAGCACAGCAAGCACACTGCATTCATCCTATATTGTTCCTGCATTGGGCAGACGGTGGCCCAACGTTGGGCAAGCATAGAGTCAACGTATTGTGTCTGCTGGGAATTGTGAGCAGTTTATGATAAAATGGTAGCACGAAATTGAAATAATTGTTATGTAAGAGACTGGGATGACCCTGGTCTAGTGGTTACGCCGAATGACTGTCACGCCGGAGTTAGCGGATTTGTCACCCCCCCCCCCCCCACTCTCTGGTATTCAGGTTTAAGAAAAGCAAAATGTTTCTTCCCTGCCGACTCGTAAAGATTCAGTATCGTGATAGCCTCTCTGTCTGAGAAGTAGCGTTCTGCGAGATGTTTAATCATATGAAAGACCATATTATGACCGCGACCTGATTAGATTTTGGAGCTTCAAAATATCATCAAATACAACTTACTTAGTCGTGTCCTGGGCGGGGGCCCTAGGGTAGTGGTTAGCACCGCTGCCTTTCACGCCAGAGTTCGGGGTTCGGTTCCCGGTCTCGGCGGTTTGTAAGAAACAAAAATGTTTCTTCCCCATCCACGTGTGAAAGTCAGTATTGTGGGGAGCCTCCGTGACCGAGAGGTAGCGTGCTCGGCCTCAGACCGCCAGGGCTCGAATTTCGAATCCTGTGTCTGGAGGACAGTGTCATCTCAATCATCTCACCATCCTCAGGAGGTTCTCCTGGCCCAGTTTAGCCTATATGTGCACAAAGGTGGCCTAAAGCCCGATTCATTTCATTTAGTCGTGTCCTTTTTATTTGAATTCATAATCTCAATTGTATCTAAGCATTATTAATCTCTCCATCGATCCTATACGGTATTCTCCCCTGCCGTCATCATCGTAATTTATTTTGCCTACTGTTTCTCAACCTATGCAATTGTGATTTATATCTGATTAAGTTTTTAGAATTTATCTTAACATGAAATGTTCACAATCCGACAGCACGGGCTTTCAAATGCTGATATTTAGGCAATTTAGAAAAATGTCTAGTCAATTTTGTCTCTGAAAAAGGGGGCTCTAGATCCGCCACCTATACACATTTTTCGAAAAACACAACACTACGTTGTGGTCGTAACATCTCAGACTTTGTTTATTGAGGCCCCTTGGCGTTAGAAGGTGCTGAACTGTCACTTGGTAAAGTGGCAGTTCTAACACCAAGGGGACGATATGTTAAGCTTATGCTGTGCTGGTGTGGTGTTGATTTGTTATTATTGTTAGCCCAGTATTGTTCAGTGTTATTATTTACTTATCTACTGTATAAACATATTTACTATATATATACTTATCTACTGCTACTTTATTATGTGCCCTTCAGCTTAAGCTAGAGAGGGTGGCTGAGAACCGGCTGATCCGCACTGAGACAGGGGACGGCTACGAGGTCAAGTACGACAGACAAGTGGATGGGGATGAAATGACGCTGGTTCGTATATGTCATTTTATCATTTTTAAATAGTTGTATGCACCAACTTCCTATTTATGTTCTACCTACGTCAGAACTATTTGTTTCCTTAATGAAACATATAGTTATTATTACTATATGGCCAAAAATCGGAAATATATTTTTCCTTCAGTTTTTTTCTGAATTGCTTCATTTATTTCCGCAAGGATCCTTAAATTTTGACAGTTTGATAGTCGAGTTGCATAGATCTGTAGAGTTGTACGTACTAACGACGTCGACATATTCATTTCACGTTATTGCATTGTGACGATGTGCCCATCGCCTTTGCATCAAACCACCCAATGCTTGTTATGTTTCATTTAAACTTAGTTATTATTGTCAATCAATCAATCAATCATTCAATCAATCAATCAATCAATCAATCAATCAATCAATCAATCAATCAATCAATCAATCAATCAATCAATCAATCAATCAATCAATCAATCAATCAATCAATCAATCAATCAATCAATCAATCAATCAATCAATCAATCAATCAATCAATCAATCAATCAATCAATCAGTCAGTCTCCTACCTTCATTTGTTGAAAAGATCACATATGACCTTGTGGCCATAAAATAATTTGACCTTGTGGCTCAAAATATGTTTTCCCAAGTGGATGAATACCTGGGTTAGACTCACTGGGGCAATGAAATGAGGTAAATATAGTCGTTTGCTTATAGCCATTCAGTTTATCAGAAGTCACATTTAGGATAATAGCCTCTAGTCTATCACACAGGTGAGAAAATAATGGTAATTGAAAAGTCATCTTTATTTCGTTCTTATCATGTTTGGGATATGCCCAAACATAATGAGTTTGCAACAATTATTGCTGTTTTTTTCTTCTGATCCAAATTTTATAGTGCTATTTCTTCCTAAGTTTCCATCCAATCGACTTCAAACCTCGGCACAATACAATGATCCTTATGTATTTAATTTAACTGAATTAAATCTTGATTTTAATGTCTCCAAAGAGAGGTAACTTCAAAGAGAGGTATCTCTATTGAGTGAGGGATTGTCATTTTAGCATTATTACAGTTTTATCTTCCATTTTCAGAGGCTGATCATTCCTCGAGTTCTCAATATTTTTTTGTACCATATTCACACACACAAGCACGTTAACCACATGTTTGTATGATAGATTTACCTATCATAGATTCTGTACTAATTACATTTGAATAGGAGGGGTGATTTAATTGTCATGTCATTTAAATGGCGGGTGAAAGCATTACATGTCGGCTGATATATATTCATTGCATAAATAGACTCAGGCTGAAATACTGGCAGTGTGTCTGGGCTGGGTCGCCCTATTAACCCTTTAAATGGTAGATTTGATAATTAACTTGCATTTGCCTAATGCTGTTTCAATGTAGGGTTAGTCTTGCAGACAGATGCCCACCATTGAACCAGCTTTGAGTGTTTACAATGGTCAGTAGTAAACTTTTAAGTGATACATTTGACAATTAAAATAACAGTTGCAGTTTTATCAAACAGAAAACGTCGATCCAATGTTGTTTTAACGTTGAGCCTGCGTCGCAGATAGTGATACAGCACTAAAGCAACAGAGAGTCAAGTCAATATATTTAGTGGGCACACTGAATATGCGTCCATTTGACAAACAAATATCTATCTTTTCAAAAGTACAAAAGCTCAGTGCGCAATTGTTAAAAAGAGCTTGCACAAGTACGCAAGTGTTTGAGCAAGTAAAGTGCACAAGTACACACGTCCGCGAATACATGCGCAATTGCATGAGTGCGCAAGTGCGCAAATAGTCTACTTACAAATGCTACATTGCAAATTAAACTAACAGTTGTAATTCCAGCAAACACGAAACGTCGATCCAATGTTGTTTTAATGTTGGGCACAGCGTCGCAGACAGTGAAAAAAAATTTAGTCAACATAGAGACAAATCAATGTGTTTACTGGGCCCTCTGAATGTGTTTCCATTTCGCAAACATATATAATCAGTTCAGTGGGGCCATTGATTTCTGAAATTTGAAGTCTGAAGTCCGAATTCTGAAATCTAAAATTCCAATTCAAAATGGCTGCCAAAAAACCCATGAACAAAATCAATCTGTCATAAAAAATAACCTAACAAAAATTCAAAATGGCAGACAAAAACTCTTCTAGTTATCATCATTTTACATGTTTTATGCAACGTCAAGTGCTTGGGAGAGTAACAGCTCTAAGTCGTTGCCCGTTGTAAAGACCTCCATAGCCCACTGTGGATTGTGCGTGTGGTGTATAATAATTAACATTAATCTTACCGTATTTACTTTGGAACAGTCTGGGTCAACGTTTCAATTATTGGCCAAATCTAAAACAAATTTGATAGAATTTATTATGCTTCTTTTTTTAAAAAAATGTGTGAATGTGTGAACAAAGTGGCTATTGTTTATTGTCTACTCTCTAATGGCGCCAATAATGCATCCCAGATACCAGCCCTCAAATGGGGAGGGTAGGCTATGTGTGGACGGGAGGGGGTAGCTTCGAATACAAAGCTATTTCGGAATAGCTTTGTATTCAGGGCTAGAACGGGGGAGGCTGGCACCAAAATGCCCGAAACTGGTGGATTGATTTAATAGGCAATTATTGAGTTGGAAAATCACCACTCTGCAAATTAAAGGGTAGCCTGAGCACCCTTCCTGGATTCTCCTTTGAGTTAACATTTTGTGATATTTTGTATTTCTTTTAGAAAATGGTTACGGCGATAAAAAATGCTAACAGCTACTCGTTTCCCAGAAACACGAGATATTTATCCAATGTTAGTTCAATTTTTGCCCACCTTCTGTATCCTGTCATTGGCAGGTGTAGTTCCCACTACCCCTGCCAGTGATGAGCCTGTTCAGACCTATTTGGGACCCCACTCCAGCAGGACACACGCGCCTCGCAAAATGCCGGCAATCACGCGGCAATGTCTGGCGTGAGAACGTCAAGCCAAGTGATAGTATCATGCAAAGCGATCCGAGAACTTGCCCACCGCCGTTCCACAGTGACTGTTGTGGCAGCGTCGATGATAATAGCAGCACTGGGTCTTTGTCATAAGCGAAATGTTATTTGTACAGCTCATCATACAATACTAAAGTGTGTACAACTGGATTATACAGTCAAATATTGACACCTCTGAAAAAAAAAGAATATAATTCAGAACGTTATTTGTGTCTCTATTTATGGTACAATATGTATGTAATGGTATACATGAATTAGAAATGTTTGGTTAACATATTTGTTGCAATAAAAGCTATATTTGTTCTACATGTAGGCCCCTACCACTCATAATTTTGGGCAGAGTTTGAAATTTAGGGGAGGGGCCGACAGTTGGGAGCGCGCGGGGAGGGGTGCTCAAATAGGTGGAAACGGCGTCATCGCATTCAGGGGTAGAGTGAGAACGAATACATCTGAAGACTGCAGGATGACCTTCTACGACGTCGGTCCAACTTTAAACCGACCTTGGGTCAGCGTCTCGTGCTTGCTGGGTAATAAGAAAATAATCAATATATCGACCCCTTGAATATGAAAGGGTGTATCTGCCACTTTGTAAAGTGGCAGATACACCCTTTCATATCCAAGGGGACGATATTTGTCAATTTTACATTTTTTGTTTCAGACCGTTACGGCTGGTGAAGTGAAGTGTGTGCGAAAGTACCACAGAGTCAAAGTTTAATATGTCCATCTATCTGCACTTCGCACTTTGGAACCACAGTGACCTGTCTTCTAGCGAGTAAGAGGAAAGACACTTTAAATCCGAGCGGACGACTTGTAATCTCACTTGTGTCATGTAGATCAGCGTTTTTGAATAAACCATTTTTTATCGGTAATGCCGGTGTTTTTTAATTTTTGATAATACAGAAATTGATAATAAAGATTCAAAGTAAGAAAGAGGATTAAAAGCGTTTTCCTGTAGAGAAGAGTGAATTCATATAATGCATGTGATTAACCAGCAAACAAGAGACATAAACTCAATGTTGTTCAAGTTTTGATTATTCTGAAATTGTCTTTAGGGACTTAATAATTTCGCTCTATAATCCCATACATCAGCCCCTTGGGATGACATCAATTTTGGTTTTACTTCCGCACTGAAGTAGTGTATCCCACGGATCATGTTTTTATTTTTTTCAGAATTTTCATATTTTTACAAATATTTTTAATCAACATTTCTATGAAACCGGAAGAAACCCAAACAAACTATTTGTATACCTGAAGGACGGTTGTATGTTTTCACAGCATTGGGCCACATGCTGATGGCATTGGCCCAGCGTTGGGTAGACAATAAGTGCTGCAGGTGTGTCCTCCGGTGTCCTGACTATGAGACACCAATTATCTTTCAATTAGCGGCGACTGCTCTGATCTTACCGTCTGATCCGTGGGAATATGTGATGTAAAGTGCTTAATATTGCTGACTTGTTTTGTTTACATGGCAATATACGACCTGGAAATACAACTATTTCGCTCTTTTTCGGTGCTTTAAAATAGTTTTTTGACCTTTTCGTATTTTAGCTAAGATCAGTAGGCTATATAGCTTCATATAAATTAAATTTTCAAAATTGACAACATTGAAAATGTCTCATCCCAAGGGGTCCCTTTAAGAGAAAAAATATATTTTAGAAATTAAATTCTACGCAAGCCCATGCAACTACATAATTGTGATACGTGAACTGGATAGAAATACAAATTAGCCATACCATCTGAACCAGCCAAAATATTTTATAAAATAACTTATTTAACACTGCCATGATTCTGGATTATAATTGTTTATTTCAGAAATATTAAAATATCACTACAACAATAGGATATTAAATCAATTGTTATTACTATTTAAATTGAATTTGTGATAATTTGTCATGAACAATATATTTATATACTTACATTTATATACATATGTACGCATAATGTGAGTGGGCTGACCTTGGCAAAAAAGATGTTTTCCTAACCTATAATAGGCATGTCATTTTATTCATTGTCACATTTTGTCCATGATTCTGGATTATAATTGTTTATTTCAGAAATATTAAATATCACTACAACAATAGGATATTAAATCAATTGTTATTACTATTTAAATTAAATTCGTGATGATTTGTCATGAACAATATATTTATATACTTACATTTATATACAAATGTATGCATAATGTGAGTGGGCTGGCAAAAAAAACATGTTTTCCTAACCTATAATAGGCCTATCATTTTATTCATAGTCACATTTTGTTCAAATCACGAGGTGTTCTTAGATATAATAACGTGTGAAAAGTGGTTCCTTTATTCATCTTCTGGATCCACCACGTCTTCACAAATGTAAGATGTTGGGTTGCTGTCTAGAAGTAGTTGACCTTTGGCAGGTCCTGAACAGCAAAACACCTGTTGTGAATCTATCAGCAATCCTGGTTGTGATGACAGCCAGTCCAGCATCCATCCAGCGTGACAGTCACAGACCAGAGGATTCCCGGCCAGCATAACCTCACGCAGATTCAGGCTCCTGATCACTGCAGGTAGATATTCCAGACGGTTGTAACGTAGGCTGAGTGATCTCACATTGGAGTATGATGTGTGTAACTCTACATGATCTACCTGGGTATCTGTAGACGAGGACTTCTGCACCTCTTGTCCCAACTTGTTGTAGTCCAAGTACAGCTCTGTGGTGAGCGGAGGCAGAGAAGCCGGGAAGACAGTATACCCTGCTCTGCTACAGTTGACCGCCACACTGCCATCCACGGGGTTTTTCTTACAGTCACACTTTGAAGGACACTCGTCCATATGGGAATAACACCGTAATGAGCTAGGTGATATATGAGCCAGTAGCTTACCAGACAGACCTGGTATGGGGTCCGGTCCACACCGCCATTGTTGATTATTGTGTTTAGTGATGTGAGGGAGGACTACAGGGTGGCGTGATGCTAGTCCCAGTGCTGTGTGGATAGGTAGAACTCTACAGTCACAATATAACACACTCCCTCTGATGTATACTCTAACTCTAGACAACAAAAGTCCCAGAGCCTCTATTACGGCATCCGAGCTCGTGCTGTATTGAATCGTTTCTATCTTATTAAAACTGAGGTCCAGAATTCTTAGCATAGTAGGCCATAAAAGCTGATTGAAATCATAGGAGAACAAGGAGATTTTCTGTGAGTACGCCATGATAAATGGTGAGTGGTCTATTATAGGTGACAGGTGCTGAAAAGCCTGTATGAAGCCGTAGAATGTGATAAGATTACCGCTGACATTAAGATGTCCGAGGTCTGGATGCAGCATCAGCCACCTTGGCAGAGTTTTAAGTTTATTGTCAGATATATCGAGCTGTCTAAGACTGTGCGATATTATATCAGGATCTGATTCGAACTGAGATATACTATTATTTGATAATTTCAGATCTTCAAGTGATGGCAGAGAGAAAAACCAAGAATGCAAAAAGCTCAATTTGTTGCATGAGAGATCAATGACTTTCAAATATTTAAAATCATGAAATGCTGATGGCGGGATCCCGTGGATTTGGTTGTATTGTAGGTGAATTTTCTCTAGGCTGTTTCTTAGACCCCTGAAAACAGGATTTGTAATTGACTTTAGTCGATTATAACCCAAATCCAGAACTTGTACGCCGCCGTCAAAACGTAAGAAAGGTAAACTATTAATTGTTGTTAACTGATTGTGCCGCAGAGAAATCTTATGAAACTGTCCCTCTGGAAGCATGGAAATCAACTGTTCAATGTGATTGTTGTCTAGTATTAGAAGACGTCTATACTGATTGGCTGGTATGTCGATGTGTATTGAGGTGGCATAATCATCTTGACCTATTGGCGTACGTGCTAGATTGCGTGGTAGTTTGGGGGAGTTATTGAGCATGTGCTCTTTGTGGCTATGGTTAGAATGTAGATTTGTATGCCAAGGGAAAGATTCTGGTACTTTATGTAGGTTTGCTCCTGTGATTACCAGACTCTGCAGTACGGGCAAGTTACTATAACACAGATTGGGAGACGTGATTCCCACAGCGTGTCTCAGGATCAGCTCTGTCAGGGATGGCCAGTAATAATGTGTGAATATGGCAGGTACCTCGCCACCGTACAGCTGATATATGTCCACAGACGTCACGTTACTTAAACCCTTATTAGGGATTGGGAACATCGGCAGTGCGTGGTCTTCATCTGGTGAAAATGGACAGCCACAAATAGGCTTTTCTAACTCGCACTCGGTCATTAGTGTAACTTCCCTCTCGTGGAGATCATGCCAATGCTGCAAGTGAAGAAATCGTAAATCCACAGCTTGGCCGAGTAGTCCTATATCCATCCAGAAAATCTGGCACCTTTTAATAGTGAAATGACAGAGTACATTGTGCAGGTGGATATGTTCCATGTTAGTGAGAACCACATGGATGGCCTCAGAGCAAGTCAGGGAGAGATATAGCATCTCATGTTCACTGTTCTGTACTTTTTCAAGAAGGAGGACGCCCAAGTCCAGCTTGCACGATACAGCTTCTCTACACTCCAGTGTAAGAAACATTGCAGTTTGATGAAGCTCCCGCTGATTGGATGAATCCATATAAATTGGAAACCTCCAATCTTTGATCACTTCCGCTTGTATAATTTGGCAGTCATTGTCGGGGACCTGGTAAGATCCACCACATGTCTGACGAGTTAAACTTGGATTCAGAATGCTTTCGCTCTTTTCAACCAAGTCACACATTTCTCGTATATCACCAGCTGTGCCCTCACCAATTAAAATAAATGCCATCACAACACTCTCTATCATAAGCGATATCAAGCATTTCCGGTCAATATTCATTAGTTTCATTTCTAGAGATTATGTGTTTAAATCAGGTAGTGTATCTTTTCTTGTCTGTTTTTAAACCTGGAAGCAAAATATAAAGAGCGTAAATTTAAATAATGTTTTTTTTCATGTAGTGAGCTAATTATAGTTTATTTTCTATGGGTATTGCAATTTTCAACCAGAAAATTTTAATTAACGTCAGTCCATCAACTTTATTCTGCCGAGTCGATAATCACTTCGATAACGCTTAGTAAAACAGACATTGTCATAAGAATGTTACCAATGTATGCTATTTTCTAAACTAGTTGACATGGCTTACAATCAATTAGGATAGATACATAAATATCTTATTTTATATTTGCACGTTTAAAATTAGTCAGCTTTCGAAATGTAATAAATGTATATAATATATTTTTAATATAAAAATATTACGAACTGTTTTGTTTATTTATAAAAATTAAGTTAAAATACAAAAATACGTTCACAATATAAAGAATGTTATAGTTCTTACCCTTTTAAATCGTTGTTATGTGTAGTTATATACCAGGTGTGATACTCCTTGAATTAGTTTTATTTCTGTAACAAACAGTTAGTTTGTGTCGATTCCCTCAAAGTTCAAAACATGCTGAATCACGTGACGCCATGCAGCCAAGACCAACACGTTCTGATTCAATACCCGGATGCTACGAAACTCAGTGAACACAAAACATTTTTGTAACAATTGAACAATGTTGCACCAACGTCAAAGACGTTGGGCCGACGCTGTACAAATGTTATAAGAATGATTTGTGTTTGCCAGTAACGAAACAGCAACCCAACGAACACGAGACGTTTACACCATGTTGGTTTAATGCTGGGTCAGCGTCGCAGACGGTGGACCAGCATTAAATTAATATCGGATTAACTTACCGGGCACTCTATCCCAACATTTTGCTATCCAGGGGATATAATACAGTGATAACTATTATAAGAAAATAACCCTTTGAAATAGAATAAAATTAACCGAACAATAAAGCAATCATACATTTTCTCAAGAAATCAGTATGCTACGAGCTTAATAAATCCACGCGCTATACAGGACGTTCATTCTACAATATAATTTCACCAAAGTACAGAAATATGCAAACAAAGCAAGTTCAGTTTAAAATGGATAACCGTTTTCTTAGAAAACCGATTAGCTTTTAAGGGGTTAGATATAGTTTTCCATAGTCTTGTATTTTACGACTCTCTCGGTCCCTTCATCCACAATATCTGGCCGTATCCGGTTTTAAATGATATATATTATCAACCTATAGAAAATATTGACAACAAAAATATGCTGGTGAATAATAATTACATAATAGTAAATATCGTCCCCTTGGAGTTAGAAGGTGCTAAACTGCCACTTTACAAAGTGGCAGTTTAGCACCTTCTAACCCCAAGGGGACGATATGCTTATTTTTACGTTCTGGGTGACAAGTGTTAAGTGTTGGGGCTGCAATCGAGCTGATTAGTCCAAAGCGCTGATTAGTATGATTTGTTAGCTCGGTCTTTTCTATTTGACTGTGATGAAATATTGCTTACGCGTGGCCTATTTCATTCCCATGCTAAAAAACAAACACTAAATTATGATAAACTCATGTTTGTCAAAAACGCCGGCAAAAGCGCCGTTGTTTTGGCTTTAATTCTCTAATAGACATAGCCCACGATATAGATATCTCTAATATAGATACATCAATCAAAGCCAGGACAACACTCAGTTATCAATGGTCGCTGTTTCCCAGTGCAATTTGTGTTTATAACGCGCAGGAGATAAAGTGTACATTTGTATTTCTCATTTTTGCTAAATTTAGGTAAATTAATGAAAATTTACAGAATAGTCAAAGTATATGTCTAACTAATTATGAGTTATTATCGAAAATGAAGAATAAAATAAATGAAGAATAAATTAGGCTATGGTGTTTTCATGATTGGTGTACTACATGATTGTACATGAACGCTTGTGTGACAACTGAGTTAATCATGTTTATGTGAGTCGATGGCCAGGATCTGTCGAGTTTTGACCAGAATTTATAATGCTCTCGAAATTCTGGCAGCATTTGACGGCTTTCGTGTGGACTGTGGTTGAAATCTTTTACAGAGAGTCGTGCAGCATCAGCTTCATGTTCATGACATCTACTAAAATAAGTCCGGTATTATTCAGCTCATCCTAGCAAACACAAAACATTTGTATAACATTTGTACAACGTCGGCTCAACGTCTTCGACGTTGGTTCGACATTGTACAAATGTTATACAAATGTTTTGTGTTTGCTGGGATATGAAGTTAAAAACAATCGCCGCCACATTACTTTCGGGTTCGAGATAATTGGCCGCAGATGGCTAAAACGTACAGATAAAGCACACATTCAATGGAAACTTTAGAGTAGTTATGGGAAATTAATTACTAGTCTGCTAAGCATATCGCCTCCTCTCCTCTCAGTGGGACTAGTAAACACGAGGCGCTGGCCCAATGGTGGGCTGGTGTTGGTCCATCGTCTACAACGCTGGCCCAGCATCAGATCAACATTGCGCCAACGCCTAGTGTTTGCTGGTACACGTTTTTAGCTGAGATATATAGGTAATATAATTATGCCTACACTCGACTTCATTTGTCCATGGTAGCTGTATACTACATTTGTTGTAAGCGTGCCCCCCCCCCCCTCCGGAGGCACTCACTGTCTTCAGTGTATTAGAACTATATGTTGCCCACAAGGGGTACTTATGGTCAGTTTTTGTATATCCATTATCCAAGAGGTGCTTGTTACCAATGTTGGTATATATTCAAGGATATATTTAAATGTACTGTACTGTATATTCAAGGGTCAATGAAATGTATAATCAAAGGCTTCTTGCACTATATAAAGTAGATTTAAAAAACTAAAAAAATTGTTTCTGTCCTAAATTTTACTTTAAGGTATATATTCACCCGTGACCCTATTTCAGACAAATTTGTATATATCGGGTGTGTTTTCGACCCAAACTGTATATTCAGGGGTTTACAAGGGTTAGAGCATCACGTTTGCACACCCACCTAAGTTGGGCTGTGTGCACGCTTAGTCTGTGTTAAGGTCTCACTGAGCAACTATGGTTTGTTGTCAGCCTATTTTGGGGGCAGTGACAAATAAGTTACTTTTTTTAAATTGGCGACTAATATGCTCATCATACCATAACATTCTAGTTAGTCCACCTTAAATGTAAACTGATTTGGAGATATCATTCCAACATGAGGCATTCTTTTTTATAATGACCGACGGGTAATAAATAACAATGTTTTATTTGTAAATATAATACCGTATACCACGCACCAAGTGCACACGCTTCTGAAAAAAATACTGCACTCTGTGCTCTGTGAACAGGTTGAAATTAATTCATATTTGTATCCGCATGATATAAAAACATTTTATGGAGGTTACCAAGTATCCATGTATAATCTGCAAATCGCCACCTTCCTATTCAAGAGGCGTATCTGTGACTCTACAAAGCGAAAAATACAAGTTTCTATTTAATATCAAGATGACGAGACAGTATAATTTCACATCCCCGTATTTTTATTCCACAAATGTCTGTTAAATCAAAGCAATATTAAAAAAAAAAAATAATTCACATTAGTCGTTATTGGTAGCTGCTCCTGGGAACAGAAGGTGTATATATATTATAGTAGCAGCGGGTGTGACATGTCAGACCGCGTAACAAGGTGGTCGTATCATTATCATGCAGCTACTTAACACTTTGAACACTAGTGTCATTTATATGCACCACATGACAAATTATAAATAAAATTCACTCATTAGTAAAAGACAAAACCCGCCAAAAGATTTCTGAAGTTCTGAGCTCAAGTAACTTTAATTCGCCTTGAGGTGAGTGAATGAATTCTTTACGTCGCCTTCTGCACAGTCACGACAGAAAGAAGCCCGAAGCCGGGACTATGCACTACTCTTATTTATTTGACTTGAGGTGGCCCCGGGCGAATAAATATAATGATAAATACCGGGTTGGTAATGTTAAATGACTCAGGCAGGGGAAATAAAGAAAAAAAACATACAATCACTATGGAGTGAAAGGGCAAATAAAATGATATCTTCAGATAGGTTATCATTGATACCAAGAGGTGTGAGTTATATCACAACAGGTTGATAAGTGATATCATGTCCATATAACTAGTAGATTTACAGTACTTATCAGGTATAATTAATGATCCAGTAGATACAACTTCTAAGCTGCATTATTAGGTTGTTGTTTCACAAGAGAATTATTTATTTTGTGATCTGTAAATTTAGATTAATAAATTTGCGGAAAGAATAATAATCACCATTATTTTCAATTGTAAGCACATTTTTTTATTCTTGGACATATCAAAATTTAAACGAGTGCTCGTACTTTTTCGTAGTTATTTTCATTTGTGGCAATATCGCGTTAATATGAAGTCTGCACCATGCCCTACTTTTTTGACAGATATTAAGAAATCTTTATAGTGGTCAGTCAAATAGTAAACTAGGCCTCTGAACAGTTTGGAGCATTGTATATGCACAACCACAGTAAACGATATACGATAAAAACCTGTCTAGGCGGGATTGAAACCTGTTACCTTTAGGTTAAATATACAAGACACAAGGAGATTACAGCAGATTAATCCTTTGAGTTATCTTACTCCAATTTTCGCCCACTTGAAGATGTGTCTCGCTTCCGCGACCCACATCTTCAACAGTTCAAGTGAATAAAAATTACTCACATTTGTTCAATTTCAGACCAAAACTTTGCAAGTCTTGATGTCTCAACACACATTTCGTTGCCATTTACTGAGATTTAACCAAATAAATTAAAGCAGCTCCTTTGGGATGACATCAATTTTCGTTTTTAATTTTGTAATGAAGTAGTGTATCCCACAGATCATGATTTTATTTTTTTCAGAGTTTTTAGATTGAAAAAATATTTTGAAAGAAAAAAAATGTTTCTTCCCCATCCACGTGTGAAAGTCAGTATCGTAGGGAGCCTCCGTGACCGAGAGGTAGCGTGCTCGGCCTCAGACCGCCAGGGCTCGAATTTCGAATCATGTGTCTGGAGGACAGTGTCATCTCATTCATCTCACCATCCTCAGGAGGTTCTCCTGGCCCAGTTTAGCATTATGTGCACAAAGGTGGCCTAAAGCCAGATTCATTTCATTTTCATTTCAGAAGATAGGTTGCCTAAATATCGCTCTGAATTATCCAGTCATCGGTATTTGCAGATCAAAATTTACTCGAGGTTTCAAACATCATTGTTTCACACCTGCATTTACATTATTTTCGCGTGAGAATATAATAAACAAGTTAGACAAAAACTCTCAACCCCTTTTCCAAATTCTAGAGTCGCCTCAGATTCCCACGCCTGGACAAGTATAGACATTCACCCCTGACTAATGGGTGGTGGCATATCAAACCACTAGAGCAGACCAATCAGCTAATCCCCGCTCGGCATTCCGTTATTATTGAAACTTGGTGTTGTTATTGTAGCCTTGTATGTGACTCATAGAGCATGACAGAATGCATAGGACACAGATTGGGAATAAACCTGGTTCGAATATGCAGCGCCTCTGAGCTCGGGACACCCAGGATATAGGCACGTTATAAACAGCTTCAATAATTTATTCATCCATGGTATGGGTGGCTCGTCCTGCCTCCACGGCCCCTGGCAACAGTCAACCTAACCTATATATCAAGATGAGTTTGTCATTTGTGTTTTTTTTCTTTCAGGTCTTTTTTTTTGTTTAATTTAGTATATGTGTGACATGTCAGCCCGAAACCAGGAGGAATGTGGCAGTTATTAAGCTTGATTGAATTAATGAAGGTTTTCAAAAATAATGATGAAAAAAGTTTATTTTTTTCTATCATTAGTCTTTAAGCGATTTTGCTAAAAAAAAGGTTTTCCCTCGAAAAAAAATTAAAAAATGTATTTTTTTTATCCTCCCTAATAGTTGATTTTGCTAGGGTGTGTGATTTCGGATCCGTTGATAAATAATCTTTTACACATCTTAAGCGTGTAATATATCATTCACCCTTCTTAGCTAATCTGTGGGTAATGTCGAAATAAGGCTTGTTTTAGATGCAAACATGACGTACAATTTAATAGTTTAATAGGTGGAATGATATATGTCCTTCACATCTTTGAGAAGCAATAACTCAAGACAGTTCTCCTGGTTTCGGGGGCGTCACATCAAATATATTTGAGAAAACTTCACTACGAAACAAACACCTTTGTCTTGATGTACTCTCGAAAATAAACGACTAAGTCAATAAGTAAGTATATTTAATTGCAAGCATATCATCAATAAATTAACTTGACAATTAATTTGTCGTTTTGACAAATAGTTGATATATTTATAACTCTCTTTATTATTAGGCACAGCTCGATAATAGTTCAATTTAAATATTATCATCAATTGTATTTAGTTTTATCTCTTCTCATTTTCACCGCCTTGTAACTGTTAATAGCAATTCGAATCCCAATGTGAATAAAAATTAATTTACTTCAATTTACAATAAGGACGATCCGTACCGTGCTTACGCTTTGGTATTTATCAAAATCATCTCCTCCTGACTCACGTTCTGATGGGATTGTGACAACAATTTATAAATTATTATGAATGAAAAAGAGAAGAGATAGCTGGGTGTTAACGAAAGTTAAGTTATCTGAAAGTTAACTCACCACCAAACACAGCACAGGGACCCTGTGCTGGTTCAATGTTGGGCCAGCTACGCAGACGCTGGGGCAACATTGAAACAACACATGGTCAATGTCTCGTGCTTGCGTGAATTATCAACACACAGGCGACAAGTATATAATATGACACTTATTACAATTTTCATCTGAAACATTCAATAATGCAATACATTTATTTAATCACAGCATGTACAGACTGATTTGTATACCATAAAATAGTATTAGGCCCACTTATAGCATTTAAATGAATCGTAGTATCAGTTTTGTGGAATTATACTAGTTGGTCCACAGTATTTTACATTAAAAGATTCAAAAGTGATCTATACTCCGCTAGTGAATATACGTTCATCAAACATTTTTTTACTATATGACCATTTCACTATGGTGTTCATCGGGATGTGCAAGTCTTATAATATATATATAATAATTTTATTATTGAAAAATGACAGTGCATCACTGAAGCCAAAGTCATTTTGTTGCCGGGACTTAACTTTGTATCATGAATAAACTCTTATTGCCACATGATATATCGTATAGACTGCATATGGCATAGTGATTACATGTCCACGGATGTACAGCACCTGCCATTGGAGTGGCCATTCTGGTGATTTTCCTCCACAGTTAGCTGGTAAATGTTGCCGCCATTAGAACAAACAGGGAATGGTTTGTGGCGGGATTCGCTGCGGCAAGGATTACGTCGCCGGTGTACCAGACAAACCACAAGCAGAACCAGAATAACAACAAGTACAATAGAACAAGCCAGTGCAATTCCTACATCGAGAGCAGTGTTGCTGATCTGTGTGGAAGAGAACGTCTTAGGTTTACACAGAAAATCATCAGCAACAGTATTCTGCAACAGTTTACCTGAATTGCTACAAAATATGTTGCTGGCTTTCTCAATGATTGGCAACTTGTTTTTAAACCAATCACTCAACCATCCACTCTTGCAGTCACAGACCAGAGGGTTAATATGAAGGTGGAGGCTCTGCAGCTGAGACAGCTCTGTTATGTTATCAGGCAGGTAGCTTAAACGATTGTTATTCACCATGAAAGTTTCAAGAGACGTGAGGTTGTTTATGGCATTATTTGATACATTATATATCTGGTTGTATGAAAGATCCAGCAGACGAAGTTGACCAAAGTACCATTTAGGCTCTGTTAAACAGTTCAGACGATTGTAAGCTAGTCGTAGTATTTTGGTACGTTGTGGTACAGTATCTGGTAGTTCTGTTAGATCCAAATGAGAACAATCTATATCCAGATCTGTTGAATCTGGTAGGTTGTAGCATTTACATCCTGTGGGACAATCTTTGACATGGACAATATATTTGAATGTAGCGAGAGGAGCTTCAGCTATTGGTATGTCTCTTACGTTATTTGGATTTTCACACTTCCAGTTGTCCACGTTAAATTGGTTAGGTTTGTATTGAAGCTTACTGAATTCGTGACTGCCCGTGATGAATTTATGAAAAGTAAAAGCCGAGAAACCACACCAAACAGGATTGTCGCGTATGTCTAGTTTGTAGAAAGCAAACACAAGTGGGAACACATCCCTTAGCTCTGCGCTCAAATTATTCAGTGAGACCTCGGTGATATTATTCTGCGTCAAATCCACCATTTTTTCGTGAGAAGGTTCTCCGATTTCACTGAACTGACTGGCAGATCGCCTGTTCTGATATATGAAATATTCTTTCTCAATTTTAGACCAGCATTTCAATAATGAAGGGAAAGTGACTTTATTATCAGCAAGGTCAATGTACTTGAGAGAGCGCACCAAAAATAGCCAACTAGGTAACTCTACTATTTGATTCCCCCCAAGGAGCACTTGTGTAAGAGCCAATGATTCCAAAAATATGGCGCTGTTATCGATCATCGAAATTTGGTTGTCTGACAGATCAATAATTTCCAATGAGCGAAGATCGCTAAAAATACCAGCAGTTATGGCTACTAATTTATTATTGGCTATGTTTAATAATTTCAGAGATGTTAAATTCGAAAACGTACCCATGACTAATATTTCAATATCGTTATATTTAAGGTTCAATTGTTTCAACAGAATCAAGTTTTGAAATAACGTTATTGGAAGATCAGTCAAGGAGTTGGAGCTGAGGTCTATCACTTGTAAGCCTTCGACGCCATTGAATGTGTTCGCTCCTACAGTATGTAGTTTATTTCCAGTCAGTGATATCTTGTGCAGGAGACCATTGATTTCAAAGCAGGATAAGTCTGTGATTTTATTGTTGTCCAAGGATAGGAGTCTTCTATAATAATTAGGTGGTACATCAATGCCTTCAGCTGTGGAGTAATGATCATTACCCACCTCAGACCGTGATAAATTGCGAGGTAACTTCAGCAACTGATTGTTCCAGGGAAAGTTTGGAGGTTGCTTCAGGTGTCCCTCACGGGCCTCTATGCTCTGAAGACGTGGCATCCTTGTAGACAACGTATTTGGAGGGGAAGGATAGGGTATGCCATGGAAGGATATTTCAGCCATATTGGGCCAGCAAATGTATTCGTCGTTGAAAATGCTGGGCAGATCTTCTGAGCCTTCGACATCCGAATTTACTTGGATAAAACCGAGCGTTCCCAAGTTCTCCAGTCCAGGGGCATAAACACAAGTTTCTGAATCATTCCTTGGATACTCTTCCTGTTCTTCGGTAAATATATCCTTCCATCGTGATAAAAATAATACCCTGAAGTCCAGAGCATCTCCATAGATGGCCAGGTCTCGCCAATAGATAGCACATCCACTGAGTGCTAAGTAACCAATAAGATGTTTGTTCACCACACCTGAAGGATTGTCTAGCACCAGGCGTACATCGGAAGACATACACTGTAAACTGATATATAATACCTCATCCTTGTCAGCGGAGACTTGACGTACTACACCACCAATGTCAAAGGTACAAGCCGTGTCGTTCACATCAATGGGTGGACCGACAATAACTACAATCACAGTCTGCTCCAAAATAGAGTTTGAATGTGGCGTGTGAAAAAATGATGGCGAGGCATCCAGTTTTCTTGTCTGTTTCTGACAGGGACTATAATTCATAGCTTCCTTTTCAGCCTGTTTTGCAGACCGCGTCACTTCTATAAAACACATCACAATGACGACGCCAATGAGAGACATATATATCCTATAAAGGGATCTCATGATGGGTATCCAAGCTCAGCTGCTACCTAGAAAAAAAACAACAACAAACAACTTTATAAAGTAGGCCTACCAAAATACAGGAAATTTAATAATACAGCATGCTTTTCAAGCCTTTACTCCGCACACTCTGTGCAATGGTTCTCACTACGAGATAGATGTATATTGATATCAGCCCATATCGCACTCTTGTCCTACTTTAAGCTGCAATAATGGCAGTTATGTCATTGGAGATTTGATCGGATCAGAAAATACAAACGGTGTTCATTTTTCATGCGATATTGGAAAATTAGTAGGGGCCCATATCGCACTCACATGAACACCGTTTGTATATCATGTTTTGTACAGTATGCCTACACCTCCTATAAGTAAACTGGGACCTGGAGGGACCGTTTTATGTTATCATTTGTCAAACCAAATTAATGTACTTCGCAAACGTATACAATACCATGCATGACTAGGTTTAGCATTAATTATTCAAATGAAGTTAAACAGTTCTGTAACAATTCCAGTTTTAACTGAATGCAGTCTCTTTACCAAAATTATGTTGATCAAGTAATATAAAGCATCCCGTTTTAATTACAAAATACCTAATAATCAAGCCTAAATTTTTAGAATGGATGCTTTTTTCACATACGAGTATTACATATAATATTAAGTATGCCTATAGCTATAACATGCACATCGTTATACTCAACGGAAGCTGAAATTTTGATCAACCTGTCAGGTCCTGGCCCGAACTTGTATGGAAAGCTGATACTGAAAGTAGCAAATCTCAGAGTGAGGGATGGCTCCCAGCGACTTCACCAAGAACGTTATATCTAACAACAATTGCCAAATCAACTACATTACATTGGTTCAGCCTCATTATATACAAACAAACGCCCACCAAAAACACACAACAGGAGTTGTATAAGTACATTGTCTTGGTGTTAGGTTAATGTTGGACCACCGTCTGCGACGCTGACCCAACATTAAACTGACATGTAAACAATACATGTACCTCGTGTTTGCTGGTAGTGGAGCTTTGACGTGGTGCTATGTGCTCCTGGTGTGGGTTTTTCCAGGTCCGGAAAACCCCAGTTAACCAGTAAACAACATTGACAAGGATACACGCTTGTTTATTCTCATAAGTGGGAGTGGAACATCCATCCTCAGCCGCGGAGTCATGGCGCTTGATCGGTTTTTGTAATAAATGTGCAACGATTGCTGTATATTAACAGCTGATCAAACAATATGCACGCTTAGCAAGAAATAAATTGATCATATCGCATATTTATCAGAAACCCGGTATTACAGAAATAATCTGTGTAGCTCTAGGCCTATGTGGAACAACTTTCTCATTTAAACTCATTTAATTACCTCTCCTATCGATATAACATGTATAAGGACATATTGCTTTCACTGTCCAACGGATTGATTGCGATAAATGACAGACCTAAATTATAATACAATAGCATACCGTCATCTTAATATTGTCTTTAACTAACTTTAGACATCTTAAATGTAACAGACCGACGACTATCAATACCATGTCACAGGAGTTATATTCAGAGGGGGGGGGGGGGGAAGGAACCCTACATCTTATACGTCGAATGGTCAAGATGTACATTTCGACCAATTAGACGCCTATATTTAGGTCATCCCATCGCTAATACAGAAATGGTTCACATGTGGGCCCTATTGTTATCATTTTGTTACCTGGCATATAAGTCACTAATTTCGCACTTTTTATTAATTTATAATTATTTTCCGCTCTTACGTCAACAACTCGTGTGAGTATTTCAAAAGCTAGACCAGGATCCAACACCTTGCAAATTGCGGGTAATTGCGAAATTAGTCGGTAGATTTTTCATATCGATATGTTATTATTTTAGCAACGTTTGTCTTGCAGAAAAAAAAATAAAACCGTCAAGGGATGTGACAAAGTTAAAAACTTCCAAACATTCAAAAAAAATTGAAAGTAGGTGTAACAATGTAAAGTAACAGGTGGCTAAATTGGGGTTTCGGTAAGTAAAGGGTAGAATAAACATGCTGTCCTGGGCTGTTTACATGTGAACCACATGGTGGAGACGGTACTGCGACAAGTACTAATTGTCATACAGGACGTCCCCTATTTCTAGAGGCCTGTGTGAGTCGGTTCTGGAAAACAGCCCAGGAATGTGAATGTATATCAAAGTAAGGATCCTGATTGGTGGAGATGTCATTTCACCACAGGAAGTGACCGCGCCCGTCGGGATCCGCTATAAAGGAAGGCGCCCACAGCCTTCGTGAGGAAATTCAGAGGAAAATTCAGGGAGAAATTGGGGAGTATTGTAACAGAGACGTTTCGGGTTTGGCTAAGTTTAGTGGGAGTTGCTTCGGTATCTAACATCTTGTAGATCACTGAAGCAACAGCAAAATTACACAACGAGATATAAGTACTACTAACATCAGTGTACTGAGAAATTGAATGTTTTATGCTTAATATATATTTTATATATATTCAAGAGTTAATTGAAGTTTATCCACGAGTGTTGTGTTTGCCGTGCCAGGATTTGTGTCACGGATAAAACCCGGTTACATTGGTGCGTATGACAAGGACTAGGTCAACGCATAGACCCGTTTACATCGGTGCCGTGACCAGGATTTGTGTCACGGATAAAACCAGTTTACATTGGTGCCATCTGACAGGATTTTAATTTGAAAAACAAATTAGATCAATTCAAGAACCTGGTTGAACAACTTGGAAAGTTACAAAAGTGACTGGACAGTGGCACGGCAAAACGGCAAACCTAAGATCAGTGGATGAATACTAGTTAATGTAGTGGTTGCTATCAGAAGCCGCTACTGTTATCAAGACCAGATAAATAAACGGGATCCAGAAGGAATCAGTATCCAGACGGAGTTGGGCGTTAGCCAGGACCGACGGCGATCCACAGGACAGACACAAAGTTGGGCGTTTACCAGGACAGACGGGACCCAGAGGACAACAGACGGAGCAGGATCGACAAGATCTAGACAGAAGCTACATAACGTTGGGATAGTTGGCTACACACAGACGCGTAGTCGGAGGTCAGTTATGTTCTAGGCTGCTGTAGTTAATTTTCATTTATCTTTATATTTTTGAGAAGCTTTTGGCTGATCCATTAAAAAAAAAAAAAAAAAAAAAAATAGAATTATCCCAGTTAACTGGTATCTCTGGTTTCCCGGGGAAAACACATTTGGACAATGTAATTCAAAAAATTAAAAAGGGGGGACTAAAGTTCTATACAACAGCATTGTAATCAAGACAGGGTTAAAATGGGAAGATAATCGGGACTACTAGTGACAAATATTATAGCTGAGAATAATAAGACGGACTTACGGTCGGACATAAAAAGACGCAAACAAGCTGGGGGAGGTACTTGTGTGTACAGAGACTGTTTACTATTGAGTATACAGTGACGGGGGGAGGTGATAAGACAGTAGGCCTATAATGAGCGGGTCAAATAACTGCGCCCCAGTAAATAAGCAGCAATCAAAGGATTGATTGGGCAGTTCAGAAATTATGTGGAAACATTTAAGGCGAACTGAAGAGGTTAATATGGAGGAGATTCTGGGGATAATCCGCCAGTATCTCACAGCCATAAATCAGAGACGATCCATTAAACGAGGACGTAAATAATGTTGAGAAATAATATTATTAGAACAAGTCACTCATAATGGTCGTTTCCGGTAGTGTAACTGAGAAATCAGATTGGTTAATCAAAAAATGATTTTGTGTGATTTTCGAAAATAATGAGTTACTGGTTATGTTCCGCCAGTATAGGACAGCCATAAATCAGAGACGAGCCATAAACGAGGACGTGAATAATGTTGAGAATATAATATTATTAGGACACGCCACTCAGAATGGTCGTTTCTGGTATTGTTAATTGAGAAATCAAATTGGTTAAATCAAGAAGATTTTGTGTTGATTTTCAAAATTTAATAAATATTCGTAAGGATTGGTATTTATTTTCAGAAATTAAATAATTATTACAAGGGGCTAAATGTATTATTCGGATTTTTTCTTTTAACTCTAAAATACAGTATTAATGCTAGAACAAAAATACAGTCGAAATTTAATTTGGGGTTAAGGAATATTACATGATATTAGTGCGTATACGAAATGTAAGAAGACGCAGTGCAGACATGGTTAGACGGTGGCCTGTATCACAAGTTAGTAAAAATATACCTAAGTATGTTCAGCTCAAAGTAGCTGTAACGCGTGATAAGACGCAGGGCAACATTTGCTAACATGTCTGACGGTAAATCTGAAGACAATCTCCCCGTGCTCTTGTTGAGCTAAGATTATCTGAATGTTACATTTCAGATATAGCGGAGATGAAAGGTGAATATGAATGATTATTGAGAATTATGTAAGCACAATTGAAAATTGAGAAAACGCGAATTGCTAGAGAACGAGATTCATAAAGGGAGGGAATTTGTTTAAAAAAAAAGTAGATAAACGTAAACAACAACGCGACATCGAATAAGGTGAGGAGATAATGCATATATCAGTAGGTATTAGACTGATATGGGATTAAATGTTGATAATATTCATGAGAAGAATTTATCACTGAAGGAACGGTGCTCTCCCCTGATCAAGGAGATGCAGATATCAGTAGTAAGTAACGCTGATATGGGATTAAATTTGATAAATTTCAAGAGAAAGAAATTATCAATGCGGTAACTAAGAGGATATTAGAGAAGTTAAAAAGTTGATAAATTTCAAGAGAAGAAATTATCAATGCGGAGATAGCTCGGAGTTTAAGGAGATTTTACATATATCAGTAGAGGTGTACGCTGATATTAACGCTTGATAAAATTCAGGAGAAGAATTTATCAAGGAGCATAAGCTTGATAAATTACAGGACAAGAATTTATCAATGAGCAGTTGCTGAGGTAACCGAGTTTACCCCTTGTTGAGGGGAAGATATCAGCTTATGTGTAAGTTGGTACATGTGTAAGATGAGGTGTTGATAATAGTAAAGAGAAATACAAATTATCACAAGTATACCATCATCGGGGGGATATCAGTAGAAAGTTACGCTGATATGTGACTGAAGTTGATAACTTCAGGAGAAGAAGTTATCAACACATGAGATAGTATAAATGGGTTTAATTTTAGGAGAAAAAAAAGTAAACCAACGTACGAGCATCAGGTAAGAAAAAATGTTATTGTGTTACAGTGCCAGAGCTTTGCTAACTCATGGCGGCTGGAGGCATAATAACATTGGTGGCTGCAATGGATATGGGTAGTGATTACAGTAGAACCCATTGTTTTAACGGTTATATGTTGTTGACAATAAACGCTATCAGACTACAGTTCGTCCAGCTGTTTCGTATGCTAAACTAAACATGTCATGCCATGCTTTCTCTGACCAAATTACTTTAGCACGCTATTACTATCACGAACCAGAATATCATTTAAAATCTAGGCAAGCTGACGTACTCATTTGAATAAAATTACGGGTGACATTGTGTGGGGACTGCTCGACGAATTAGGTAACGACATAGATCTAATAAACAAAATGAAAAGACTACCAAAAATTAAATGACAAAGATGACATTCCCTTAAGTCAATTAATAGAGACGTTACATCGTTCTAGGATTGCAACTATGACACCAGTACAGATCAAACGCCACATGTTTGTTACCTTTACACTGGGAGGGTTCATGATTTTGTTAATGACCGGGGTAGGTGCAGTTGGCATAGTATACTGGAGATACCCTGGGATATTAATAAATTGTTTCAAAAAATTGAAAAAACGCAGCCTAGTATTTATAACACCTACAAGTGCCCAAACATCAAGTGGTGAGAACACGGAGGTGTTGGCGCTGTCTGAGACGGTCAGAGGTCCAATCAGACTGTCTCCCTGATGACTGGATGGTAGTGCACGTGTGTAGGAGACGTCCTACAAGATACATTGATAATCGTGAGATTATATTGATTGTATATAAACTATGTTCCAGAGGCAGAGAATGCTGAGAAGTGTATTTAAAATGTAAATTGTAAGTAAAGCATCATATATGATTTTAGAGTGTATTCCACTCAAGACATTGTTCCAGAGAAGAGGATGAAATACTTATCTATTGGATAAACCTGATATCATAATGACTGTAACTATGCAATAACTATGTTCCAGACACCGTATATGCTGGGAAGTGATGTTTAAAATGTAAATTGTAAGTAAAACATCATATATGATTTTAGAGTGTATTCCACTCAAGACATTGTTCCAGAGAAGAGGATGACAATACATATACATTGTTTAAGTAAAAATAATATATATTTGTATAAGAAAAATATAGGTGGAAGATGTGCGCACCTCCGAAACTTATATTTTTATTTTTTTATATGATTTTACTAATCATAGGGATTTTAAGGGATTGAAATATGGAATTCAAGCGTGTGAACAAGTTGGATTCCATAGGGGGAGGTATGTAACAATGTAAAGTAACAGGTGGCTAAATTGGGGTTTCGGTAAGTAAAGGGTAGAATAAACATGCTGTCCTGGGCTGTTTACATGTGAACCACATGGTGGAGACGGTACTGCGACAAGTACTAATTGTCATACAGGACGTCCCCTATTTCTAGAGGCCTGTGTGAGTCGGTTCTGGAAAACAGCCCAGGAATGTGAATGTATATCAAAGTAAGGATCCTGATTGGTGGAGATGTCATTTCACCACAGGAAGTGACCGCGCCCGTCGGGATCCGCTATAAAGGAAGGCGCCCACAGCCTTCGTGAGGAAATTCAGAGGAAAATTCAGGGAGAAATTGGGGAGTATTGTAACAGAGACGTTTCGGGCTTGGCTAAGTTTAGTGGGAGTTGCTTCGGTATCTAACATCTTGTAGATCACTGAAGCAACAGCAAAATTACACAACGAGATATAAGTACTACTAACATCAGTGTACTGAGAAATTGAATGTTTTATGCTTAATATATATTTTATATATATTCAAGAGTTAATTGAAGTTTATCCACGAGTGTTGTGTTTGCCGTGCCAGGATTTGTGTCACGGATAAAACCCGGTTACATTGGTGCGTATGACAAGGACTAGGTCAACGCATAGACCCGTTTACATCGGTGCCGTGACCAGGATTTGTGTCACGGATAAAACCAGTTTACATAGGTAAGTGGGTCCAGGGCCATTTTGGATAGAAAATATAAAATTATAAAACCAATAAAATCCACATAAATCGTGTCAAAGATTGTTTTCCAAAATAAAAAAATGGACAAGGGGATGGGTGGGTGGAGTGAGCTCTATCCAATTTTTTTTTGGATATCTGGAATTTTTTAACTTTGCAAGGCCCCTAAAAAGCGTACATTTTGTGTTTGACCTTGATCTTGACCTATAACTTGACCCAGAAGTTCATTTAAATCGATCAATTATGTTCAAAAGTGAACGCTTGTCTGATATTGGAATTTTGTTGATGTAAAAATGGCGTGGCCCAAAAATTAGCCCCCCCCCCCCCCACAAGTTGAGCTTAAGTTTTTTCTTCGTGGTACTAGAGATCTTATACTTCAACTTGGCGAAAAAATAGGTCTGCCCTCTTGTACATGTAGTTATAGGCTCGGCATAATTATTATGACTATAAAAATACCCCGAAGATGCTCAGGGGTCTCAAGCACATCTCTCTCCATCTCACTATACAAAAATGCCCAGAGGATGCTCAGGGTTCTCACTCAAATACTCCTCCATCTCACTATAAGATATCCAGACGATGCTCAGGATTGTCAAGCACCCCTCGATCTCACTATAAGAATACAGAGAAAATGCTCAGGGTTCTAAAGCACCCCTCCATCTCACTATAGTCAAAGCAGGGAAGAGTTTGTGCTCCCTAACAATTTGGGCGGGGGCCCTAGGGTAGTGGTTAGCACCGCTGCCTTTCACGCCAGAGCTCGGGATTCGGTTCCCGGTCTCGGCGGTTTGAAAGAAACAAAAAATGTTTCTTCCCCATCCACGTGTGAAAGTCAGTATTGTGGGGAGCCTCCGTGACCGAGAGGTAGCGTGCTCGGCCTCAGACCGCCAGGGCTCGAATTTGGAATCCTGTGTCTGAAGGACAGTGTCATTACAATCATCTCACTATCCTCAGGAGGTTCTCCTGGCCCAGTTTAGCCTATATGTGCACAAAGGTGGCCTAAAGCCCGATTCATTTCATTTCCCCGAACAATTTACTAGTATTTGATCATGTAATAACCACTCGATCCCTGATAATGACTATGCGCGTTCATAAATTTGTTTTAGTTTTCCACATAGATATTCAAAGTTAATTAAATCGTAGACACCAGCAATATTGCATCATTATAGCGTTATTTAACCCTTTGACCGCCGGTGGCGAATATATTCGGTTTTTCGTTTTTTAATACTACATTATGTACCACATTTTAAACGTGATAAATGTGACATTAAATCAGCAAGATTTGAGAATAGTTGACCTCCTTTTTGTCAAATCTGAATAATTTTCACTCACTTGAAGTTGTGGATCGCGTCAGCGAGACACAACTTCAAGTGGGTAAAAATTCAATTTGAATAATTTGGCAATTAAAGGGTTAAGGATTAAAGGTCTCGAAATAATGCATCATTGACCTAACTACATATATCTTAACCCTTACACCGCTAAGAGCGTCTCCATTCTTTTTTAATCCGTTTTACTAGCAGTTAAAAGTGCAGTGATTAGGAGCGGTATTTTATTTCCAAGCTATTCTGTACGCACACTGTGGTGAATGATAAATCTGCAATAAATATTTCGAAATCACATAAATTTTCATTTTCCGTACTTACAAATATGGCAATAAATGTGAGTCCAGATTAGTGATCTAATTATAGTGTGTCGCTGTCTGCCACGGGAGCACTTGGAATCTGTCGTGCCCTGCAGCTGATCCAGATGGGAGCAGTTCTCGGCAACAACTCTCCCCGGACTTTGTCCCCTCTTACCACACACAATTCCCAGCAAACACGAGGACATGACCCAATGTTTTTTCAATGTTGGACCAGCGCCGTAGGCGCTGGGCCAACATTGAAAAAACATCGGGTCAAGTCTTTGTGTTTGCTGTTAACAGCCTCTCTCCTAACTCAATAGATTACAGCAAATGTGACTCAATGGCGCGCCAACATGGCACATGGTGGCCCGCAATTGAGCCATATTTGTTCTGTCGCTGCCATTGTTATCATTGCATGACACGTGCCGCGTTGACGACCCGGCTCGCTTCTGTAAACAAATTATTTTAACGAACGGTTCATAGCGCGAATTGGACGACAAATACATATTTGAGATGATTTGCCATATCGTTTACATCCGTAATTTATAATGTCAATTATTATCTCGAAAATTCGTATTGACTTTAATCTCGTGATACGATTACCGCTTTCATCGCAACATAAAACATCCACCACACGACGATGACAGCCATCAAAGCTTTATTGATCGTATGACAAACACTTATGTTTGCCGGTAATTTATTGAATCCAATATAATATTGCGCATTTATTTATTATTATTCAATAATATAGGCCTATATAATATAATCTGATAATGTGTCATACAGGTTTAGAGACAATAGAGATTAATCTTATCAGAGTTTAGATAATGTATTTTCACAGGAATTGTAGTATTTAGAAAGTATAAACCCATTTGAAAGCGTCGGCCACATCGCTGGCAACCCCTCCATTCAGCACATCAATAATGATTGTTGTTAACCTGTTAACAGGTACAACTCACAATTCAATGTAACGCTCATATAGCAGCTTTGTCAATCCCCCCCTGGAAATTCAAAGTCATGCTAAGCAAATTTTGAAAAGCTATGCCCTATATACAGTGATAGATATATTTATGAAAATTATACTGTTTTTATCATTAGTAATTATAATTTACTTCTAAAACAAGTACAATTAAAAAACATTGCAGCTACACAATGTACATATTTATAAGAAATATAAATTGGAGTGTACGCCCGGACTAATTTCTATTATTACTTTATAGCAGTCTCTCAGAACAAGATTCTTCCTTACTGCTAAATAATTTATTATATTCCTGAGATGCAGATTCCTGAACCGCCCATTAATGACTACAATATTACCTACAACATAGATGTAACCACTTTTTATAACATTATCGCCATGTTCGCACCAACAAGTGATTATACTACGTGTATATGCATTCATTATATACATACTTGTATTATGGCCTACATTATATATATATAATATGGTTTTGGTAGTAATAAGCACATGATATCATTACCGGATAATGCTATTGTCTGTACTCGTGATAACCTGATAACGTCACCTGCTTATCATAAGCTCTCATCATAACTAAAAACATAACTTTGGTTCACCGTAGCTTATTGCTACATGTTCTGGTCTGAATGTAACCACATCTACAGTAGGCTATATGAGAAATACAAAAAAGTCGGCTAATAGTAGATAAGGTTGGGATGCTGCATAAAGACTGAACGTTATTATTTATTGTTTATTTGATACGCATACGGGCATTTTTTAAACAGACATTCATTAGAACCTCATTTGACTAACGGATGTTTGTTAACTATTTTTCGATTGATTGATTGATTGATTGATTGATTGATTGATTGATTGATTGATTGATTGATTGATTGATTGATTGATTGATTGATTGATTGATTGATTGATTGATTGATTGATTGATTGATTGATTGATTGATTGATTGATTGATTGATTGATTGATTGATTGATTGATTGATTGATTGATTGATTGATTGATTGATTGATTGATTGATTGATTGATTGATTGATTGATTAGTTGATTGATTAGTTGATTGATTAGTCGATTGATTGATTGAATACATATTATTCTTTATTTTGTCACTATTATTGCTTTCGAATGCTTTAAAATAGTCATATTGTTTTGAAGCATTGTGCGTAATAAACTCGAAGCCTTTCTCACTCAGTGTAGGCCTAAATGAACACTGTTCATTTACACTGAGTGAAATCTACACATGAGCATGATGAGCAGACGAGACTGCTGAAGGAGTGTAATTAGTACGTCACATAAATGATTGTTTCAGTGATTAAAAATGACGTTAGACGTAGTCTACAGTCACATACATTTAAACCCTAGCTTAAATGGCGAGCATTTTGTCCAAATAATGTTAACATACATGTATATGACCATGGATGTGATTATTTGCACCTTCAAGGTTTTCACGTGAAGTTCACAAGAAATTGGAAATGTCATTTTGGCCTACAATTAACGAAATACTATTTTGTAAATGAGTCAGTATATCACAGGTTAAAGTAATTTGAGAAAACTTGTCATCATGGTCATCTAGAGTTTACAATTATATATTTTTTAAATACGATCACTCTGAGTCACAAAAATATTAGATCACTTTGGTTAGCATGTTAAGTATACTGTCATACAACCCAGAGCATCCATGTTGTGCAACATCGCATAATGCAAATACATAATAAAGTATGCGCTGGGTCACAGATACTAAGTTTTAACCCTTTCAAGCCTGAATTTACCATTGTCATATTCATCCACTACAAGTCGAGAATTGCGGTAGCAATTCGCGGCTTGTAGTGGATGAAGATGATTTGATGTGGGTGGAAAATTAAAGAAAATTGCCATGTATTGGTAAAACAGTTTCATGGTAATTTTCATTCTAAAACCCCTTGGTTGTAGAAAAATTAAGTCTGTTTTAAGTGATGTAAAAAGATTAATGCATCGTGAGGGCTTAAAGGGTTAACTGGAATAGTTGATGGTTAAGGGTGTCTCCTGTAGCATCATGTGACTACCCAATACTGGACCAATAACACATACATTTGGCCCATTGATGGACTAATGTCCTTTAGCTATACTGTTTTTATAAACGTTGCGAAATAACATACATCGTACAATGGCCTAAGCATGGTACTCTACTCCCTGATGTAAATAACAGCTGTATGACAGCGGTGATTCTCTGATCTCGTCCTGTAGGCCTAACAGGACTGAGCCGCTATGTTATTGGTCGCGGGTAGAATACCATACTTGGTCTGAGATTTTTCCAAATGCGTTGAAATAGAAGCTGTATGTTATTAAATATAATTTGACCTTAATAAACGACATATCACGTAAGAAGATTTCAGTTAAAGATAAAAATGATAATAATAATTTGTATTATGTTTACATCAATATTTATAGGCCTATCTGTTTATATCAATATTATTATTTATTACGCTTTATCGATCAATTTACCAGAAACATTCATAGTTGTACTAAGGTATGACATCCCTTTCTGGCAATGATTTCTAAACCTAGGACACACAGGACGTTGACTCTGGGCTTTCCAAATTGATTTGGGGCCAACGCGTAGATAATGGCTGAACAAAATAGATGGATAGGCCTACAGTTATCAGAACCTGAAATATATGTTGACTATTTAACCCAGATTTTAGTATGTCATAGGCGAAAAAATATTTAGGTTTGAATTCGGCCATAATTATATATTATAGGGTGTACACTATGAGTCACCAAAACGTAAACATAAATGCGGTAATACAGATTTAGGCCTTTTTGAAGTTCGTGAAGCTCCCACTTTCATGTTCTGGCTTCCGAGTTTTGTGAAGTCAGAATCGAAATCCAAAAGTGTAACTGGAAGTCATAATCTGAACCTGTGAAGTCGAAAGACTTCACTATAATCCTGTAGAACAAATTACGGTGTGGGACCCTCTGTGGTTTTAAGCGGCCTAGCTCTCAGCAAACGTTCACCCAGTGGTGTTTCAACGTTGGACCACCGTCTGCGACGCTGGCCCAACATTAATACAACACTGGTTGAACGCCTCGTGTTTGCTCGCTTGTCGTGTGGGTTGACGTGACGTCTGATGTGTATCACAGCTGAATCAACGCGCCCTGTTCTCATCAAACACGGATCTGCAAACGATCGTGGGAGGTAAACCACACAGCCTCCCAACAAAAGTACAAGACGTTCACCCAGTGATGTTTTAATGCTGGGTCAGTATCGTAGACGATGGGCCAGCATTAAAACATCACCGCGTCAACGTCTCGCGTTTGTGGGGCTTAACGCTTTTATTCTAATTGACAGTGTCCAGTCCAATCCGTGCATAGAGAAAGTAAAAGTCCCACATTTCAAACAAGCCAACCAGCCAACTTTGAACATGTTTCAATTAAAACCTAGGTGAAATTAAAACTGAGAATAAAACATAGGGAATATAAGCCTACATTATGTTATCCACATTCAGATATCAAGTTGTATGTCACTGGCCTTTGGTCTGGCGTGTCTGGCCCGACAGGACAAGATGTATGCCATCTTGCAATTATTTTTTCCAATGTTGAATTATTATCATCTATCCCAATGTTTGATATCGAAGATTTATTATATGCCCTATGCATGTATGAGAATCCAATGTTGTACTTTCTGTACAATGTGAAGGTAATGTAAAGTCCAACGCTCTCTCATTGCTGGGCCAGCATATCCGATGCTGGCCCAGCATTGAGACAGCGTTAGTACACTAAACTCTTGAGCTACAAACCAAATAACGATCTTAATTCTAGACATGTACATTAACGTGATCTTGGAACTTGTTTAGTTTTCATATAAGATGCACCAACCATGATGAAGACTGATTCGAAATGTTCACAATGCGTAAATTATAGGTGTGCTATGTACTCTTTGTGTCATGAAAATATGTCAATATGGCTCATTTAATTGTTCCATGTGTATATATATGTCACTAACTATTCAAAAATATATCACCAAACAATTCAAAATAATTATATGACGTATGAAAATAGGTACGTTTGATAAACTGTTGTGGTGGTTCTTGGTCACTCATATCTGAGCTCGACATGTAGCACTTAAGTGTCATATATAACATTATTCTAAATCAACCATGATTATATGCAAGTGTATAGTCGTGTCGTATTTTATATATATAAAAATTATTCTATAATAGAAATAGAGGTCTCAAAATATCTAAGTGAAATAAAAAAAAATCAAATTGACCCTCTATACAAAGGAGTAGAGAGAATATACATATGGGCTTATAATATATGCTACCTCAGTTATTCAGATTTGATTTGAACCATGCCAAAATGACTTACCGTTGTCGTGCTATTGGTCGTGGTAGCAATATATTCCCACATTCTTTATGTTCCATATTTCTGGATATCATCCTTATAAAGGACTCTACGTCGTGAGATCGTTATAGTTCTTGTTTGAAGCAGTGACAGAGCATGGCTGGGTTGTTAATCTTTAGCCTACATGTGATACGGTATATGCGTAAGTAGTCAGAAGTTTGCACTTTTCATTTAAATCTCAATGTATAACATTCTTTCTGCTGTGTAGCTTTGTGTTAATCAGTGTTTACAAATTTTAAGCTGAAGTCTTGAATTGGGTCACCTGAAAAAAAACAGGTAATGTTTAATAACGATGGATATGACCAAGTACACCGTTAGATAATGCTTGCATTGCAGTGAGAGTTTTCTATACCCACTATAGTCACTCACTAATGCTAATGTTAAATTATATTTGGGCCAACACTTGTGGCGATGGCCTGACAATAATGTAACACTGGGCTAGCCACGTATGTTTCCCTAACAGCGTCGTCTTGCCCTGGAGGATTAATTAGGAGGCTCTATATGACAGGCGATGAGGCATTGTATGTACCGTACTCATTACATCTACAGTAGTCACACATAATGCGTATATATCTGCGTATACTAGTGTGCATCTCTCCATAAAATGTACAGCCACACACCATAGTATCAAAAATAATGATGTCAGAGAAAAAAAGAGTTCGAAAATTCATAGCTTTAAGCACATAACACAGTGAGTTTTAAGTACATACAGGGGTGTATAACAAAAAATGATTATGTTGACGTTTTAGTCGATCGATAAAAAATGTAAAATAAATTAACCTAATTTATTTTTGTCAATATAATTTTAACACGGTGCCCTTGCGGTGTGTACGGCGCAAGTACGGCTATTACGGTGTCATTGCGGTGTCATTGCTTATTGAGTTAATAAGGATTTTGTGGTGTTACTGCGATTTAAATTTGTCCGCATCCTGTAAAAAACTAAAACATATTTATTTTTATCGCGGTGTTTGCGACACTTACGAATTTGCGACGATCCTCGCGTATTAACACAAATTATTTTGCGGTTTCTGTACGGATCACTACGGTTCTCACACCGCATCACAAAGCAAAACAATCAGCGTAGGAGAGAAAGGGTCATAGGTCATATGTGGACTCATACCACCATAAAAAAGGGACAAAATGATTCGAGCTTTAGGCCACCTTTGTGCACATATAGGCTAAACTGGGCCAGGAGAACCTCCTGAGGATGGTGAGATGATTAAGATGACACTGTCCTCCAGACACAGGATTCGAAATTCGAACCCTGGAGGTCTGAGGCCGAGCACGCTACCTCTCGGTCACGGAGGCTCCCCGCAATATTGACTTTCACACGTGGATGGGGAAGAAACATTTTTCGTTTCTTTGAAACCGCCGAGACCGGGAACCGAACCCCGAACTCTGGCGTGAAAGGCAGCGGTGCTAACCACTACCCTAGGGCCCCCGCCCATAAAAAAGGGACAATTTTAAACAAAATGTGAACACTACAAAAAATGTTAGATAAATCAAATTGTTCTTTAATTCTTCTTAAGGCAATACTTTTAAAATCTTATAATTGGTTTATGGATATTTTGACAATGTGAAATCGTTTTAATGTTAGCGGAGCAGTGATCACGTAAATATATTACTGGAGGAGCTAGTTAGGGTTGAGTAGGACTGTCGATGTCCATTATGTTTGACTTCAAAATTTGATTGTGATCAAAAGAAAAATTGAAGCCATTTTCCGGCTGATGGTCATTTGAACTGAATATGGAGTCAAAGGTCACAAAAATCAATGAAAATTAAATCATCTTTATAGCATCATATTTATACTCAAAATGTCAGAAATTGTACGATGATTACAAATATAATACATTTTATTGCCAAAAAATGTCATATAAAGAAAATATGACATAATATGGGTGAAAGGTCATAAAAATAAATAAAAAAATAAAATTCGTAACATAGTCATGTTTATACTAAAAATTAGAAAATATCTGATTACAAATATCCACCTTATATTTCACAAAAATGTCATTCAAGCAAATTTGGCGCAATATGAGGTAAAAAGTCACAAAAATAATTTAAAAGTATAACTTCGTTATATGTGACCCATCTGTACCTAACGAGTCTTATGTCGGAAAAATATAGAGATAATGGTACTATTGGATAGCACAGAGCTAGAACTTCAATATGACACCAATAACATGACATTATGTTGATCTGGAGCTGAGTTATGATCATTTTAGTGACGCAAATTGGTCAATATTTCAAAAAATTAAAATGAAGAAAATTGGCTTTAAAGTCATGGCACGAATTTGATTCTAAGCTCTTTATAGTAGTCTATAAAAAATACAGAGTTTTCATAAAATGAAAGCTCCATTTATTAAACACAAAATGGACTTTTTAATCTCAGGCGAATTCCAAGATATGTAATTCGTGTTTGGTTCGGTTTTTTATTTATTTTTAGCGACCTCTTTTCAGGAACTCTAATCTGACTGAGCTGTCCCAGCCATTTAATCCGATAGAAATATACATTTATATACCAGATTCTATGTCTATCAAGAAAACCCCACCTCATCCCGCTTCCATCCGCAGCAAGTTGTTTGTTTATTGTTCATTTTTCTCCTGACCGTTTTCCTACCCTCCTCAACAACAGATAATTTTGTTTAATAATGTTATTGATAGATTTTGTCAATATTATGCAATTTGTATGTAATGATACAAGAGTCAAAGTTCACCCTAATATATTAATGTGAACAATTAGTAGATTGTTATTTATAGGTTTTGTTTTGTGTGAGCAATTACTAGATTGGTATTGATAGTTTTTGTTAATAATATTTTATGTAATTTGTTTGTAATGATACAAGAGTCAAAGTTCACATTTAAATAGTGGATTAGATCAATCAGAGACATGTATAAATATTCATAGTAGGTTAGATCAATTACAGACATGTATAAATATGCATAGTAGATTTGATCAATTAGAGACAGTAGATTAGATCAACTAGAGACATGCATAAATATTCACTAGTTAATCCTGTTAACCGACTGTCAAGTAAATTTATACCTATTTTGGTCTTAGGGCTTCACTCTGTAACAACCACGTTTACATTAACAACATTTGGAGTGAAGCCCTTTATATTTGTAGTTGTTTATTTTGATGTTTATTTTTAATAAACAATTTTCCCCATTTTATGTGTCTGTTTTTTGTATGATAAATAGCTCCTTATGGCCAAACAGAATTTTTCGGCCAAACCTGGAAATGTTGTATCTATAGTTTTTAACGATTGATTTTTATAGCCCAGAATGTCTCCTTTTAGAATATGCTGGGTGGAATTTGGTTACCTTCGCGCGTTTTTTTTTTTAATCTGTAAAATCCAAGATGGCGGCCATTTTGAAAACAAATTAACAAAAAATCTGATAATCACACTCCTGTGATATGTCATTTCTGATTAATATTGGGGCGTAGAACCAATTTCTGACCTTAAAATGATCATTCTAGGCTTTAACCCTTTAACCGCCAAATTATTTAATCCGAATTTTCACCCACTTAAAGTTGTGTCTCGCTGACGCGATCCACAACTTCAAGTGAGTGAAAATTATTCAGATTTGATAAAATGGAGGTCAACTGTTTTCAAATAGTACTGATTGATGTCACATTTTACCTTTTACATTTATAAAAGGTGATACTTAATGTGCTAATAAAAAATGAAAACCCGAATATATGCGAATTATTATGACAATAACGTGTTCAGATTATAAATAAACCATGTGATTTATTGGGTGCAAGAAGGTGCTGCACCAATTTGGGTGTAAGACTACCCGACTACAAAATGTGCTACGTTTATGAATGATCAATGTGTGCAATATTTACATCTCACGTGTTTTTTCCCGTAATGCCAATCAAACAAAACATCTATCCTACAGCTGTTCTCGCAAAGGATAAGTAATGACAGAGTCACATATGCACTTCGGCCGCCGTTCGATGAGGAGCAGACTTATTTTTTTGCTGCCCGTCGATAATCCCAAGACAACGGTGTTTTTTTAACGTCGGGATGATCAAATTTAATTTACCCGACGTCGGGCTCGTATGAAGGAATCGAGTTGAGATCGAATCAAGTTAGGGCCTACTCATCTTCTCATTTCCATTCAAAATGCTGGGAAAGAAAGTGACGTCAACTTCACGGCCAGCAGCTGAACAGCCTGCCCCCCCCCCCCTATAGCAGTTGAACAGCACAATAATGTGTTACACGAAGATTCAACCCGTTAGACAGTTCGTCTTCGTCACTGGTAAATTTAGTATCGAAAAGCTTCTATAACCTACGTCATTTTTTCTTAGCAAAAGACTATGCGTGATCAAGAAAAAAATCAGAGCTGCTGAACTTTATCGAAATTTACTGAAGACATCGTTTTCATAAAAAAAAATTATCATCGTACTTATAAAAAGCACATGATAGGCAAAGACGTGCAACCCATGATGTGATTACATGTATGGCAAACAATGCCTATTCAGATCAACCTCTTCCAGTGGAAATAGAAAATGTTCAGACTTCAGTAGAAAAAATGTATAGTTGCAGCAGTTTTTCATTGGATGGTTATTACATACATATAAAGTAGATCAGCCTCTTCACCTAGGAGGTTATCAGATGAACAGTTTGGAATTATGTGTCAAAGTTTCGCAAGGGAAAGTCTCATATGCAGAAGAAGATGGTCGTATGCTCTACCACATCGCAAAAGTAGTATATATATTTTATGCTATAAACATATTTGTGTATGTCTTGTAATTACTCAGACCTTTTATCAGGTTTGATATTTCACTTTGGAAACCAATAGAAAATTTGAAAGAGCAGTTCATGCTCTCACAGGCTGTGGCACTATTCGCAAAATCCCGAGTTGCCAGAAAAGAGCATTGCCAACAGTATTTAAAGTATTTTTAAATGAAAGAACCAGATCAAGACTTGTGTTCAGAAGTTGAACATGTGTAGGCTTATCATTTTTTAATGATGCTTTCTAGAAAATGTCACCTACTTTGCCGAGCACACATCCATAAAACCAGTTTATCTACAACTTTGGGTTAAAGCAGCATCAAAATAATTGTCGTTATTATATTCTTATGATTATGGATATAAAAAAAATAAACATGTCTTATTCTCCATAATAAGCTTCAAACGAACTATTCCCAGTCGACTCTCCTAAACCTTGCAAGTGGTCAACATTTACTTCATTGACACTGTGCTCACAATATAATGTATATTATTTGTAATCCTCATTAAGTTTCAGAAAAAAATGAGTATAAACATTACAATATAACAAAGTTACAAAGTTATCATTTTTAATTAGTTTTGTGACCTAGCTTTGACCCCATATAGCGCTAGATTTTATTAGGTGACATTTTTGCGAAATACAAGTTAGATATTTGTAATCAGCATTCAATTTCTGAAATTTTTAGTATAAGCATGACGACATTGCGAACTTTTATTTCTTAGTTATTTTTGTGACCTAATATAATGTCATATTTTCTTTATATTATGATGTTTTTTGGCAATAATATATTTGTAATAAGCATACAATTTCTGACAATTTGAGTATACATTATATGTCTATACAACGGAGATTTATTTTTTATTGATTTTTGTGACCTTTGACCCCATATTCAGGTCAAATGACCATCAGCCGAAACATGGCTTCAATTTTTTCTGATCCCCATACATCATATGATCGAATTTAAAAGTCAAATATAATGGACCTCGACAGTCCTACTCAACCCTGCTAACTCCTCCAGTATATAGGAGTCATTAAGAGGATGTAACATAAAACCACATTAACAGTACTACACTAAATATAGTGTCCGCCAATTAGCTATTTTGCACAACAAATAGCTCTAACCATATAAAGCAATTATACATTTTAATTTACGTCTTTTGATCGTCTAGACTTGTCTAATTGTCCTGTGGTCGCTGAATATGATGTAAGACAAACATTTATAAGGCGAATGTATCAAAGTGTAGTGGATGACTCAAGTTGAGATATTAACAGTGACTTTGAAGAAAATGTATCTAGTCAAATTGAGTATTTATATGTTCGTGATAGTAATGCGAAGGAGCTCGTCAGAATCAATCGATATAGTCAAACAACAAATGGCCCTTTTGGAAGCATTCAATGACTTGAGTGTGTCTGTCTCACAAAGTGATAAGGCAAACATCCTAGAGAACGTGGCTTATTTATCTGATAATCTGTTGACAAATTTGAAAATATGCAAAAGGACTGTGAATTCATCGGATAGATCATACCCCAGAACAAACCTGCTCCAGCTACCCCGCTATTGTGGTACGCTGGCACCACCTCCTGGAAGACTCAAACCATCAAACTTCACACTTAAGGCCCTCAGGGCGACTAATATTCTGAAGCTGTATTTTTTTACGTTTAGTTTTGCCTGGTCTAGACCCACGTGTTTACAACATGGTATGATAATTACTTATCTCCCAAAGAACACACAGAGGTTATGCGGAAGACGCATGCCGTGGAATCTCTTATCAAAGTTTAATCACATAAATATAATTTTCTATGGAAAATCTGACTACTTTTATTATTCAAAGCTGTTGATGTTTTATCATGTTATAAGTAGAGAGAGTGTGAACGACATATCGCGAACTATGGAGATTATAACAAATCCTACATCGTTGATTAATGTGATAAATGGTGAAAAAATACAAATTAAATTATGGTATCTCTATGGACTACCGACACAGTATTTAGTTCTAAAAGTAAAATTAATTCAGCGTGGGCGGCTTTTGAACGGCTCAACATTAACAATATGGGACGGACCTGGAAGGATGTCACCGATTCTAGTCAAGAGCTCTAATCACAAGATTGATGCGCAATGGAAAACATCAGCATTTCAGACTGTTTTATTTATGAAGGAGAGCAAATATTCAGACGGGAATTTGATAATACATTTTCATGGTGCCCCACTCTATACTGAAGAGAATCAGAATAACTCAGGCGATTGTTCAATTACTATAACACATACATACAAAATAATAAACGTATCTAGAGCTAATGATATGGAAGCAGGAAACTTAGTTTGTGTCATTTGGAGTACTGGCATTATGCTCAGAAGTTCAGAATTATATCCAGTTCTTCAATTTCTTAGCTATACATTTCGTGGTGCTTCTATGCAACATGAATCTGTAAACAGAGCCTGTCAATATGGAGGAGTTTATATTTATTCTCGTAATTCAGGAGAAGCAGTCAAACAAATTGAAGAGATCTGTTCTAATCCTGCCACTTATACACCTACAATGATAATCAGTAAAACAAAACAGCTATTGGTAGTTATTATATTCTATGGAGGTTATAGTTCTGGACATGTCACAGCCTGGATGGCCCACCAGGCATGTAGAGGTATACCGCTGACATGTGGCAAGGCAATCAATTATCAATCAGATTTAGAGGCGGCCTGTGAATCCATACATGTTATTGTGCCATCTCTACATAATATGGAAAACACCACATGTCAGATTAACGTCTTGCCAGTTGAAAGTCGTATGATTGGTTCTGTAAGACTACGCTTTCACATTCAGGCTTTACTTTTTAATACAAGAGAGACTATAGAGATTCCAGCATGTTCTCCTAAAGTGACACTTGATGTGAGCAGCTATTCGAGCTGGCTTATAGACGATAAGGTAGAATCTAAGAGATACCATGTTCATCCTGAGCGTGTCAAAGAATACGGGATATTTCATTACGTGAAAAATGTGTCACTTAAAATGGACGTTTGCTTATTAAGATACAGAATGTTGTTTATGACAATGACAACTGGGTACTGCGACTATAAAGGTCGAGATGATGAGTATGTGAACAACTCTGACCTATTTGACACTCTCCTGTTGATACCATACGCCTGCCTTGGAAAGACGCATATTGTGTCCAGGAACGTTCTATCACCCTATTACTTCATATTGGCTCCTGAAAACCCCACACCAATGACTTATAGTTTGACAGCATCGTATAGCGACGATTGCACAATGCAATGTCATAAATTTAGGTTAACAATAAGTGAACGTCACATAAAAAAAACATTTGTCAGCAATATCACCGTTCGTACAACGGAATACGCGGAAATCTCAATTGACACGAGTTTAGGGGGAGCCAGCGTAATGATTGCATATTATAATGAAATCACGGAAAACTGCTCACCAAAACAATGTCATTTTTTCTTTGTTATGAAAAGCAGAAGAATGCTGGAAATAGAAGACGTATATTCTCCACACTTAATATCTCCAACCGGTCAAATCTACACAGTGTTCCAAAACAAGTATTCATTTCTACTACTCGCTATACATTAATCTGGCATACTGCTCAATATACTCCGGGGTTCATACTTGTTTCAGACTTAGATTATTCTAATATACTTGGCCAGTGAAAGGGCACAGTTCCCCTCACATTTATTAAATGCCTCAAATAACCCTAAAGCTAGTAGGACTATAAACAGTATAAAAATGAATTTTAACATTGTATGTAGACATATGAACCTCGGTATCGAGATCTAGTTCAGCATAGAAATCTTTTGGGGTTTTTTTGCTGCATATCATATAATTATAACACTATTATTATTTAAACACATGTTTAAAATATTCGTTTCATTATATACATACATGCCTAATTATTTGGGTTCGCAGAAATTCCACATGGACGGAAGCAGAACATATTTGTCAAACCCGCACTGATGGACACTTGATGAGCATTCATGGCGATGATGATTATGATGTTAATCATAAGAAGAAACTGTCATGGATGTATCATTATCCTCTTTATGGCGCTGGTCAGCTGCACTACCTTGGTCTGAATAACCGTCACTCGGTATATGCAATTACTTAGGCCCTACATATTATTCACATAATTCGTAAAACTTGGATAATTGAGCAAATGAGTTTTGGTAATTGATATTGTTAAGACGGAGAGAATTCTAAAAACACATAAGTTTATTATAAATAATTAGCTTCAGCTTATAATGCTCCGAAATATATAACTTTTACATGTGTTAATAATAGAAAAATGACTTAATTGATGTCAATGGAAAGGCATTATTTAACAATGTACAGCGAGCTACATTATCAAAGTTGTGGACAAACCTGTGGGGCGCACCGGAACATTTCATTTCAGCTGTAGTTTACTGTAAATACAATATTTTTAGACTCATTTCATCTTATTATATTTCTTGCTTACATTAGCTTTTGACAAAATCCTGCCACTAAAATAGCACCATAATGACAAACACAGAAGTACCAGATATTAGTAGTAACTAGGTTAGGTTGAGAGATGTCTATAAAGCATCAAGTGAATTGAAATGCACATTTTTTTCTTAATAAAAATCGCAATAAATATAATATAATATATATAATGGGTATAATGGTGAATATATGATGGGTTGAGAACAGTATACAATTCACCAATGTCTGTGGGATTAGTGAATACGGCGTAGCTAGTGTTCAAAAATACTGGCGCCCAGATCACAGTGACGTTTTAAACCCTCCAGATTCTACATAGTCTAAATTGTTAAATATAACTATGCCTAATTTAAACATATAAATAATATAATCAATTTTATACTGTTCCATATATGAAAAGCTAAAATCAACATTACATCGTGAGAAATATTTTTTATCGGATTATCATGGGAAAAATATTTTCAGTGTATCCAATTATTATTGAAAATGGTCTGTACATGTGAGCTGGTACTTTTAATGTTACCATAAATGAATATTTCTGTAAATGTAATTTGATGAAATCTGTAATGTTCAACACATAAACGCCCCATTTATGAAACTGTAATCCACATTTAGAGAAAAATAGAAATATTTCATATAAACAATCTGAGTTTAAACATGTTTAAAACCAGAAAATCAAGTTTAGACTGTTTTTTTTATATTGAGAAGCACAAATAAAGCCTATTTTAGTTTTTTTATGTAGGTAGGCCTACCTTTAAATTGTCAGAAATTTATTGCTGATCACAAATATATAACTTTTTCCATTAAAATATTATAAAACTAGAAAAGGAGTTCCCGAACTCCAAGGCCCGGCTTTAGGCTGTATGAGTGCTATAAACAAAAATTCGGCTTATATCTTTTGTAAAGATAACTGTATTGGTCTTCCTCATGGGCAAGAATCTAAATGTCCAGGACATAATAAAGGAAAGGACCAAGGAGAGAAGTTAAAAAATATCTCTTCAAGACTGGACCAATTGGGCCGTAAGACAGGTAGGACCCCAAAGTGAAGCAATTTGGAACATAGCCTTAGACTTCTGTTGCACCTAAATTGGATGCAAGGGCTTACATGGATTGGAATTGCCCTTTCTTGTGGTAAAATCATAAGGTCATGTCAATGTCATGGTCAAGGTCAAGTCACTTGTAAATCACATTTTTTGCAGCTTCTTACAGTTTTAGATGGATCCCAGTGACATAAGAGCTAGAGACAGGACTCGTGGTAGCTGGTTAATTAACACAAGTTAACTCCAGAACACATTCAGAGTGAAACCAGCGTGATAAAAGGGGTAGGGGATAATAGCCCCATGGTAAACTGGTTATGGAAATGCAGAAACAATTTGGAACATTATTGCCTTAGGCCTATAAATTGGGTGCAAGGTTTGACTTATTTGGGGTTGCCCTTTCTTGGGGTAGAATCTCTAGATCACGCCCAGGTCATTTCAAGGTCATCTCATGTCAAATCAACCGAAAAAAACCAGTTTGTAGTGAAAGGGTTAAAGATGCGTAGGCTACTAGGAGTGGTGTTTGTAAAAATGTTATTATAGATGAGTTTACAATATAAGCACATTAGTCAAAATGGAAATGGCGGTGTGACCTCATTTTCAATCAAGGCTTAGTTAGGCATTGTACATGTCGCATGAAGTTTGCTCTATACCTTCAAATGATACTAATATAGTTCATAGTGACAAATCTTATTAATGGTGGACAGAGGGACGGACGGATCCACGCAATGCGGGACAAAAATTTACTCCCCACTAAAATTCGGCTAAAGCCTGAAAACGGCTTATGTCATTTTATGCCTTTCTGTCGTTATTGAACGTCTGCCCTAGTCCTTTAATGTTACCATCGCTCTTTCACGCCTCTTCGTCGCCCTTTAACGCCTAGTTGTGTCGCGTTTAGCGCAACCCCATCGCCATTTAACGCTTTTACGTTGCCAATGTGAAAAACGGCTGCAATATGTTTTGTAATTGACCTTTCAAATGTTAATCAAAACATAGAGAAATTGTGGCAAAATTGTGATACCACCCACCATATGGTGGAAAAATGGTGGCAATATCGTCAAATCGTATCACACACAATAATTATCATACTTTATTATTTAGCATTTGTGTTATTTGTCAATCCAATATGTATAGCAAGACACAGGCTCATACAACTGCTTAGTATTTAGCTGAAAGGTATTTAATTTAAGGTCTAATGTTATGATTTGCTTTGTTTCACTTCAAGATAACTGGATATGGATGGACAGATGGTAGCCCAGTTACTTACACTGATTGGATCACCCCAGCAAAAACGCATAATATTACAGACGTGAAGGTACAAATCATTGTTAATGCTCATACTACATATAAACCACGTACAAATAAAGACTTTGCATGGGAATTGTACAATGAATTATTGAGCGGAAAGTTAAATTCGAAGTACAGATGTACAGCAATTTATTACCAAAGACTTCGATCTCCCTTCCCATGGATTAAAATCCCATGTGATAAGCCTTTACCCGCTAAATTTATATGCATGTGGGGAGGCGACATTAAGCAAACATTTCTCAAGTCTATATTTCCTAAATATAACTTGTTACACCGGCAATCATACGGATTAAAACATGACCAGCAATATGTTCTGTTATGTAAGAAAGGATGGAAACTAATGGGTAACAAATGCTTCTATCCACTTACTGTGAAATATAATATGAATGCGATCACCGCACAAAAGGAGTGTAACAAACGAGATTCTACATTGCTTTATCTGGGGGATGTGTTCTTCAACAGTGTATTCCATATATTTCCGTTTCTTAAAAAGGACTTTAATTTTCAACAAATTCAAATAGCTCATACACGGAATAGAAACAATGTGAAAGATAAACCTCTGATGACGTTAGAAATACGACCTGGAGATTACAGGGTTGCAAATTTACTGCGTTTTGTCGCAGATTTAATAATGCACGATGATGTAATGGCAACGGAAAATATATGGGCATTTGACACCTTATCCAATTCATGCATATTATTGACAACAGGGTATGCTTATGCCTATTATATCGATAGGATAAAAACAGCAAATGGAATAATTCTGGATGAATGGATTGCCAGAATTGTTGATTGTGGAAGTGGTGTGTATATTGATAGTTTAATATGTGAACATATTGCTCATAAACAACGATTATCTTGTGATTGGGAAAAACAATTCACTTGTAATGCCAGTTCGTGTATTTTAAAAATGTATTTTTGTGATGGTAAGTACGACTGTCCATTCGGAGATGACGAGTATATGAATTGTAATAATGAGTCTTATTTTTTAGAATATATTAGTAGTTACAAACATGATTCACCAAGAGGATATGTTGCGCAGCAAAGAGCTCATTGCCAAAAAATATTTCGCAACGTAAATGATATTATATTAGTGCATTTATTTTGCAATGGCAAGCTGGACTGTTATGATGGAACGGACGAAGATTTCTGTAAGGAAATATATCATATACCACGTGACAGGAATTATAAAGATAATTCATTCATAAATGAATATCAAAATAACAACAGCATTGCATTGCACAGAAATGCTTTAAAACCATTAAAATTGTCGTGTCTTACACATTTATACAGCTTCGATGAGATATGTAATTATGACACTGATAGAGAAACAAAACAGATTTCACATTGTAGCGCTGGATATCATTTAGATAACTGTGACACGATGGAGTGTCCAGGAATGTTTAAATGTATGGGTAGCTATTGTATAGACGTTTGGAGATTCTGTGATGGTATTGTAGACTGTTATTCTGGGGAAGATGAGCCAGACTGTACTAATCTGTCATGCCCAGGATTATTCAAATGCCACGGAGAAAACAAATGTCTGGGTCAGTGGCAAGTATGTAATGGGTATGTTGATTGTAAAACCACAATGGACGATGAACTTTTCTGTGAAAGCTGTCCAGACAATTGTATTTGCTTTGGATATGCAGTATGGTGCTCTAACGTCAGTTTACTTCCCCACTACATATCAGCGTACACCATCAGGTCGCTTGTCACTGATCAAGTTACACACACATTTTGGCTTATAGTTAAAGAATTGCGCAATTTCTTGTTCCTTGATATTTCGTTTTCAAAATTGTTTTCCCTTGACTTCATACAACCTGAGAAGGATATTGAATGGCTCATTCTTTCACTTAATGTAAGTCGTAATAATTTGAAATATATAAAATTTGATTCTTTTTATCAATTCAAGGTCATCCATACGATTGACATATCTTACAATTATATCACTACCCTTCATACTATTAATGATATAGAGTTATTGCATCTTACAACATTATTATTAAACGATAATTCAATCACAGCTCTTAGTAATAACCAACTAAATTTACCTTACTTAGCATTTCTGAATCTTCGTAATAATCCATTATTTTATCTTGAGCCACAATGTTTTGGTGTTTTGCGCAATCTTACTTCACTGCATGCATCTTCAGCTCGTTTATGTTGTTTTCTCGGTTTCAAATCCTCGTGTATGGTAGAGGGTGAACCGTCGTGGTGTCATCATACAAGACTCATGCATACAATTTACCATACTGGCATATCTTCTATATTAGCATTAACCGTTTTAATATGCAATATTTTTTCCTGTAAATACCACTTGTTTAAAAAGAAACATAGTACGTCCTCATATGGAACCATAGTTCTTAATCAAAGTTTGAGTGGATTGCTTAATAGCTTACATATTGTTGTATTAGTGGCAGCAGATTTAGTTGTTAACGAACATTTTCTGGCATATATGAACATCTGGAACACTGGACATGTATGTGCTACACTGAACTTGGTGTCTTTTATTCATATTATTTCATCTGTTGTGTTCGTTTTCACAAAGAGCTTATTTGCATTCTGTCGAACCAAATTTCCGTTTCGTCATCAATGTAGATGGATGAAGTACTGTTTTCTAATAATTGTGATACTATGGTTGGCATGTGTGGGAATTAGTTATATTCCAAAATTATTGCTGGTCAGGTATGGCATAAGGCCTGGAAAAGATTTTTCTGGGAGTAATATATGTTTTCTTTTGTTTAATTCAGAAACACAGTTCGGAGTGTTCTTCAATATTTCAATCATTTTTCTAGGTTTTTATTTGATATGCCTAATAGGCTTAGTCATTCTGCAAAAAATGGTGTTTACATTATCATTTTCAACAAATCTGAGTTTCAAAATGGAAGAACTAATAAGGAAAAGACAAAAAAAGACATTTATTCTGAAATCTATCCCCTTGATGTCATCTTTTTTAACCGTTGGTATAACAATTATCACAGGATTCTCTTCGAGCTCCGATGACGCCAAAAATAACATCCTCGAATAATGGATAGTAACGTTATTATTTCCTATAAACACTATGCTTGAGACATTTTTCCACACTTTTTTGTATGTGCTAAATATCAAATGTATTCAATAAGCATATTGTAAACCATAAGATTACGGTGCAACTGATGATCTTATATTGTTTCTATACTGGTTTTGTATATTAATATTATTATAATAATGAAATATTTAGGCTACTTTGAAAAATAAAATTTTAAAATTAGATTTTCCAGTGTTAGGCCTACATCTACATGCTCTAGCCATTTCTAGCGTGCCGGTGCGCCAGGCTGCCCATGGTGAGCGCTATGCAGCTCTTCCAATATTTAGCAGAGACTCCATGACACTATGATATTTAGTCATGTCGCATTCCAGCAAACAAAAGATGTAGCACAAAAGATGTTTGATGCTGGGCCGGCGTTGTAGACGGTAAACCAGCATTAAACCGCATAGGTGTTTGGTGAGATTCAACCCACACAAGGCACTGTGACTTATTAACCCCTAGAGCAATGAGCCATTCAATTTCAATTTTCAGTCACTTGAAGTTGTGTCTCGCTAACACGATACACAACTTCAAGTGACTGAAAATGTATGTGATTTGTGAAATTTAAGTCCCAACATATATCAGTCTTTCAAGATTGAAATCATATTTTACTTTTAACAACTGATTATACAGGTGCTAGTAAAATCACTGAATGTCCACCGTAGTCAACATCCACCGTATCCCCGCGCATTAACGTGCATGCACTTATATTTGAAGATGCACTTAGTTTTCGAAAACGAACATAAAAATAATTTTTAAATTTCTTCAAATTCGTTAAAATCGTAATTATTTGATTTATTCCAATCGAAAGTAAACTACGCTAACGCCAGTAATCATTGACTATGACTTTGAAGTTAACTTGTGGGAGTGACTCAAGGCAATAGGTGCTGACACCACCTGAAATAATACCTGCACTGTCATATCACACCTCATTTGTCCACGCTTTTCAGCTATCACACCCATACACTATCGCTTTGACGGCTTGAACTGTCGGCGCATATCTATTATTATGAAACAATTCTCTCTTAATATCTATAAATAAAAAGAATAATGTAGTTTGTGTTCACGATCAACATAATATATTTTTTAATTTATTATGGACATATACTAGCTAGTAATGGTTTCTATAAGTCAATACATATCGATATTATTCTCATCTGCAGTATAATTATGTCCTGAATTACACAGTGGTACGCGTAGTAATTTTCGAATATAAGTGCATGCAGGTAGTATTCGAATATAAGTGCATGCACTTATAAACGAACAGGAATATTTTTGGAACCATGCCTAAAACAGTCGATTTTCAATTGCACGTTTATGCGCGGGGATACGGTATATAGATAGATAGCTTTATTCAGTGAAAAAAGTACATATAACATCACCATATAATAATAAATACACGGTGCCACCATACTTGCCACCAGGATAAAAACACGGAAAGAAGTCCAGCGACAAAATTTTCTTTCCACAGTGGTCCCTGTTGGCAAGATGGCAGTGGATGGAAATAATTCCAACCTAAGTAAATATTAAATGCATCACATAGGCCTATGACATTAACAAGAGCACACTCGACAAAAGCCCGCCGCCATTATTGAATTTGAAGTTATTGCGCCCACAAGGTCAAATTATTGACGTAAAATGCAAGAAAAGGCAATAAATGGGCCATTTTGATTTATTTTTCAGCCATTGTTGAACTTGTTCGAGAACTGGTCATTAGTAACATGCATAACAAATTTGAGAAGGATACATGAAAAAATTGTCATGTTTTTGCGCCCACAAGGTAAAATTACTGACATAAAATGCGAAAAATTGCAATAAATCGGCCATTAATTTTTTTTTCAGCCATTAATGAATTTGTCCGAGAACTGCAGAACACATTGCAGAACACATTGGGGAAGGATACCTGAAAAACTTTTCAAGTTATTGCGCCCACAAAGACAAATTATTGACGTAAAATGCGAAAAATCGCAATAAATTGGCCATTTTGAAAACAATTTCAGCTATTATCAAACTTGTCCGAGAACTGCTTAGTAGTAACATGCATAAGAGGTATACTCAGTTCTTTGGAGGGGGGGGGGGGCTGGTTATGGAGGGGGATCATCGTCATATCTGCACATTGACTTTGCAGGAGGGACAGAATATAGCTCCCTAATATTGGTTACGAACTTAGAGATGGAACTCTGTTATACACTTTAATTGTATTACAGTTACCTATTATGGACTTATGCTAATAAGGGTTCGTAAAACCCAATACATATTGATGTTATTGCCACTTGCAGTACATAGGTGAGTTACACGGCGGTGAACGTAGTAGTTTTGAATATAAATGCATGCACGTAGGCCTAGTGTTCGAATATAAGTGCATGCACTTATAAATGAACCATAACATTTTTGGAACCATGCCTTAAAAGTGCATGCACGTTTATGCGCGTGGATACGGTACTTAGTTTGATGGTGTTATAACCTTCGACAAAGAAGGTTATGTTTTTGGTAGTCTTGGTTTGTTTGTCTGTCTGTAGCATTACCTACAAAGTAATAAACGGAATAGCTTTAAACATTCACCAGAGGTGTGTCTCGGACCAAGGAACAATCCATTAAATTTTGGGAATGATTCGGATTACATTCCAGATCCAGATTACGTTCCGGATGGGCGACGGAAGGTTGCAGTTTCTGACAGACTGTCTAGTTATGAAAAAATTAAAATGCCGAAATTAAAAAGGTGGTATGGAATGAGGTATATTAAAAGACAAATCAATTATATTAAGAAAGATGGAAGCCTATCGTTTAATTTATTATTATTTACAAAGACAAGATGCTTGTCGCCGGATGGAGGGGTTACCTCCATCCAGCTTGAATTTTTGGAACATAGAAGTGAAAATCACGAATTTTGCTTGAAAAAACTGGTCCTGCCAAAGCGGACCAGCCGAGCGCCCGAGGTAACTTGACCAATGTTCCATGAATGTCAAAGACAAAAATAAAACAGTTTGTCTCAGTAAATACGAAACGTCGACCGATTTTTGACTTGATGTTGGTCACGGTCTGCGACACTGGCCTAACATTAGGCCAATATGAATAATGGGTCGACAACTGATGGTTGCTGCATGGGGTATCATAGCCTCTTATTTTATGGATTCCAGTGAAAACACAATTAAACTGAGTGTAGAAAACATTTAATGATAAATATAACTAACAACATAAAAAATATGACAGACACAGTCAACATATGACCAAAACTCTCTTAATATATCAGCTCTATTCTGATATAGAATAGCTATATAGACAAGATACGTTCAGTAATGTCCCTCACATCTGCACATCAGCCTTTAGATTTGTTAACAGTATCTGGGTCTAGTTGATCACAGTATCAGTTCAAATTTAAAAACAGTAAGTGCAGACAGGGAGAGGAGAGATCCGAACCCCTTAGCAAGCTATACAAAAATATATGCAAAATATATACTTATTAATATATATATGCGCTAGAGAAGATAACACACTGTGGACGGAATGACATTATACATCAACCATTATGAGAAATACACTGTAATATCAGCAGTTTAAGTACAAGTAGGAAAGTCAGATTGAACTATTATGTAATATTACTTTCACATTGTTTTTTTCTGAGGCAATTTTACTGTATGTATGCCTACTTTCTAGGTAAATTAAATATTTTCTAAATTCAAAAACACTTGGTGCAAATAATTTACGGATAAAAGGGCCTATCTTGTTGGATTTTAGGTGACACCTTTTCAAGATATGTATAACAGTACAAGTCATGATATATCTGATAAATCATTCCCGACATAAACAATTTGGCAATTTACATTAAAAAAGTGATGCATTCATACCCACATATGGTATGAAACTTTTTTTCACAACAATATGAAGCGGAGACAATTGAATAATCAACTGAATATAAAATGGTCGTCATTTATCTTGACAATCACAGAACTGTAATAGCATATCAGGGCAAAACGTTTTGATGTGGGGAAAACCAAAAAATATTTAAAAAAAATAGGGCCACCTTGACCTGGATATGCTTCCAGCTTGGTGGGACGTGGTGTATTTTTGTTAGCAATACCGCCTTGTCATGCTCATGATTTTCAGGTTTCAAAGAAACAAAAAAATCTTCAGGATCCACTTCAATATAGTGGAGAGCATCCGTGACAGAGAGGTAGCATGCTCACCCTATGACCATCAGTATTGGAATTCTTTGTCTGCCGGGCAGTATCATTAGTTTTTGATGTGGCGATAGTAAATTTAATATGGCAGCCTTCAACGAACTGGTCATGAATTCAAGCAAGTTGCTGTAGTCAAGTACACAGATACAGTCATTAAGTGTCTTTGCAATAAGTTAAAAAAGCGCAAAGAGTGAATGAAAAAATGAGAAGATGTACAGATGATGACGAGAGGGCGGGTCTTTGCTTGAACCTAAAATATCATGGTGGATCATGAATCTTAACACAGCGACAACATCACTGATGTATTAGATCCGTGGTTGTACAGAAGAACCAGGGTATGCCATTGGCTATTGCCCATGACATGGCCAGACTTGGATAGTTGTGTGCTATACAGTGCTATACAGCATGCAACAGATGTAACACCTTCGCAATGAAATGCCCTTGTCGGTCAAATAGTGCCATCACTTACAACCATTCCAGTCAAGTAGATAATACCAGTATTCAGGGAACTCGGCGAGAGAAAAGATAATCTTGGCCAGTGACATAGGCCATTTTGGGCAATCCACGTCAGCTGATTCACCTTTGAATTCTAGTTCTAGGACAAACACAAAGTGAATTACAAAACAGTACCCTGTAAAGCTGAAATATTTTTATTTGTATTATATCTAACCATATATTACACCAACTATGTATCTTAACCTTTTCACTACCATACATGACGGAAATTTCCGTCGTCATTCGTCAATGAACGTAACCATAAAATGACACAAATTTTCGTCAAATATATACTACATTCATGTATTTTTCGTCATTTGAAGCTGGAAATTGAGTTAGCAATTCCAGCTTCAAATGACGAAAAATAGAACTCGTACACCAGTATATCTGGATCCTGTCATGCACCCCGGCCTGGAAGTCAAAGGGTTAATCACAGGCTGAATTCTTTATCGAATAAAATACGCCACACGTTGGTATTTAAGTATTATTCGTCCCCATATTTGTATTTAATTTCATTTTAACAGATTATCAGAAAAATAGATATTTATTTATTGATAAATTAAGATCTTGAGTAGGCATATACGTCAGCTCAATGAAATGTAAAATCATGCATTTTTAAAACCACTAGGTATTCATACAATGTATTATAAAAATAAATATGCTCTCAAAGTGGTGTGGATTCATTCAGGACAAATGATTTGATGACATAAACTTTTCTCTCTTACAATGAGGTATCAGGGTTGATCCTGGTAACCGAATGAGTGAATTCATTATATATTATTTATATTACTTCAGGAGACAGATTATGGATAATGCTTGTGTTGAAATCAGATTCGTGCACACTATGCATGTGGCTGAAGCTTGACTATACACACTATCTCAGACTATATTTCACACTCTGTCAAAACTAGAGCTTGTGAGCTGATAGCAGTGTTTGACAGCTCATTATAGAAACACGGCAAATAGTAAGCACAATCCAGAGTCTGCATAATGTTGGTCTAGCATCACAGGTGTTGCCTGGCGGATGTCACTCCGGAACTAGTAGACATAGTTTACTACAGTGCATCATGACCTTACTGTAGTGATATCGACCTGTATCTAGCAGATATAGTAATTTACTGTAGTGCATCAGAACGGTAGTGATATCAATCAGCATCTAGCCGATGGAGTGTTTTTTACTGTAGTGCATCAAAACGGTAGTGATATCAATCTGCATCTAGCCAATGACATAGTTTACCGCAACACATAATGGCTGTAGTGATATCAATCTGTATCTAGCAGTCGTAGCAGTTTACTACAGTGCATCATGACCATACTGTAGTGATATCAATCTGTATCTAGCAGTGTAGCAGTTTACTACAGTGCATCATGTCCATACTGTAGTGATATTAATCTGTATCTAGCAGTCGTAGCAGTTTACTACAGTGCATCATGACCATACTGTAGTGATATCAATCTGTTTCTAGCAGTGTAGCAGTTTACTACAGTGCATCATGACCATACTGTAGTGATATCAATCTGTATCTAGCAGTCGTATCAGTTTACTACAGTGCATCATGTCCATACTGTAGTGATATCAATCTGTATCTAGCAGTGTAGCAGTTAACTACAGTGCATCATGTCCATACTGTAGTGATATCAATCTGTATCTAGCAGTCGTAGCAGTTTACTACAGTGCATCATGACCATACTGTAGTGATATCAATCTGTTTCTAGCAGTGTAGCAGTTTACTACAGTGCATCATGACCATACTGTAGTGATATCAATCTGTTTCTAGCAGTGTAGCAGTTTACTACAGTGCATCATGTCCATACTGTAGTGATATCAATCTGTATCTAGCAGTCGTAGCAGTTTACTACAGTGCATCATGACCATACTGTAGTGATATCAATCTGTTTCTAGCAGTGTAGCAGTTTACTACAGTGCATCATGACCATACTGTAGTGATATCAATCTGTATCTAGCAGTCGTATCAGTTTACTACAGTGCATCATGACCATACTGTAGTGATATCAATCTGTATCTAGCAGTCGTAGCAGTTTACTACAGTGCATCATGACCATACTGTAGTGATATCAATCTGTTTCTAGCAGTGTAGCAGTTTACTACAGTGCATCATGACCATACTGTAGTGATATCAATCTGTTTCTAGCAGTGTAGCAGTTTACTACAGTGCATCATGACCATACTGTAGTGATATCACTCTGTATCTAGCAGTCGTATCAGTTTACTACAGTGCATCATGTCCATACTGTAGTGATATCAATCTGTTTCTAGCAGTCGTAGCAGTTTACTACAGTGCATCATGACCATACTGTAGTGATATCAATCTGTATCTAGCAGTCGTAGCAGTTTACTACAGTGCATCATGACCATACTGTAGTGATATCAATCTGTATCTAGCAGTCGTAGCAGTTTACTACAGTGCATCATGACCATACTGTAGTGATATCACTCTGTATCTAGCAGTCGTAGCAGTTTACTACAGTGCATCATGACCATACTGTAGTGATATCAATCTGTTTCTAGCAGTCGTAGCAGTTTACTACAGTGCATCATGTCCATACTGTAGTGATATCAATCTGTTTCTAGCAGTCGTAGCAGTTTACTACAGTGCATCATGACCATACTGTAGTGATATCAATCTGTATCTAGCAGTCGTAGCAGTTTACTACAGTGCATCATGACCATACTGTAGTGATATCAATCTGTATCTAGCAGTCGTAGCAGTTTACTACAGTGCATCATGACCATACTGTAGTGATATCAATCTGTTTCTAGCAGTCGTAGTAGTTTACTACAGTGCATCATGACCATACTGTAGTGATATCACTCTGTATCTAGCAGTCGTAGCAGTTTACTACAGTGCATCATGACCATACTGTAGTGATATCAATCTGTTTCTAGCAGTCATAGCAGTTCAATATAGTGCATCATGACCATACTGTAGTGATATCAATCTGTTTCTAGCAGTCGTAGCAGTTTACTACAGTGCATCATGACCATACTGTAGTGATATCAATCTGTTTCTAGCAGTCGTAGCAGTTTACTACAGTGCATCATGACCATACTGTAGTGATATCAATCTGTATCTAGCAGTCACAGCAGTTTACTACAGTGCATCATGACCATACTGTAGTGATATCAATCTGTTTCTAGCAGTCACAGCAGTTTACTACAGTGCATCATGTCCATACTGTAGTGATATCAATCTGTATCTAGCAGTCGTAGTAGTTTACTACATTACATCATGACCATACTGTAGTGATATCAATCTGTATCTAGCAGTCGTAGTAGTTTACTACATTTCATCATGACCATACTGTAGTGATATCAATCTGTATCTAGCAGTCGTAGTAGTTTACTACATTACATCATGACCATACTGTAGTGATATCAATCTGTATCTAGCAGCCGTAGCAGTTTACTACAGTGCATCATGTCCATACTGTAGTGATATCAATCTGTATCTAGCAGTTGTAGTAGTTTACTACATTTCATCATGACCATACTGTAGTGATATCAATCTGTATCTAGCAGTCGTAGTAGTTTACTACAGTGCATCATGACTGTAGTGGCGCTGTTACGTCCGGTACTGGCACTGTGGCTGGTCATCAGAGATCGCCGTGACCGAGCACTACCCGTCTTACCACTTGATCCCAAGCTACCCGCCTTCATACTAAACAACTTTTCTCTAGCGTTCAGCTTACGCAGGTCCTAGGAAAAAACAAAAAATAGATGTGTTGATTACAGTCTCATTTTTCACACAAAGGCCTTTTCATTAATTTTGAGATGTGAATTGTGGCAGCAATTTACATCTCAATATTAACCCTTTGCCTGCTAACCATGGCAACAGTCGTTTTTAATCATTTTTATTAGCCGATTAGATAACTTTTATTGTGAATGAAATGACTGTTTAACATCAATATTTGTAAATGTTTAGTCCTATATTAAACAAATATGGGTAATTTACGATCACTTGATGCTGTGGATCGCGGTAGCGAGACACAACCTCAAGGGATTGAAAATTTAAATAAATTAACTCAGCACGATAAGGGTTAACGAAAATTAAAATAGATGGCTGATACAGATCAAGCTAAATCATTGAACAGGTTACAGCTGACTTTAGGTCACTATTTTACACTCCCTATTTATCTATTTGTGTATGATTTTTTTTTTTTTTGTATAACAGCAAAAGCACAACTGGATGAAATACAAAGAAGTTCCTTATAAATACATACAACTGACTCAAATTAAATTTACAGTAGTATTACCAGGTATACTATTCACAGAGGTTTAACCATTTCATGGTACATGCAGGTTATTACCTTTTTTAGTAATGTTTGATGACACATGGACCGTAGTGCTGTCAGTGCACACTCTTGTACCAGGAAATTGCTGTCTCTACAGGCCACCTCCAAAACACTGGATCAAAGAAAAACTATACATGTATCAGCAAATAGAAACAACAAACTATAGCAACATCATGTGCACATTTATTTCATATTGTCAAATGATATTATTGTTTTTAGATTTATACAGGTTTTTCAGAGAAATAATAGCATTCTCACAAAGGTAAAGATGTGGTTACCTGTTTGGGACTTTTGCTTTCATAAGCAGATTACATAGATCTGTAGAATGCAATGTAAAATTGCCCAAAGCACCTGAAGAAACAAACGAAATAATTTATGTTATTATCACTTTAAGACATTAGTCTTGTAGATTTTTAATCACTAATGATCTCTAATGCAAATATTAAACCATTAATTTATTGACATAAATAATCGCATCAAACAAAAGTTACAGGAATTTTATATAAATACTATAGGAATCACTTTGTAAGGTCATATGTGACATGCCATCGGAGTCAATAAATCCACTCTCTTTTGCGATCTAATTGATAAATAGTTCAAGTATGACTTAGATAAATGCATCGATAAGTTTGAATTAAGTATATTAGCCTACTACAGATATATTAAAACAGCCTGCTTGAGCGACAAAGTCATCAGAAATACTCATGTACTTGCATGAGTTCTTGCAAAGTAAGCAGATACTGTATTTGGCTTTACACGGCAAACTAGGTAACATTACTGACTGGCAGCGTGTGCTCTTGTCTTAGGCATGGGATCATCCAGCAGTGATACAAGTAGAGGCACGGCCAGCTGTAACTTGTTATAAAGATCACCAGAGTGATAAGCAGCATTCCCGATAGCGTAACATGCACTCTGAAAAGTAAATAAATATCATTAAAGTGGACACTACACATATATGCTATCCAAGTAACCTAACTGGTCACATAAGAGCTATTTACAGCAGTGACTGCCATATTGGAATCAATCCCCACATCACACAATGATTAGCATAGCTAACATGCTTTATCCACTTAATATTATTTTTTACTTGATTTGTCTTAGAATTATCATCAATCCTAGCTAATGCTGGGATATATTGGAACTAACACTTAAAAGATTTATTTCATTTGCAATCATTCAACATTTGTTTGACATCACTTAAAACTCATGTAATGCAGATAAAAAAATAACTAGCAGAGCTAGCACAAAGTTAGGTTCAATAATACGTTTACCAGTATATACTTTTTAGTACAAGTTACTCACCGAGATATATTCTAAACAACTTGTACTAGTGAATTCTCACCTTCCTAGTATTAGAATCTTCATCTTTCAGGCATTTCATCAAACCGTTAAGTACTTTCTCCCTGAGGAAATAGAAGAAACAATATTAAACTACTGTGGATGATATACATGAATTTGCAAGCCAAATATGAAAGTCTCCACGTTCGATAATTAAAGGTTCATTGCCAATGTAGTAACAATAGAGATATAGTGCCATGTTGGCGATCTTGGATAGCAAATTAGCCGATTTTCGAACTAAATCAGGGTAATTCATCAGTGTTCAAAAATAAATTGTGCAGATCGGATTAATATTGGCAACTGTATAGCATTTATGTCGATTTGCAATGATCTAGGATATGCAAATTAGCTGAATTTTGAACCAAACCAGGGTAATCCATCAAGGTTAAAAAAAATCATCATGAAGATTATTGGCAGCTATAGAGTGTTTAGGTCATCGATTTGTTGAAGAAGAATAAGAAGAATAACAATAGCAGACATCACTAAAACAATAAGTTTCCACCACACAATGAGTAAAGACTTAATGATCTAGCATTATTAACCCTTCAAAGGCCAAATTATTCAATTGCAATTTTCACCCACTTGAAGTTGTGTCTCGCTGACGCAATCCACAACTTCAAGTGAGTGAAAAATATTCAGATGGAGGTCACCTCTTTTCAAATATTGCTAATTGATGTCACATTTTTATCATTAGCAGGTTTAAAAAGGTAGTACTTTATGTGGCAGTAAAAAATGAAAAACCGAATATATTCGGTACCGGCGGTTAAAGGGCTAACATTGTCCTGCTGAATTGTGTGTTTTATTTTTCAGTCATTTGAAGTTGAAATTGATAATACAATATCCACCTTCAAATGACTAAGAATTTTATTATTTCAAATTGAATTATTTTATTAGCCCTTACAGAGCGGGGATCAACTTTAGACGTCAAAATCTGACGTAAGAATCTGACGTCTGTATCTGACATCAGTACAGACGTCAGATACAGTAGACGCCAAATACAGACGTCAGATTCTGACGTCTAAAGTTGATCCCCGCACTGTAAGAGTAAATTATATTTCTAATGGCCGTAGACATAGATATTCAAATGTATCAGAAAGAGCTAGCTAAAACATTCACCTGTGAGCTAGGACTGTATAGAAAGATGTGTTGTGTTTCATGAGATTTCCCAGCATGCTGCATGCACGCGACCTGACAGCAGACTCCGCGTGGTACAACAGGCCATTAATCACTTCACATTGTTCTGAAAATAATTGAGAATAAGTATTGCAACACACATGCTGTATGTACAGTCTGTACATAGTGTACACATATTGATCAGGATGATGTGAGTGCTCTCCTGGTTCATATCTATCAGATTATTTCAATCGTTCTTAACCCTTAACCCTTTAAACCCTGATGACGCCTTAACCCTTTCACCGCTGAAGCCCGTTTTTAAGTGCTGAATGCCATAGCATTCAGCACTTAAAAACGGGGTTCAGTGGTGAAAGGGTTAAAGCATAATTTTACATCCCAGAAAACAAACTTAATTTTTCTACAACTGACAGTTTTTGAAAGAAAATTTTCATGAAACTCTTTCACCAATACATGGCAATTCCTAAATAGTTCTCCTACTTCAACTCATCTTCATCCACTACAAGTCCAGAATTGCGACAGCTATTCGTGGCTTGTAGTGGATGAAGGTGACAATGGTAAATTCAGGCTTGAAAGGGTTTTAAAGTGCTGGTACCGATTATGTCCGTTTTTTAACATATTTTATAAGCACATTGCCTATCAGCTTTTAAACATGTCGAAAATTAAACGTGACACCAATCAGCAAGATTTGAAAATAGAAGACTTCGATTTTGTCAAATCTGAATAATTTTCACTCACTTGAAGTTGTGGATGGAAATTCGAATTTCATATTTGGTCGTTAAAGGGTTAAATTTGTTTTATTAGCCTATCAGATTGGGAATGAAATGTGTGCTTTAAAATAGAAATATTTGCAAATGCTTACTCTCAAATTCAACTAATACACGTATGACTAATTTTCAGTCACTTGAAGCTGTGGGATAAAGTGTTAAATCACAAGCTCACAGGCCCTCATTAAAGGTGCCCTAACATCTATCTCAAATCCTTCACAAAATATACACATGTATTTGAACAAATTAGGCACAATTTTTTTATTGTGAGAATAAATTATATTGTTTAGGGTTCCATAGAAAAGTTGATGAAATAATTGGTGAAATTATTTGCCTGATATAGATATCTTAATCATGCTTAATCACCATAGGATGTGACTGTAGATGGGTCTTATGAAGGGGGGGGCGGGAGTCCTAAAATACGCTTTCTTGAAAAAACTAGACTTCACACAATAAATAATTTCTGTTTTACTTGAGATCGGCCTACTGCAGGGTGCGGGTAAATAATAATTGTAATTGTAGGTAATTATAATTGAGCCATTTCTGGGTAATTGTGATTTAAGGAAGCCAATTATTATTTGGTAATTCTATTCAATAATCAGTGCAGATACAGAACAAAATGTATTTACTTCTGGCATGGGAGTATACATAGTCATATTTTATCCACAGATATCACATTATATTTTCAAGCAGTAGGCCAATATCGGAAAAATATTTTAGATATGCAAAACAGGTTTATTATCACACCTCTACAACCACAGCTCACATTATGGATATGAAGGTATTCTGTGAAACACAAAACACAGTGACGCCTTCGGAAAATGTTTTGAATGGCAACTCAATGAAAACAAATTTATATAAGACCCCTTCCCACATACTTCATTGTATTAGCAAGCTCGGTGAAAATATTGGAGTTCAAGGATATTGAGTTTCACAGAATAAAAATTGTAAATACAATTACCTACGTGTACATGTATACATCACTGGACAAATGTCAAAGACTTAAATATAGACCATTACTGGATTTACTTGCTAAAAATAAACTTCACTGATGAGATGTGATTTGATATGTCAAATAAAATATTTAATAAATATATTTTTCACACTGAAAAGGTTCAGTTAGTCTGTTGTGTTGAAACTCACTAATTGGGTCGATGAGTAACAAATTAACACTTAAAATCGAAAAATCAAAAAGGTTACTGTATAAATCTCTTGACATTGTCTTTTAATAACTCGACTAAATATCTCAACACAGTGGGTGCAAAATTATAATTGTCACACAAGCTCAATTTCTGCGACATTTTGACCACCAACATGATTATTTCATGTACTGTATTTAAATGTCTTTAGATGCAATTACGACTTTGAGGGATGAGCAGCAGACCATTCTACAGGTGTTAAACAACAATATAAGATCCACCATAAAAACTTGTTCTCAATTAATCATGCATGTGAAAACCCTTTTATCGAAATGATGATCTAATGCCATACCAGTACAGACAGAGCTCATGACAACATATTATTAAGATATTTAAAAATATTACTAGTAAATAGCAACCATTCCCCTACCCAAAACTTAAAATAAAATAAATATGCATCCACCAGTGTTCATCTGATAGCCGCCGTCGCTTTCGCTGATCGCAGGAATCACTCATAATTTTGTATGCAGGCCACAAGATGGAAAGTTTCGGTTGTCTTTCAGTGATTTTCATGCAAATGGTGGCCATTATTTATTTTTCTAGTTCTGTGAACTCGAGAACAGCCAGTCAGAATCACATGTAATTTTGTACATGGGCACAAATCTACATTGTAATTTCGAGTATATAATGCTGCCTCAAACAAAACAAAGGATGGAGGGGATGCATATAGTGAAAACTTATTTCTAGTTGATAATAGATTAGATAATTGTGAAGTGATAGGGCCTACTTGTAAAGTGATTGATTATCCCACTGAAATAATTGTAATTGCAATTCACATTTTTATAAACACACTATTATGATTGTAATCTTTCCACAGTCAATAACTGTAATTGACAACTTTTAAATGACAATAATATTCTGATGTGTCCTATTCATCTTTCTTAAAATAGATGGAAATTGACATAACTATATTATAGTATGCTATCCACCAACATTTTAAGGAGGATAATTAATGGATATAAAATCCTTTTCAGCTAGTAAGCACTATGACCTTAGGCCAAACAAATTTTCTCTGCTAATAATTAATTAATTAATTTAAAGTTATTTAGTGTCTTACTTTTGTTTCCCTGTAACAATGTTATGATAATGGGAATATGCTGTGGTGATGTGCGAGCCAGATGACTACAGATAGACATAGCGTCACATACTACTGACATCCCGTTCTTCTCAGAAGGTAACAGCGCCAAAGTGAGAAAGGGCAGAGCCTACAAATACAAAACAATGACACCATCTACCTTGTAATGAGAAAAAATGAATTGTATGACATATAATATTAATTGCATCTCATTACCCCTTGTCCTGAGGAGACTCGAATATATGTTTTGAAGGACATTTCAAACAAAATTAAAAAGAAATGCTTAAAGCAGTAAACACCCTGGATAGCTCCCCCATACTTTTCAAATAAAACATATTAATTAGTGGTAACATGAGCAAATTATTAATATTGTATACATGCAAATGACATTATGAAGCCATAGTAATAAAAACAGGTCTACCGAAAACAAGTTAATTCTAGTGACAGATTATTGAACAACAAGTAAATTAGACAATTTTATATCACTGCACTAAATAGAATGACTTACCCTCAGAGAATCAATAGATTGGCCAAACTGTTCCACAAACATATTGTCACCCATGACTAATCTGGCCAGAAGACCTAGCTGTAGTTCTAACTGACCAGCTCCAAGATATGCCACACAGCCTCCCATCAGCCGAGGCAACAAACCGCATGTAGCAAAACTCCTGTAGAAAAATATGACTAGCCAGTCAAATTACCAGTGAATCATGTACTTTTCATAATCATGTATTTAATATTTGTATGTGCTGATGAATAAGTGACATAAGAAGATCACAGCAAAGTAAATTGATGTTTCAGAAAATAATCCACTGTACTACATGTAGTACTAATACATCACTACATATTTGATAGTGTTGTACATGTATTACACATGATCCAGCAAAAAAAAGGTGATAGCATATTTTACTTTTAACTTAGCAAAATATTAAAAATTAAATCTTCATACATGGAAGTTTTATATTGCTGTATTAATTGGTTTCAAATATATATACATATAAATCATTCCACTGTAAAGTCAGAAAAAAAAGGTTTTAATGTAATCAATGTTATTAAATTGCATAAAATGATGCGGACACATGGAATTTTAGTATACATGTAACTAATAGTAACTAGGACCCGAGAAAAATAACAGACTAACGTTTGAACAGCAGACAGCACTTCCTGGTTTGATTCTATGGCGAAGGGAAAGCAGCATATACGTGTAACCTGGTGTAAAATCTCCACTGTAGGCTGTGATTCAGGAACACCTTCCAACCTGATTATCAATCATATCACATATACATCTATAATATCTAGACATAACTTTCAGTCCAAGATAATATGTTTATTATTCACATGATTTTTACTAATCTTTCTGTCTTATTATAATTAGAAAATACAATACTAATACTTATCTATCCTAGCAAGAGAAAATTTAATATAAAATAAACTACACTTGGCCAGTATAAAACACTGCTAGCATAAAGACAGCTAAAATAACTTCTCTACTTCACGATATAGATTATTCAATGTTAGTACTGTATGTGACAAATGGTTACATTTTAACCCGACAATTTTTGTATAAACCATGGAGACCAAAGGTTTTTTCAATTTGAAATCATCATAAATGTTTTAGTTAGCTCTTCCCGATTCATATGAATACCTATATTATTGGTCTACGTCCATTACAAATATATTTACTCTTACAGTGAGGGGATCGACTTAAGTCGATCCCAGTAAGGGTTAACCCTTTAACCGCCGGTCCCAAATATATTCAGCTTTTCATTTTTTTACGAGCACATTAAATACCAGCTTTTTAAACATGTTGAAGATAAAACATGACATCAATCAGGAAGATTTCAAAATCGTCGACCCCCATTTTGTCATATCTGAATAATTTTCCCTAACTTGAAGTTGTGGATCGCGTCAGCGAGACACAACTTTAAGTCAGTGAAAATTAAATCATTTGGTGTTTTAAGAGTTAAGAAAAAACCACAAAAGCTTGGTGCATCCAGGTGATGAGATGCATAATTCTTTTTAGATCTTGCAGTTCTTTTCCTGTAAACTATCATCAATTTGAAGCAGCTCACAATAACTATTGCTTTAAATCGTAGAAACAGTAATGATAATTTCAATAGCGCATATTACTATACAAAACAGAAATTTCTAAGCGAAAATCCTATAGGTTGGCACCCCTATTAGTATAGTATCCGATTGATGATTTGATGGTGAGCTGTTATCATAGACACTGTACCATCACTAAACTAACATAAGTGGAATTTGCTGAGAAGGTAGATACATTTCCCAACAGCTTACTTTTAACTAAAATTGATAATTATTCAAACACAGATTATTTTCTACTTACGTATTGTCAATGAATTGTAAGAACTGTGGACTGAGAAGGTGCATTATTGCCAGGACAAGAGGATGATCAGTCTCAGCAAGGCAAGGAACAACTTGATAACTCTCCTATAACATGAAGCATAATTTATCCAATTGGATGGCTTATTATCACCCATATACCTCTGTTTTTCAATCACAAATTTTAATATGTTCGAAAAATCTTCCACCTTGACAGCACTGTGAATATCACGTGTTTCATTTTGTTGTTTGTGACAATTTGAAATACATGTATGCAATGTTTATTTGTAGTTGTGTAGTTGATGGGAGGTAACACACAAAACTAGTCAACAATACATGCACCACTGTGAAAAAGGCAAAAGGCAGTTACTGCTTGTTTGGCTTTGCACGACTGTATATTCTCATCTTACTCACATTCAGATGTGAATTGTCAGATGTGAATGGCGTATTTTATAAACCACCCAAGTATAACATCACCAAATTAAAGCTCACAATGTCCTTATTGTCATAGACATTAACCCTTTAAACCCTCACGATGCATGAAAGCATCATTTTGCATATCAGAAGAATGACTTAATTTCATACACATAGGGGTTTCAGAACGAACATTTTCTTGGAACTGTTTTAATAATAGCCATTTCTTGTTTTCATTTGCCACCCACTTCAAGTCATCTTCATCCACTACAAGTCGAGAATTGCAACAGCAATTCACGGCTTGTAGTGGATGAAGATCAGGGTTCCCACTCACCTGGAAAACCTGAAATTTGGCCTAAACAAATTCCATGCACGGAAAAATCATGGAATTTCAAAAAAAGGACATTTAAATGTTTCAGTTATCCACAATTTTTTTCAATATCAGAATACATTTTGCAGAATTTTTTCTTTGTCACTTGTGTTTCTTTCTTATCCTGATATTTGACTACTGGTGGTTGCATGTGCCCAAATCTTTTGACATAAAAACAATTTAGGCGAATAATAACAATTTAGGCAAATTACACTTGCAGCCAAAATGAAATTGAGCAACCTGGAAAAATAACCGAGTATCATTAAAAAAATCATGGAAAAATCATGGAATGTTGTTTTCAGTTTTGAGTGGGAACCCTGGAAGATGACAATGGTGAATTCGGGCTTAAAAGGGTTAAGACATTTTAAACAACAAATTTTTATTAAAACTGAATTAAATAATGTCCAACCTTAGTAAAAACTGATACAGCAATATGAAGAGATGCCATTAATCCCTGGAATGAAATTAACGCCCAATCACAGCCACAACATGAGCAACTGTGCGCCTGTCAGGTTGCCAGAGAGAAATAGCTCCCAAAATTTACATTTTTTCATGACAAGCAGTGCTGTATATCATCTGATATTGCTGTGACATCATTAGCAATATACATAGCATACGTCTGTGATTTTTCACTCGGATCTGCCTTTTCATCTGGATCTGCTGTCTGGATTTGGGAATCTTGTTTTTCCGGTGTGACATTCATGCACTGTATATATATCACAGCCACCATTCAGGTGGGCATTGTTGCCGGCCTGCTTTCAATATTAACGTGCTGCATTCAGCAAATTGACATGTCATCAAGATCAGAACTGCTCAGTTACAGAGGACTGGTGACACCTTTGCCTCACAGTGTTTGGCGACGCCTGGTGTCACTTGGCGTGTGCAGCCGTCCACCTACCCGTCGGGGAAGGAGATCGTCTACCAATGCTATTGATCAATCAAAAACTGTTACTGTTGCAAGCCAAGGTGTTAAGCCTATTACACCTAGCTTTCACCTCAACAGCGGACCGGCGATAACTGTTAAAGCAGCTGTTCTGAATGCTCACTCTGTGAGGAACAAAGGTGATACTATTAAAGACTACATTGCGGACAACAAGCTGGAGATCGCGGCTCTCACTGAAACCTGGCTGAGCAATGACGATGGAGACCAGAGATATGTGAAAGAAATGACGCCATCCGGCTACAAGTGTGTTCACAAACCTCGGAAAGGGAGGGGTGGAGGTGTGGCGCTACTATACAAGACTGGCATTGGCATTACTATGCATAGACGATCAGCAAAGTTCGACTCATTTGAGTGTCTCGAAGCTACTCTAACATCGGGAACTGCTGTACATTTAGTTGTCATCTACCGCCCACCGCCATCAAAGGCAAATCGCTCTTCTGATAAGAAATTCCTTGACGAGTTTGCTACTTACCTGGAGAGCCACACTGACACCAAACATCTTGTCATTGTGGGTGATTTCAATGTTCATTGGGATGTACCAACAAATCCAACCACCATCCAACTGCGCAACATCCTGGATGATATGAACCTGGTACAGCACGTGTCAGATGCCACGCATATTGCTGGACACACATTGGACTACGTCATATCTAGGAACTCTGACATTGCCGTTTTATCTGACACTGTCAATGTGTCTTCACTACTGACTGACCACCACGCAGTTGAATTTAGTATGCGACTGTCAAAACCAGATAGTGTCAAGCAAGTGATCCAGTACCGTAGTCTGCGGAAGATCAATCACAATGAGCTGAGATGTGACATGCGCCAGTTGTCAGTTGTCACACATCCAGATGATTCTCTACCAGCACTGGTCAATCAGTTCAACAGTGATCTCAGCAAATTGCTAGATAAACACGCTCCCTTAACATCGAGAAGCTTGCCGATACGCCCTTTTTCTCCCTGGTATGACGACCAACTCATTGCTGCCAAACAGGAAAGAAGGCGCCGTGAATCTCAGTGGAGAACATCCAAACTGACAGTCCATCGACAACTATACATAGAACAACGGCAGTTGGTGATGAAGCTCCTAAGAACTAAAAGAATGGAATTCTACGGGAACCAGGCGAAGGAGAATCCTTCTAATGCCAGGGTAATCTTTAGTACAGCCAATAAGCTTCTTCAAAGGAATATTGAAAAACCACTACCAAAACACAAATCGACCAGTGAATTGGCAGAAGAGTTCAGCGCCTTTTTTGCAAACAAGATCAGCACTATTCGCCAATGCCTCAGTATTTCTCGTCAGGACACAGTTGATTCGCAACAGCCCACTGAACTATCACATGGAGCACCTTCTCTATCGAATTTCGGTGTCGTCGATGAGGAAGAGGTACGGAAGATCATCAGCACATCCCTACCTAAGTCCTGTAGCCTGGATCCACTACCAACATCTCTTCTCAAAGAAAATATTGACATCATTTTACCATCCATAACCAAGATCGTGAATAAGTCTATAACATCTGGCTGTTTCCCTTCAATCTATAAGACAGCCCAAGTAACACCATTACTCAAGAAGAGCTCGCTGGATCCCGACACAATGAAAAACTATCGGCCTGTATCGAACTTGCCATTTGTGTCCAAGATAGTAGAGAAAGTGGTGGCTTCGCGCCTTAACACACATATGGCTCAAAACTCCATTTTAGAGCCGTCACAGTCTGCTTACCGAAAACATCACAGTACGGAGACTGCCCTTCTCAGAGTCCAAAATGACATACTGCAGGCCATAGATAGGAAGAAATGTGTGATGCTGCTACTATTAGATCTGTCTGCGGCTTTTGACACCATTGACCACGAAATCCTATTGCAGCGTCTCAGAGTGAGCGGAGGTGTATGTGGCACAGCCTTGGCATGGTTTAGGTCTTACCTGAGTGGCAGGACACAGTCTGTGAAGATCCTCAACACCACATCAAAGCCTAGATTGCTCAGATACGGTGTGCCTCAAGGCTCTGTACTAGGGCCACTTCTGTTTACATTATACTCTGCGCCCATAGCAAGTATAGTGCGGCGGCATGGACTGATCGCTCACTTGTACGCGGACGACACTCAGTTGTACATCGTGTTTGACCAGGATGATGCCGTAGATACCATCAAGCGGATTGAAGCCTGTGTTATGGAGATAAAGGAATGGATGGCAATGAATTGGCTAAAACTGAATGATGAAAAGACTCTCTCGTTGCTGTTACGGACACCTACAGTGGGACATCTCTCCAACATCAGCGATATTATCATTGGTGACAACAACATCACTCCATCTCCCTCAGCTCGCAACCTTGGTGCCATTTTCGATGAACATTTGACTATGGAGGCGCATGTCAACAGTGTTTGCCGATCTTCTTTTTTCCACCTGCACAACATCAGTAGCATTCGAAGAGTGTTGGATATGAAGACAACTGTCATCATTGTTCAGGCCCTAGTCATTTCCCGACTTGACTACTGCAACTCTCTGCTATGTGGACTCCCAACTATACTCATAAAGAGATTGCAGAGGGTGCAAAATGCAGCAGCTAGAGTGATAGCTAAAGCCGGCAGAAGGGACCATATCTCACCAATTCTCTTCAAACTTCATTGGCTACCGGTCGAATTCCGCATAAAGTACAAGATCCTGCTATTAACATATCGTCCTCTACATGGCCTCGCCCCAACTTACATCACAGAGCTGCTAGTGCTTTATACACCACCTAGAACACTGCGTTCGAGCACAGAGCAGCTTTTGGTAGTCCAAAAGTACAGACTTAAAAACTTCGGTGCCAGGAGTTTTGAAACTGCGGCTCCAGCACTCTGGAACAGTTTGGAGAGCCAGATCCGTCTGCAGAAAACCCTGACCTCTTTTAGAAGGTTGCTAAAAACTCACCTGTTTCGTCAAGCGTTTGGTGACCTCACGCAGTAATTGACTTTCTTTTCACTGTCTTTCGAATGTGAAGCGCTCTGAACAGCTTCCAGCTGGATACATGCGCTATACAAGATTTCATTCATTCATTCATTCATTCAAATCTTTTGACATAAAAACAATTTAGGCGAATAATAACAATTTAGGCAAATTACACTTGCAGCCAAAATGAAATTGAGCAACCTGGAAAAATAACCGAGTATCATTAAAAAAATCATGGAAAAGTCATGGAATGTTGTTTTCAGTTTTGAGTGGGAACCCTGGAAGATGACAATGGTGAATTCGGGCTTAAAAGGGTTAAGACATTTTAAACAACAAATTTTTATTAAAACTGAATTAAATAATGTCCAACCTTAGTAAAAACTGATACAGCAATATGAAGAGATGCCATTAATCCCTGGAATGAAATTAACGCCCAATCTGGAGAATGGAAGTGTGTAGTGTTGGCCTCGGTGAGGGTGGGTAGTTCACCGTCCTCCTGCTCCATGTCTTGTAGAGGTAGCTGTGTCTCGGGGTTATGTACTTGTAAAGCCTGCAGTAGTCTGTGCCACGTCATGTCCCACAGACCCATCTCTACATATAAGCCAGCTACAGCCAGCTCTCCCTTTGTACAGGACAAAATCAAATGAATCAGTCAAGCCTGCAGTAGACCATCTCTACATATTGGAGTTAGAAGGTGTTAAACTGCCACTTTACAAAGTGGCAGTTCAACACCTTCTAACTCCAAGGGGATGAATAAACCCTGTGTACTCTCTCTGTGTACATTATCAATAATTGTACACATCAATTTCTCATGCAGTGATAATCCTTTATTTCCTTTATCAGTTAATTATTGTTTTTTTTTTATGTCAGGTATTTGAACAGTATATGCTTGTACTAAAGAAAGAATTTGATCACAGCAAGATTCAAACAGGGTACCCTCGGGCTCAGTGTCAACCATGCTATCAATTATCTATCCTGGCACCACACTGAATAAAACATTTTTGATGTCTCCACATACAGTAAGCTTCCCAGTAATACTGAATAAAATATTCCCCCCATCCACACATACTACTTGTAAAATATGTTTACAGTCGACTGCCATGAAAATATAGCAATGCATGTACATAAAAAAAAACTCACTTGTGACACAAGTTGACACAATAACAGTAACACACCATCTAGAACTCCATAATGAAAGGGACAGCGAACACACACCTACAGTAAATATAACAAATGTAAGACATGAATGTCATCTTCACGATGGCGAATTATTTCCCATTTAAATAAAATTCACAGAGTAAGGTTTCCTGCCTTACACAGTTGTACTGGTGCAGTAACCCTTACAGCACAGGGATCGACTTTAGTGGACAGAATCTGACCTCTGTAGACGTCAGATTCTGCGACTAAAATTGATCAACGCACTGTGAGAGTAAAAATATTTATAGTGTCCGTAGACCCATAACATAGGTATTCAAATGAAGCAGAAAGAGCTAACTAAGATATATATGATGATTTAAAATTTAAAAAAACCTTTGGTTTCCATGGTTTGTTCATAAATATTTCAGCGCTCTAAGGGTTAATCGACCTGACAAATGTTTTAAAATGAATCTATATTTTCCTGGATCTATTGGTAAACCAGTATTATATTTAGCTACACTGTTAAGGTACCAATGATTAGCACATGAAAAGTTTGAATTATCTACATATCGAAAACAGGGGAATAGGATGATTTGCAAAGAATAAAAAAATAACACTCTTTTTAAAGAGAAATAGCTACCTGCGCTAAATCTGTAAATTCAGCTAAAGCAGCCTGCATGAGTTCTTCTGGCTGAACTTCCAATGCAGCCCCGTGTAGAAGCAGTTGACTGAATAGTAAAGCAGAGGCAGCCTAGAAAAATAAAAATCACATTAACTTGATATATACGAGAAAGAGCTTAAGGGGAAAAAGCAATAACCTGAGTTTGCATGTACAAGTGATAGTTTAGTTCAAAAAAATTAAAACGTTGTTAACTTAAATATAAAAGTGACCACATTTTGTGGAACTACACCTACACCTAGCTAAATGTATACATGGATTGCATTGAAGGTGGTGCATTTATAATATGTTCTATATAATTATGAACTATTAGGATTGACTATCTAGTAAACATAGTTATTCAAATAACATTTGTGACAACAGCATCACCAAAAGTGCCAAATACATGAACATGATAATTGAAAACATACAGAAACCAAATGTTTGACACTTTAATAATACATGTAGTACTGGTCGTAGAATAGTGCTGAATGAAATTTTTGACACCAATGTAATTTTATAGCTTTTTTTATAGAAGAGCACCAGATCCATGATTAAAGCTGCTATGTAGGCTTCTAGACTTTCTGTCATTTTGTTTAATAACAGTACTTTGTAAAGCTTGTTTTAATACAATATTTGTAAAATGTCAGATGACTCAAAAGCACAAATAACATCTTTAAATTTGTATATTGTGATGTAAACAGAACTGCTTGATCATACAACACTGAATATTTCAAATGTTAGTAGTGGAAAGTGGTGAAGGAGTAACTGGCAATAATTATGTTATGACTCGTGAGACTGAGTTCTTGTGACTTTATTACTTAATATTATTATAAAAAGGCAGGTGATGGCTTTGCATAGATACTTACAGTTTGACTAGCAAGTTGAGATTCAAGAAAAATATTAACCAGGAATGGCGCCATGCTTATCATGCTGAAAGACAAATATTTATGCACCATCATCAGGTATAATATAAATTTTATGAAATATTTAACTAACATTTTCAAAAGTATTTAATATTTTATCAAACCATCTATAAAGCTTTAGAGTACATATCAGTTGGAACAACTTGTCAAATTAGATCTCAATTTGTCAGACCAGCGAGAACATGGTCCAACTTTAAATATTGCAGCTGATATGTAACTTTATCCTAACCGTTACAACGCTGAAATATTCTTGTATAAATCATGGAGACGAAAGGGTTTTTTCAATTCGAAATCATCATAAATGTCTTAGTTCTTTCCGCTTCATTTGAATACCTATGTTAAGAATCTGTAGCTATTACAAATATTTTAATTCTTTCAGTGCGGGGACCGTCTTTATATGTCAGTATGTACCTGTCTATAGACGGTGCCCTCATATTCTGACGTTTAAATTCGGTCCCTGCACTGAAAGGGTTAATAAGCAACTTACTCTTGGGGTATTTCATGTAACTGTATAATTAAAACACTCATAATATAGAGTACCATCTCTAATACAGTGTTACACTCCATATCAGCCAGCTCAACCTAAAACATATTTACCAGAACATAGTGTCATATTTTTTAATATAAAAAAAGAACAAAGTTTCAAGAAAAAAAAATGATCTTACATTGATCTGTCTAGGAAGATCTGTCTTGGAATATCATTTAAAAATGAGTAGATGAATTGCAGTCGTTGTTTTTCTACTCTCAACTAGGGCCCAGGGCCATCTTATAAACTGAGAACTACTTTTGAATCGATATTTTACTACGCAATCAATTCCAGAGTGTGTGGCCTGGGGCCATCCAAATTAAGATTACTTAAGCTGTAATAAATCATGCTTAGATGGCCTCGGGCCACAGCAACACACCTGATAGGCCTACGTAGATGGCCCCAGGCCACACACTTCAAATAGATGGCCCCAGGCCACACACTTAAGTTGATGGCCCCAGCCAACACATTATCAGTTGATGCCTCCAGGCCACATACTTCACACACTTCAAATATATGGCCCCAGGCCACAGACTTTAATTTGATGGCCCCAGGCCACACACTCTCAGTTGATGGCCCCAGGCCACACACTTGGTGTTATCTGGGCCTACTTAAAGTATATGGCCTGAAGCCATCCATTTAAAGTGTGGGGCCTGGAGCCATCAACCTATAAGTGTGTGGCCTGGGGCCATCAACTTAGAGTGTGTGGCCTGGGGCCATCAACTTAAAGTGTGTGGCCTGGGGCCATCAACCTAAGTGTGTGGCCTGGGGCCATCAACCTAAAGTGTGTGGGCCATCAACTAAAAGTGTGTGGCCTGGGGCCATCAACCTAAGTGTGTGGCCTGGGGCCATAAACCTAAAGTGTGTGGCCTGGGGCCATCAACCTAAAGTGTGTGGCCTGGGGCCATCAACCTAAGTGTGTGGCCTGGGGCCATCAACCTAAAATGTGTGGCCTGGGGCCATCAACTAAAAGTGTGTGGCATGGGGCCATCAACCTAAGTGTGTGGCCTGGGGCCATCAGCTAAAATTGTGTGGCCTGGGGCCATCTATTTAAAGTGTGTGGTCTGGGGTCATCTACTAAAGTTTGTGGCCTGGGGCCATCAACCTAAGTGTGTGGCCTGGGGCCATCAACTAAAAATGTGTGGCCTGGGGGTCATCTACGCAAGTGTGTGGCCTGGGGCCATCAACCTAGCTGTGTGGCCTGGGGCCATCAACCTAAAGTGTGTGGCCTGGGGCCATCAACCTGAAGTGTGTGGCCTGGGGCCATCAATTGAAAGTGTGTGGCCTGAGGCCATCAACCTAAAGTGTGTGTCCTGGGGCCATCAACTTAAAAAATGTGTGGATGCAGGCCGCATATAGGCCTACTAAGTTTAAGTATATGGCCTGGGACCATCTATTTAAAGTTTGTGGCCTGGGGCCATCCACTTATCAAGTGTGTGGCCTGAGGCCATCCACGTATCAGGTGTGTGGCATGGGGTCACCTATTTTAAGAATGTGATCTGATTTGAGCGACATCCCAGTAAACACAAAACATTTGTAATTACATTTATACAACGCCGCCTCAACGTTGGTCCAACATTGTATAAATGTTATACAAATATTTTATGTTGACTGGGATCTATGTGGCAAGAATGTCACAAGAATGGGCGGTAACGTTATATGTTGCAATCCGCGTGAAGACGTAGTCCCAAGCACAGAAATGAATGGCCCTGGGCCCTAGTTGAGAGTAAGTTAACAACAGCTGCAGATGAATTGAATTATATCATGTAAAGCTATGAGCGATCCTACTCCTCAAGTTTTTTATTATATACCCATTTCAAACGAAACATAATCATTAGATGTATTCAGTTAATCCTGTAAAATCGACTTGCTAGACAGACAAATCTATTATAATATATTACATGTGATGATATACTACTTATCATATTGTTATTTTTGCCAGAATTTGTAATTTGATTTATGGATTGTTAGTTTTAAAAGGTTATAAATTGCAAGTGGTGTTATTACCTGTCCATTAAGAACAGCTAGCAAAGTTTGCATGTCTCTGCTGCTCTTCGAGACGTATTCACATAGTGGTCGGCTAAATTGGCAAGCTGCGTAGAGTACCTGGTCAAAAAAATACAACACATTAATCAAAGACTCACCCGTACTACATATAAGCTTTTCATATGAATTAAATATACCCCTAATTTAAAATCATAATTGAGTACCTGGAAAAATAATTTAGTACTGCAATTTTCGTTATGTAACATTTAATCTAAATTCAATTGAGTATTTTAATGCCTATAAAAATACTTGAGCTCCTTTTTGACTGCCCTTACACACGTAGGATTCTTCATGGAAGTACTCTACTCAGATATTTTAGAGTTAATCAAGTGATCAACATTCTAAATGAGTTTTTTTACGCAAATCAATGTATTGAAATTAAATATTGATTATTAAATATTAAGTTATTGATATTTTTTAATTGGACAATTATGCAGCTTATCTGTAGCATTGCACAACAAAGCAAATAAGCTCTAAGAACATCACCCGTCCTGTAATAATTTTTAATGCTTAAACTTGAACACAAATAATGCATCCATCAACATTATATTGTTGAGTGTTAAGGTAGAAACATGGGTGCCAAAGGTGAATTTGAGGATAGTGACTCAGGCCATATTACATGTACCCATAAATCCTGAAGGTTTTGCCCAAATATGATATTGGTAATGAAATGTGTATGTTTAAACATCAAAATTTGCAAATTTTAATCTCAAATTAAACAAATATGAGTACTTTTCACCTACTTGAAGTTGTGGGTCGCGGTAGCGAGACACAAATTCAAATGGGAGAAAAAAAAAAAAAATTGTAGCGTTTTAAGGGTTTATTCTATCACATTACCTTGAGAACACTGGACACAGTATGGGGATGGTTCAGAAGCAACAGGTAATCCTGAAATAACTTGGGTTTCTTGAAAGCAGTTGTTGCAAATGCTTCAGCCACCTAACAGACAAAACAAACCAAGGTTACGATAAATCTTGGATAATCCACTTGTGATTAAAGATGTGTGTCTGACCCTTCAGAAATTCAAAGTGGAAACAGAAATTAACATCCTATTTACAGCATAAAAGAATTAAATCCTCGAATGATCTTCACAGTCTCCTTCGTTTAACAGAAGGGCAACGCTATATTTGCTTTCACAGCCCAGTATCGCAGAAGCGCAGTCTGTGTGCTCAAGCTGGGGTTTTTTTTGGACACGTCATATTTACAAATAATAAAAAAAAATTGATAGGCCTCACAAAATTTCTCATGTAATTTTCTAGCGTGTGAAAACGAATACAGCCCCTCCCTCCTATGCTATGACTGAGGCAATATCATACTGAGAATTACAATCACATCAGGAGTGATTTTGATTAGCGCTTCGTAAGATAATGTGTTCAAAAAAAAAATTTTAATGAAAATGGCTGTCATCACTGGAACGCAACCAAAACTTTTCATGTCATGGCCAAGAAGATATAAGCCCCTACATACAAAATCACAAGTGATTCAGACAAGAAGTTCACAAGAACTCGAAAAATATCCTAGAAATATGTCTTCGTTGTACATGTATAGCGAAAAAGGGATGCAGTTCTTGAGATTGTGTTTACAATTCCTGCAAGCAGCAGCGGCGGCAGGGAAAGCGGTGGCTATCAGATGGATACATACATCATTCCGGGGGATGCATAACAATGGTCGCCATTTTCATGAAAATTGCTGAAACACGACCAAAAGGTTTTCATCTCGCGGCCAGACAGGCAAGAGCCTATATATACAGCATAATCAAGTAATTTGGACGAGCGGTTCTTGAGATAACATTTCACAAGAACATTAAAAAAATAGGTGCCATTTTCTTGAAAGTCACCAAACTGCCATCAAAAGTTTTTCAATTCGCAGGCATGTAGGGACAGTACTGCTCAATGAATATTGAGAGGCCCTGGGGAAATTTCCAAGGTTTTGGGAAAATACCCCAAAGTAATTCCCCAATTTGAATCACACCATATACTTGACACCCAGACTTACATGTAAATCTGGCTGATAAGTATATAGTGCCATTCTAATTAAGAAAATTCACTTCGAAATTACCTTTTGGGAAATATCTCCAAAACTTTGGCAGCTATTTTTTGAAATCACTAGGTAGGCAAGTGTATTTCACGGACAGGTAGGTGAATGGCTACATGTAAAATCATGCATTAGTGATTCTCGAGATATTGTGTTCAAAAGATAGACAATTTTTAAATTAAAAATGGGTGCCATTTTTTTAGGCGCTGAACTGCGAGCAGGCCGGCAAGTGCCCACATACAAAATCATGAGCAATTCGGATTAGACGGCGGCAGCTACTAGATGGACACATAAATGCATCCAGGAGATACACAATGACACAATGTTACAAATATTGTTTTGAGACAAGAATAGGTACCAGATGTACACGATAATTCACCTTATTTTTGCCTTCAGCACCACTTATACTTTGTACAGGTAGATGTGTAAGTGCAGCTAAGCATGCTGAGTTAAGGCAGATGAGGTCTTCCATGCGGCCATGAGCAGCTTCGCTTTTCTCCTCGGCCATCTCTAATCATACAAAATTAAAACAAAGAAGTGAATAATGTAAAGGCATATGCATACAACCATTTTCAGATAAATATTGTATGAAACATCTCAAAGAGTAATCTTAGACGAGACTACATAGTATGTTTTGATTTAAATTGTAGAAAAGTTCCATATTTTCTGATGTATAGCCAACTACTTGTTACTTCTTGGAATGTGAGGCTATACAACACGAAAGTGGGCTATACATTGTTAAAGTCCGAAATTGCAAGAGGACAATTTTTTTATATGGTTATATTTCTACTATCATATATCCCTGTCTACAATACAATTTTTTCTGTATTTCAGGCTACATGCTGCTTGCACACCCCACTATCATGGTCAGCCGCTACATGGTAAGGCAGCATCACAGGTGTGGCGATTTACTGTCATGGGCCGCTAGACAACCCAGTTGGCCTGTAATAACTTACCATTGCATTACGTCTTGAAATGTTCGCATGTGGATATGACAATAACTAAAATGGTCTTTATATTTAAATATATTATAATAATGGAAATGTGTCAGTGAAAAATAATTATACAGGACCAGTATGTATTAAAACGATGTAGCTGATTAAAATAACCATGGCAAATTTCACATGTCTAGGCCTCAGCGTATCTGCTAAAATGAATCTTGTATTTATACAATGTCGACATAAGACAGATAATTATTAATAAGTCTTAAAATATCAGCTAATACTATATTGCCCAAATTAACCATAGGATGCAATATGTTTTGTTACACCTGTAGTGTTGTGAGTGGACTAAAGTAGATCAGCAGCAGGAGATGGTAGACACAGGCTATACAGCAGTGTGGGTTATCTACATGTATGGTTAAAATAGCATTTGTTGGTCAATTTAACCCTTTGCAGGCTATACTCTATAGCAGGTTTACCAACGGAAAATAGGGTAAGAAATTTTTAGACACCTTAAGTTGTGGGTTGTGGCAGCGAAACACAACTTTAAGTGGGTGAAAATTAAATGTAGCGCTTTAAGGGTTAATAATAATTTTTTTTAATCTTGCCAAATAAAGATATAAATCACCATAAAAACATTTATTTAAAGGGAAAATACAAATTATTGGAAAAAATCTATAGCCACGACTAGCACTATGATTGTTACTACATAACCCTCCTTATATTCTGTTGAAAACATGCTTTATTCACACTTTAAATGCTGAGTTGTGAATTGATATTATCAATCAATTACACAATGGAAAAATTACCCTCGAGTCTCTTGTGAAGTTGCTCATCATATGTGCACCCGAGCAGTATTGTTTCCAAAACAGATTGCTGTTGGCTAACTCCTGTGAAAAACTGGGTGGCAAATTTCTCATCCACTTTTTCCAAACTCTCGCAAATGAAAATTAAACACTGTGATAAAAACAAAGACAGGCATTAAGCTAAAACAAAGACAGGTCCACAAGCTAAAAGTCTAAAAAATGCTGTATAATTACATAAAAATCGGATAATTTTATGCTACAATGATTCAATATAAAATTATAAAGCACTTTGCCATACTAAATTGGTGCATCTATAATATAACATACAAATTTTCTGGGAAATATGCTGGGATACTTTCACATACACTTGAAAGATGATATTTTATACCTAAATAATCCCTATAGTAGATTACCATTAAAGATTGTTCCCGAAGTCGCAGGTCTTTATCTAAACTTTGTGTCAGTAATTTGGGTAATAATTCACTGAACTTCAAGCATGTCTTCAAGTAAGTTTCCATACTGCAATAAAACAGCATATCCATCAAGCATATCATGACCATACAAACTAAAATTTAAAATATGATGGGATTAAGTGAAGGATATTATAAAACAGGTTGCATCTCTACAAAACTGCTTGGCTTACCAGTCCTGTACATCTACTGATTTGTATTCAAATTGATCTTGTCAAACAAATGATTACTAGACAAATGAAATAATATGAAGGCTTTAAATTGATATCATACCAGGTAATAGCTTGCTTTTGTTCAGTAGCTTCAGAAATGCCGCTGGCCAGGTAAGAATGCACAGTAGTCACTAAGTCCACCAGAATCTGCTGACACCAAGCTTGCTGCAAAAATATTTGGTGATATAAGACACTATCTATTCTTTGTTAGTAGTTATTAGTATGAAAATTCATAAAATTTGTTAATAAAAAAACAGGTATCCTTATAGTTTAGGCAGATGAAAAAAAAAACACAGATACCTGCCAAAGATTCACCAGTTTATTGGTGTAATTGTGAATGGAAAGGGATATACTGTATATGAATACACAGTGGAAAATAAAACCATACATATTACTGACCTCCTTCACAGATGGTTTGCTCAAAATGTATTCCAGTAATGAAATAATAGATTCAGGGCAACTAATAGCTTTTGTAAAATCTGTCAGTAAATCTTCCTCACTGCAACAAATAAAGAACAACAAGGTAAATATGTCTCCTGCTGCAGAAGAAAGGTGGCAATCAGATCATGCCGATACATACAATAAAAGATTGGTTCTCAGCTATAATAAAAACATTTCGCAACACACTAAGTATAGCCCACCACCAAAGTCTAATAACTTAAAGAAGGTAAGGTCAAAAGTTTGAAGTGACAGATCACTCCCTATATATTTATCACACATGATATAAATGATTGATCAGAAGACAGGTGAAATTTTTGATGTAAATTAACCACTATCAAAATTGTCCGGGAACTGGTTATAAGCAACATGCAACTAATTTCAGCAGGATACATGAAAAACCTGTCAAGTTACCATGCATACAAGGAATTGCTGATTCAGACACAAAAGCTGAATGATGCCAAAATTCACTTAAAAAGTGGGCTACAAGTGAACCTATCAGGATAGTTTCTGGTGGGCCCGTTACAAGCAATACAGAATATTTGGTTGATTCACTGAGTGATTGTACTAGTGTATCTTGATATCAAGCACAATCAGGGCAGCACAGAAGTCTGGCTCAGTAATGTTTCAATGTTGAAGACACTGATCTAGCATTGAGACAGTGTAAGGACAATTTGTAGTTTGATCTGTACAATGCTTTTACCATTTGATTGCCATGACGTTTGTAATAACTCTCAATACAGGCCGTAGTCTAGAAGCACCCTCCAAAACAGCGTCTTGCACCTGAGCTGACGAGCTGTGTAAACGACTCTTAAGTTTAGAAACAAATCCTTTGTCTTTCATCACCACCATTATAGAATCTGGATCAGTGGAATCTGGATCTGTGGCTTCTATCAACGCTTCCCATTCATCATCACTATCTGCATCCTAATAAACAAACACAATCTGTCAACTATTTTCCACTACATCTAGCCATCTATTAAAGTTTGTTTTATAAATATGAAGATATACTCTAAATGTTACACAAAATAGTGTGACGGGAAACATAGGTGACTGCTTTCTTGACAACTCTCTTAAAATACTGGAACAAATACTTAAATTTTCCTTTAAAAATATGATTTTAAACTTAAGTCTATAACAAGAGGCCAGCCAGCCACCATAATTCCCTACCCCACAGTCGTGATGGAAATTTTTTCAGGGTGCATCCTACCCTGAACTCTCACATGTTGTTTTACAGTAAATGGTCTATCATCTACCACAGTTTGCTATGTACATTACAGGTATTAACATCAATGATGGTCACAAGTCGGCCATTTTGAACTTGATCAAGTTGATATTTTTTAGGGCATATCTATCCATGAAACCAAAAATATTTTGTTTTATAGTAATGGTCTAGCTATCTGGCACGGTTTGCCATATATCAGCAATATTGAACAAGAGGCCTGAAATCCTATATCATCCCCCGCCATAAATTAGGTTAGAGTATGCGGTCACAAATATTTAAAAGTCAACTTGTAGTGGCCAGTTTAAATTTCAGTTAAATCACCTGCACATTCCAGATGGTGGGTAATGTGATGGTAAAATGTGCACACAAAAAACTCATCCATGGCGTCATTTATATTTTTTTCAGTAAATCACCTGCAGATCTCCATGTAATTGTAAAATATGAATAATTTCCGATTTTTTCAGTTTTTGCGCAAAACAAAAAAATTGAAGTTGTTCCATGGCGGCCATTTTTTATTTCAGAAAAACCTTGAAAAAGACACCTGCACATCTCCATATCGTGGTGAATGTAACAGCAAAAATTAAATAATTTCTGACTTTTAAGCTTTTGCGCCCACAAAAAATTTTGGAGCTCTGGCGGCCATTTTAAATTTAGGTTTCAACTTTAAAATATTACTTGTACATTCCCATGTTGCAAGGAATGTCATGTTAAAAAAATTTGACCAGTAGTTCTTGAGTTTTTGTGCACACAAGAAATCGTGACGCCGGACGCCAGATAGAATCCTGGTGCGACTAAAATCCCCATCCCCCTACGGGCGGGGAATAAAAAAATTAGGCTAGTAAGTGAAAGGTCATAACCCCCAAAAGGTACAGCTACACCCAATAAGAAATGCTTGTGTGCAATATGAAGAAAATCCGGAAGCAAAAATGCGAACAGACAGGCAGATGGTCGAACATCTAAGGCGACACCATAATCATCTTATAAAATAAAATTTAAAAAAAAAATCTTAAACCTCTTCGTTCAGCTTCACATTCTCTATATTCTTTTTCTTTTCTGGGAATTGTTTCATTACTTTTCTGCTTTCAACTTCAACAGATGGATATTCCTGGGCATAATCTCTTTGGATTCGGTCAGGACAAGGAGTGGGTTCTACTTCTTTCTGTATAACAAATTTAGACGATTTAAAGTCAGTGACATTAGCTTAGTTAAATAGTCTAACAGTATTATTCAGCCTAATGTGTCATACAATTCATATTTTAAAATCTATATTTATGTGAATCTCATTTCATTCAGCAAGTCTCGATACCCATACAGTACGGTACGGTACGGTACGGTACGGTACGGTATGGTACGGTGCGGTACGGTACGGTACGGTACGGTACGGTACGGTACGGTACAGTACAGTACAGTACAGTACAGTACAGTACAGTACAGTACAGTACAAAATATTTTTAGTGATCATATTTATTTGAATTATTTTATTATATTATTCAATATCATGTTGAAAAAATATTTTACTATTATTCATTATTGCATATGTTAAAATTAGCATGTAAAAAGTGTGAAGGATAGGTTTGTAATGTTTATAGCCATCCAGCCAGAGCCTGAAAGCTACCTATCACAACCACAGATATAACATACAGTCGTGCAAAAGACAACATTAGAAATGTATGAAAAAAGCTATTGGTGACACACAAGTAAAGACCTCTGGCCCAAGTGTCGGTAGAGCTTTGGGCTGCTATCTATTCCAGAAATTGACAAGGTTCTTAATCATTATCTGACAGACATACTTTAAATTAAATAAATTTAATAGAAAATGTTGCTACCCAATAAAATTAGGAAGTTGGGGCTTCAATTTGATATATTATTCTTGGGTATTTTTAAATAATTATTTATTATAACACGATTGATGTGGTCCAATGGTATAATTTGTGTTATAAGCCGATTGGCAGGATTCTACAGATAATCTATTTGTGAAATTCAATATACACTTTGTTGAGAATTGAGTGCATACTGCATATCATAGGATATTTTAGAGCACAAAATGTAAGAAAAGAAGATTTTAAAAAAGTAGATTTTTACAACATAAATTTATACATAATTATATTGAAAAACTCAGTAACATTTTCTAGGCATGATGATGAATTTTAGGGAAAGACACAAATATACAGAAACATACAGATCTCATCCAGAATAATTAACCACAGAAGTCTTCATACCTGTCTCTTAGCTGTATTCTGAAATCAGGTAGGTTTATAAAATTATCATTATCTACTTTTTATTGTTATTTTATCACATTTTATAAGATACAGAAATTACAATATACTTAAAGTTACAGCTCAGATTATCTGTTTCCAAGGCCGGCCTTAAGAGTATGATGATGGTGTTTTTCTTACCATACTACATTACATGGCTATATGATAAAGTTACAAAGCTTGTGACTTGTGAATCCTTCCAAAACTAAGTAGTTATATTTGAGTAAATCATCCTAGTGCAGTGAGAGCCCAGTAATTTATGAATTAAATTTCAGAGTTGAACCTGCCCCATGGCAGCAGATCCCACATGATACTGCAGTACTATGCAGTACAAGACTGGATTTTGTCTGCGGTATCAGAGCCTACGTATTCCCCCGATATCACAACACTGTACTTCCAGCATGTCATATATTATTATAACCATCTCATGCGTCTAAGGGAGAAATAGCTGCTATAATGGTCATTTAAAACTAAAACTTTTTACAAAGAAAAACAGCATTTCAGTATTTTTCATTAAAAGATATTGAAACTTTGCACCAGCATCATAATTTGAATGACTTTTTTTCACAACAGCCCCACTTTTTTACTAGTGTAATCTATAGTTATTATAACATTTTAACAGTAGACTTAAAGCTCTATAACATAAATTTTAAAACCTAAAGGTGGCGGGCATTTTAAATTTTAGTGAAATCTTGGAAGAAATAACCAAATATTGATATGGACCATAATAATAAACCTGAATTAAAATCTATAATGAATTTTCTGACTCCTAGAGTGCCAGGTAAGCTTGGTACAACCTAAATTCCAGTGTATTGCGTGTTGGACTTTTGGGATGAAAAAAATGTTTTTCCACCACATGAAGCCGGGTCACAATACCTCAAAAATTAATTAATTATTTAAGAAAGTGGGCTATAAATCACAGGGTTACCCAGGTTACGCCGTGATGGATCATATCGTCACCTCGAAGCTAAAGGATCCTATCTGACACTCGTCAGAGTGGCAGATAGGATCCTTTAGCTCCGAGGCGACGATATGGTGAGTCAGTGATAAACTGGGTCATCTCACAATAACTCTAACCTTTACAATGCTGAATTATTTATGTGTAAACCATGGAAACCAAAGGGTTTTTTTATTTTAAATCATCATAAATGTCTGAGTTTGCTCTTTCTGGTTGATTTGCATACCTATGCTCAGATGTTATGGGTCTACCGCCATTAGAAATATTTTAATTCTTCCAGCGCGGAGACCGTCTTTATACTTCAGAATCTGACGTCTTCAGATGTCAGATTCTGCCGTATAAAGACGGTCTCTGCGCTGAAAGGGTTAACTGCATCACCTGCATACTCTTTCTGTCCCACTCCTGTGTGAGAGGTCGCTTATCCTGATCCACCATCACAGCATCCTCCTCAAGAGGCTGTTCTTCTTCTACCTCAGGCTCAGGGACAGCTGGGGGCTCTTTTGGTTTTTCTGGTGGATGTTGTTTCTCTGGAGGCTGTTCAGGTACTGGCTCTGGCTGATCTTGCTGTCGCATGTTTTTCTGTTGATGCTGCTGGTACTGTTGGCCCCAAGCTTCAGTACGAGCTTTCTTCTGTTTATATTTACAAAATATATCAATAGAAAACATTCAAAAGACCTCCACCTATGTAACATGTATAAGTGTTAAAGCTGTTCTCCCGGGCATCGAGCCAAAGACCCTAAGATTACATCACACACATATGACTACAAACATTCTAAATTGGACTCGGAAATTATTGGGGAACATCTCAATAAATTAATCCTGTTTCGGCATAATAACTCAGATCTAGAGGAATTAACCACTGGTCATTTACTATACTTACCGTAATATGAAAGGAATCACTGTCCATTATACTGGGAATAATTGTTTTGCTATATGATAATAATAAATAAATCTGTTACATAATTTATTTATTATTTATCTATTTTTATTATTAATATGTAGAATTAAGAGGAAATTTAGCTAGAACTAAAATAAAAGAAAACCTTTTTCTCTTGATGATCAGCTTCTTTGCGAGCTTTGCTGAGAATTTTTGATGTTCCTGGTGGATGAGCCCGTTCTTTAGCTTGCTTATCACGCTCAAAGATAAGAGATGCTGTCGGCGGTAAGGTAAATGGACTGGGATTATTCTTGTCTTCTTCAGAAACTATAAAAATATATTTTTAATGTAAAATTGATACATGTACTACTAAAGGGGCACTAACATCCTCCAACCCTACAGCCAGCCACATCTAGAGCAGTGAGAATGATTTGTACCAAATTTGGTAGCCCTTGGGTCAGATATAGTATTATAAAAGTGGAGCGAATTACAGTAACCTCAAAGGGCACAACTATCCCTCTTACAGTGGGTTATATGAATCTTATAATTAGGACTCATCAAACTCACCTTTAACAAAATCTTTTACAAAAGGGTGTTGAAGAAGATCTGGCCAAGAAAGCCGGTGTCTTGGGTTCTTTGTTAATAAACCCTGCAAAAAATCCTTACAGGCAGGACTCATATTTTTTGGCCAGCGCACTGGATCTTTAATGATTAGACTGACCAGCTGGAATATACTATTTGTGAAGAAAGGCGGTTGGCCTGTGAACAACTCATACAGGATACATCCCAAAGCCCTGGAAAAATAATTTGAAAATATAAATTGAATAATATTACAAAAAATCATTGATATGTAAAAAAATATTTATGTCACTGACAAATTTTCAAAAATACTGTAAAAAAATTATTATCAATTGGAAAAAGTACTAGATACTGTTTGTTAAATTCAGGAATTCCTGTTGAATGACAATGTTGCCCTTACTTAGCCTATAATCTATGATGTTGCCCAACATTAAGACATTTGTTCAATGTTTTGTGTTTGCTAGGATTTGACTTACCAGAGATCCGCAGTATGATCATATGGTTTCTCTTCAACAAGTTCTGGAGACATGTACAATGGGGTGCCCTGTAATCATATTTTTAAATTTTAAATGATATGTATTACCCCTTTAAAATACACCATAATACACATAATTATACACATAAGTATTTTTTGTATTCTTTAAAACTGTTCTTTTTATTAAAAACAGTGAGAGATTCAACTCAAAACAAACACCTCAAAGATAAAAAATACCATTTTTTGTGAAATGCAAATTGTGAATAGTATATTATCCTTAACATGGCTGCATATTAACACCAGCTCGCTAGCCCTAGGCTAGTTACATTTGGTAGGGGCTACTCAATTTTTCCTAACCACTAGCCCAAGTGGCTAGAAGACTTTTAAACAATAACATCAATGCTTTCACTTTTACCCTAACAGCACAGGGATCGACTATAGACGTCAGAATCTGCCATCCTTAGTCTAAAGTCGATCCCCGCAGAGTAAAAATATTTATGATGGCCAAAGAGCTAACTAAGACATTCATGCTGATTTCGAATTAAAAAAAACCCTTTGGTCTCCATGTTTTATATAAAAAAATATTCAGTGCTGTAAGCGTTAATGGTGTCACTTGATTTACTTAGGTACATAGATGCAGATGGTTGTGTGTTGGACATGTTGGAGCATTCATTTACAATTTCCAACTTTTTAATCAAGGTGATTATTTACAAATTTCAGGGAAAACTGGTCAGGACTAGTTAATTATTTCAGCTACTAGCTTTGTGGACCAGCACCTTTCTTGGCTTAATGTGCACCACTGCTTAATAAATATGCCAAACACACAATCAGAGTCTGTGGGCATGATAATACTGTGAGTGAGATCGTTTTGTAACAGAGCTATGTCTTTTATCATAATACAGGCCTAGACCCAAAAATATCATGAAGACTGGTTTGTTTGTTTTAAGTGTCACAATTAGTACTGTAAACTATATTTGTCTAGTGATTTGGGGGAGGGTATATTAGGGTGGGCATAATTATTATAGAAAATGCAGTATATGATTATGTATATATTTTCATGTGTATTATATATGAAAGGGTACATATTAATAATTTGTGATTTGTGTCAAAAAAACATGTTTAAACCCAACTCAATTCTGTAATTTAGTCTGAAAGATTCTGACAGAAAGACAGAGCCGATAATTCTAGAGCCTCACACACTGGCTCAGGCTACATCTTGGGTGAAAGTGAGAACTGAAACGATATACATAAATAGTGTGTACCTTGATGGAAGTCAAAACAAGTGTGTTAATACTCATGGCCCTAGCAAAGCCAAAGTCACACAATTTGACAATCCCTCCTTTTCCTAACAATATATTTTGTGGCTTCATGTCACGATGCAGGATACGATGCGAATGTAAATAGAAGAGAGCAGACACCAGCTGAGATGCCACTGACTGCACCTAACATAACATAACAATATATGAATATAAAATATGTTCAAAAGTGAGCATTTTTAAACTTTGTCTTTTTCCAAATTAGATGTGTCTCCCAACATTAAAAACGTTTTATTTCCATATGTTTTACTTCAGTCATTACCAATAATCATACATGCAACCACCTGATCTCAGAGAGGATGCCTGACCAATGGAGGGAAATTTAGCTAGTGTTGAATACATTCTTCATTTAAAAGCTCAGCATGATGTAATAACAATTTTAAAAACATAGAGCAATAAAAAAGAAAATCAAACTGTCTAAAATTAAAAATTGAAGAAGAATTTTGCATAATCCTGACAACTACATACCCTGTCTTCAGGTAAGCTGCCATCATCTTCTAAGACTTGAAACAACTCGCCTTCTGCATAATCTGTCACTGCAACAACCTATAAAATAAAAATATCCGGTAATATAAAAACATAAAAAATATTTTATAACGCTTGCATAAGGAATTATAGCGGGTCCATAAAACAAAATTGTATGTTGTAAATCATTATGTACAGAAATGTTACAGTTGAGGAATAGTGCGTTAAACACATTGAATATACATCTTGTACTGCCTTTACACCAATATTTGTACAGTTCTGTTAAATTAATTGTGTCTTGTGTGTTCATGAATTTAAACTAAATTTTAAATAACAGTAATTAATCTATCAAAAAGTTTATTATTGTAGAATAACAAAGAACCTCCTTATCTGTATCAAAGCTATCAAGCATCTCAATGATGTTTTCATGATGCAGATTTCTCATTATATCAATCTCGCGTCGCAGGTTTCTGAGTTCCTTTTCACTTCGTCCATTCTTTGGTATAAACTTTAAAGCAACAACCTAAAAAAAACAAAAAAGTTTTGTCCTTGAAAAGTCACTCAGAAAGCCTTATTTCAATGGTAGCAATAACGGGTGTATTTATTTGAATTTAACCCTCTCACAGTGGTTGTACCGAATACAAAAAAATTATTGTGTGATAATTTAAAATGACATGTGCACAATGTGATGAGAAGCGGCAACTACAGTGGGAAAACATGACCTACATGTACAGCACTCTTTTGTTTCGGTGGAGACATAATGTTGGATAATTGTGTGGGGAAACTGTCAAGTTGAATTATCTAATATGTCACTATAGTAAATTATATCAAAACTGTACAACATATTTGAGTTCCCTACCCTGTGAGGGACTATCAATTCAAACTGACTTTAAAAACACCTCAAATTATATGGTGTGATGATTTCTAGTTCTATTATAAAGCTGCATGTTGACTGTTGATCAATGTCAAGAATTAAAAATCAAGTTTACGGCGACAAGTCAAATCACAAACAAAGAATTTCATATTGACAGCAGCAAATGTTCTCTGATTGGTCGAAATATTCTGTCCCATTCAATCTTCCAGATTGAATCAGTGATGGTACATGTAAAGCCCATTGATGGTTTGATTGATGGCCCTTATTCGATTTCTCAAAGACTAGCATGTCACTATGATTGTAGCATAACTTGTGGGAGATAAATACAGCATAGAGCTCTGTTGATAATGGTCAGCCTAATGAACACAAACACCTATTTCCCAAACAAGGAGAATAACAGAACATTCTATCAAATCACAAATTTACAATTAATCTTTTTAATTGTTGCAATTAAACAACATAAATGGCTTCTGATCTCTTTTCAGTGTTTTATCTAGCCATTTCTAACATGGCGCAGCTCCATGTTGCCTTTTGTGAGCCCATGTCGCCCGTCATGACAGCCCTGTTGCTCTTCATGTGCGCCATGTTGCACTTCATGTGCGCCATGCTGCCCTTCTAATATTCAGACAGTGAAGTGCCTCTTTGAACTATTGTTACATCATAGTCAATCCACACTAGCCATTGTGACAATTGAAAACACCCCAGTTACTGATGTCGCTCATTCACACCTACATGTATGACGCAATACCCGATAACAGCATGTGTACATAGTGGAAATAACTGGTGATGTTTACATACTTAATGATTCAGTTTGTATCCTTAATTGGGTAGGGTGGGTGTTGGTATTGCTCAAAGGAGCCAACTGGGTGCCCAACATGCATGATAAGGTGCCCCTAATGACAGGTGAGGCCATGCCTCTTCTGAATCCTAGATGAAAAACTGTTTTGTACCCATCTTGGTACTTGAGGTCAGAGATATCTCAAATTACCAGATAAAAATTGGCAACTGTAAAATTTTAAAGTCTCCATCACATAATGGGTGAAAACCTAACTTTCCAGAACTACATGTATGTACATTGTATGTTATATTTGAATTAAACTGTAATCCTTACACTACTTGAGCACTTTAAGACACCTAAAAAGTACAATACTTCAGCACTTTAAGACACCTAAAAAGGTCACACTATACACTGGAATCGAGGTTCTATTCTGTTAGCTTGCTTCTAAAATGTTCCTGCATCTAAACCACAACAAATTGTTGATAAAAGCAGTCATTTTTGACTACTAGTAGAGTCCGAGTTATAGAGTAGATCTGCTGTCACGGCAAAACCCGGATTATTCAAAATGGCGGCTTCAGAATGTAACCCAGGTTACTTGGTTGACCCGGGTCAATGTTCTAGCAATTTTTGCAAGGGGCCCCGCCATGCCCTTACTCTTGGGCACTATACCCCAACACCTGGTGCCCTGCCCTTAAAATGACTTCATGAATGTGACACAACACTGACGACTTTTCGGATTCAACTTGTGAATGTCACTGGGTAAAATGAAATAACAACAATCCCGTTACCTCGCTGGGATCAAATTTATACATAAAATCAACTGAGAATATTTTGGGGCGGATTTTAAATTCGTCAATTCGAATCATGGTTTTATGTACTGTTAAACACACACAGTTAAATTCATAACATAAAATAATGCCACAATCAACCCCTGCAAACTCAAGATATAGATGTTGCAGTCAATCCAGCATAGAGTCAACATATGGACAGAAGTTATGTCACGCAATCATTGAACCAACATTTAGATTTGTACATTGTCTCGAAATGTTTCCTGTTGAGGGGCCATCAGCACTTGTCAAATGCCCGATTTTTTAATTTATAAACTAGATGTATATGCAAATATTGAAATCTTACTTTTCATTTCGAGACAAACTAAGAATTATTTTAAATAATTAATGTTGACCAATATCAAACATTGTCATATAATCATGTGATTTATTTAAATACTTGGGCCTTATAAATATTGTTTAATAGTTATCAAATGGTGTTGTTGATGACATAGGCTATATGTACAAAGGGGACTACATGTATTTAGCACCAATGGCTTAATTGAGGAATTATTATTTGTTCATTGCTCATGCTTTACTGTTTACAACTTGCACGTGTGCATACCCCCTTCTGAATTATTGTTGTCGTGATGTACTTGTAAACACAATGGCCTATGTACTAATATATTTTTCTTCTGTGCAAAGTGCAGTATACATGCATGTTGGTTGACACAACATGTCTGTCTTTGGTTTGAGACCTCAATCTGACTGACCACCGAACCTATCCCAGCGGCCAGGATTACATGGGCCTGGCCATCACAAACAAGTACGGACCCTGTGGGTAGCTAATCATCCTCACATTTGGGTCATAGCTCCAAGACACCTCCCAATGCTGCTTCCTTTTAGTGGATGAATCTCGGTCAGTAGCTTGACCTCCGGCTAAGATAGGATGGGGCCAGTTGCGGGATTGGAACCCACGACCTCCAGATTTGCTGCCCGCAGCTCTGACTACCAGATGATGGTGGGCGTTATTGGGGTGATTTATCTTTTGATAGTGATGTCAGATGACAGTTTATAATAGTAATGAATACTAACCTGTCCTGTAAATTTTTTTCTCCCCCTGTACACTCTTCCGAAGGAGCCCTCTCCTATCGGTTCAAGAACATGATAGTTGTCCATATTACTTGGAAGAGTAGAGCAACATTAGAAGAAAGATGCAAACACAGCTGTGAGCACTGAAAAAAAAAATACAAAAAGATGTGAAATTATAAAAAACAAGATTTTTAGAAGCTTCCTTCTTTGAAGTCTCTTTGCAGAAAGAGCCTTCAACTTACATGTACCGTTAGACAAAACAAAGGTTATGCTCATAAGCACCCAGGAACAAATCAACAAAACAAAAGCTAATAGCTAAAGTATAGATATTTTTCATAATAACAAACAGCTAAAAAAAGTCGAAAAAGAAAAAAATGATATTTTAATAGATGACGATTTATCGTGGAAATTACAAGTTCAAAAAGTTAAACAAACACTACTTTTTGAAACTTCAGTATTGAGAAGAATTAAAAAATGTCTAACTATTTGTGTCCGCATCATATATTATTTAATAATTTATAAAGCCTCACTTTGAATATTGCTGTTCAGTATGGGGCAATAGCTTACAACAAAATCTTTAGTGCATGTTAAAATTTAAAAAATAAATAGCTAGGATAATACTTGAAGCAGATTATTCAACCCCATCAAAAGATCTTTTCAACCAATTACGCTGGAAAACATTTGACAAAATAGCAAAGTATCAGCAAGCAAATCCTATATTCAAATCTCTTCGCAATATGGTCCCTGATTAAAAAACACCAGCACCATTTCCTCGGACATACCTAAAATGGAAGGTCGGGCGTACGTCAAACAACGGTCGTCCGTCGAACAAAGTACGTACTACAATTTGGGGTCGTCCCCGACCTGATTACTAAAATGTGAAGTTAGAGTAAGTGTGGGTATTATCGGCATGCATGAGTTATCGGCACCACTGATCATTTTAGCGTTTTTAAGCATTGAAAAAACAATAAAATAGAATCTAGTCTTTTATTGCAGTGACAGTGACACTGACAGTGTCTCGCAAATTAACATAAATCCTGAAAAACACATAAAAAACAGCAAAACAATTTCTTCGGACATAGGTAGGTATGTTACAAAAAAAATGAAACACCTCTGATTTGATTATTTTGCATTTTACTGGAAAGAGCTCATCATTACCTTTGCAATGATGAAAGAATTATGTTCCTCGGTGATTCACCGAGATATATGGATTTTAAGATATAAAAATATAGCATTTTTTGTAACAATTGTTACATAATAGTTTAACTAAGGCTTTGTGACCCAAATACATAAATTATTGCATATTTAAACATATTTTTCAACATAACTTATTTGATTTTGGAGATATTGCTATAAAATTTTCAGGAAAATTGGACACCATATTTATCTATGTGAGAGAATCATTATTTTTGAATTTTTTTAGAAAAAATTACCTTATTAGCATAATTTATGTGAATATCGGGAATTACTAATTAGTTGGTAATCAAAGTCATCTGATAGATTTATGCAAATTATTCTCATTTTTTCAGATTTAATTATAAAAATACTGCTTCAACTAAGTGAAAAATATTTAATAGAAAAATTAATGATAAATTTAGTCGAGCTGGATGATGCTAATTAGCATAAATTTGCATAAATTAGCATAAATTATTGATTTTTAAAGCATTATCGATGCTATTTATGTAAATTTACTCATTTTTTAGATGCAATAATGCAGATACAGCTTCAACTAAGCGAAAAATATTGAGCAGAAAAATTTATACTGAATTTGATGAAATTGGATGCTGCTAATTAGCTTAAATTTGCATAAATTTGCATAAATTATTGATTTTCAATGCATTATTGATGCAATTTGGGCAAATTTACTCATTTTTCAGATGTAATAATGTAATTACAGCTTCAACTTTAAGTGAAAAAGATTGGCAGGAAAAATTGATGATGAATTTAATAAAGTTGATGATGCTAATTTGCATAAATTTGCATAAATTTGCATAAATGATTGATTTTTAATGCAATTTTGCTGCCATTTATGCAAATTTACTCATTTCTATATGTAAATAATAATGCAAATACAGGTTAGATTAAGTGAAAAATATTGAACAGAAAATTAATGAATGAATTTAATAGAGCTGGATTATGCTAATTAGCATGAATTAGCATAATTTATTGATTTTTCATGCATTATTAATGCCATTTATGCAAATTTACTATTTTTTTGATGCAATAATGTGTAATCAGAGATGCAGAAATGCATTCTGGTGTAATACAATACAGCCTCAACTAAGTGAACAATATCAACACAAAAATTAATGATATGAAATAATAAAACGGGATGTCGCTAATTAGCATGAATTTGCATATAAGTTATTTTTTTTTCATGCATTGGATACAATATTAATTTATTTTGTTGGTGATTAATTTTGTTGAAAATATACTTAAAAAAGTGCAAATTAACATAAATTGTGCCAATTTTGGTAAACGATTAGCATGTTTTTTCATATTTTTTTTATAAATTAATGCAAATTACGCCATCTTTATAGCTGTAATGTTGCAATTTTATATGATTTTATAATAATGGGAAATAGTTAATAGAATACTGAATAATAATTAAATAAACAAATAAATGTGAGTGAGATTAATTAGCACAAATTTGCATATAAATAAAGTTGGGATATTTTCGTTTTAAAATCTACATAACTCGATGACTATACCAACCAGGAACATAATTCTTTCACTGTTGTAGAGGCATTCTTGAACAAATCAGAATTGTTTAATTTTTTGTGACATTAGACCTACTCATGAAATGTCACAACACCATTTTGACCCATGCATTTTATACCGACATCATATTCTGCCGTTATTTGCGAGACACCCCATTCTATTTTGACACAATGTTTTTTAATTCCCATTTAATGAAACTCACTAAAATATGAAGTTTTTGATGCTGACTAGTTTTGCTTTAAGTGTTTTGCTACAAGGTGACTTTTGAAAATAATTATTACATTGTTAAATTCAAAGTAAATATTACAAGGTTAAGTCTATATCTATATTAAAGCAGCCCCTTGGGATGACATCAATTTTTGTTTTCAGTTCCGTACTGAAGTAGTGTATCCCACCGATCATGTTTTAATTTTTTTCAGAATTTTCATATTTTTACAAATATTTTTTAATCAACATTTCTATGAAACCAGAAGTAACCCAAACAAACTATTTGTATGCCTGAAGGATGATTAAATGTTTTCACAGCATTGGGCCACATGCTGATGGCATCGGCCCAGCGTTGGGTAGACAATCAGTGCTGCAGGTGTGTCCTCCCGTGTCCTGACTATGAGACACCAATTAGCGGCGACTGGTTTGATCTTACTGTCTGATACGTGGGAATATGTGATCTAAAGTGCTGAATATTGCTGATTTGTTTTGTTTACATGGCAATATACGACCTGGAAATACAACTATTTCACTCTTTTTCAGTGCTTCAAAATTGCTTTTTGACTTTTTCGTATTTTCAGTTAAGATCAGTAGGCTATATAGCTTTATATAAATTAAATTTTCAAAATTGACAACATTGAAAATGTCTCATCCCAAGGGGTCCCTTTAATTACCGGTATCTCAATTTCAACAGTTATAAAATACATAATTTATCAACTTTTAGTATTGCTTGCTTATTTGTTTTGTTTGAGGTTTATCAATTTGGGATGACCAGAAGATATGAAAATTAATAGTTAACAATCATGATCATCTTGAATGACATTGACAAATGACTGCAAAATATAGATTTGGAGAACATGCACATTTCGCAAATTTAAGAACTGAAGGCACACCAGCATAATGATCAACAATATACTAATTGTAACTATTCCAGGTTCTCGGATTCATGTTGTTACATTCATCTTTATCCATTTGTAAAAACTGAGCAAAATTTTAGTCTGTATTTTTTTCACTGTCAGTGTATATAGACTGGTATTGACAAATTTACTAACATTAGTCTAAATTGACAGCAACAACCTATTCATGTAGTATTCAATCATGTCAATAGAAATGTTTATTGGAATAGGCCAAAATCACATGACAATTGATATTATGATATTCCCATAATTTCTCCTGCTAAACACTGTGAAATGTAATGCAATTCATGGCTTAAAACTGACTTAAATTTGACCAGTTTAACAGTTGTTAAACAGGTGGGGGCCGACCGCACATCCAAGTACATACTTCCTTTGAAGTACGTACTTCCATTAAGGTTTGCTGTACTTCGCTTAAAGTACGCATACAGCCTCATTCTGGCTTAATAGACATTCATTTGTTGTATCCCCATTCATTTGCAACACCTTATTCAATTGGACCAGTAGTCAGAGTCTGTCCAGTGATAATCACGCTACTGAACTTACCAGATTGTCAACTTTATTAGAGGCCATGCTTTCAACTGTGAAGCTGAGAGTTATCAATTTCAAGTAAATAATATCTACTGCCAACTAAAAGAAATAATGGGACTTTAAAAAATCACCAATTTATAGAGCAGCCCTATGTTTCGAAAATTAGAAATGTGCTAAAATTATTCAAGTTTTCCCATAGAGCCACATATGCCTCATGGTCTGTACTTCCATTGAATATGTACTTTCTTCAAAGTACACCCTGTACTTCAATCAAAGTACACCCTCAGTGTGACAGATATTTAAAGTTCAATATATAACCAGAGTGTCAATGACAAAGAAGCTCATCCTTAATGAATTAGGGCAAGTTGATTACAAATTAAAATTTCTGAAATCTGTGAGGCAGTTCTAGGCACAGGCACGAGTTCTTTCAAATAAACCAAACAAAATGGAAATCGGATAAGAATTGAGGGAGGAGAAGTATTTCTTGTGAATTGTGGACAGAGTGCCTTAATTGGATCTTAATTAGGTCATAAGTTAATTAATAATTAAAATTTATGAAATCCGTGAGGAAGTTTAATGCACAGGCACAAGCTCTTTCAAACATGAGCTAAAAAACAGTTTTTACATTGAAATGTCTTCCTGCAAGTGTACTATTTCTGGTAGCTGACAAATCATCAACAGTTCCAGGCCAAAAGGATGAATTTGTTTTCACCTAATGCAAAAGTTTTGGCTATATTCATGTAAACTGAAAAAAATTCGAAGTTCCTCTTATGAATAGTATAATAGCTTGATTATCAATGTTCAGAAAGAAACCATTCAACCAATAACATCAGAAGTTGCAAAGGAGTACTGGTAACAAAATAACAAATGGGAGTGGGCTAAGGCCCTACCCATTTGTGTGAGTAAAGCTCAGGGTGTAGGTCTACTTAGAATAAATCGAAGTACAGACATACCTCAATCTAAGTACATACTTCAAAGGAAGTACGTACTTTAATCGACGGTCAGCCCCGACCTGTTTAATAGGATTATAGAGGGACGTCATAATTAGAAATTCACTAAATGTCAAATGGTCTAGCTTTTGAACTATAGGATATTTATTCATGCACGGTATTTGGCGGGGGATACGAAAATAGTCCTTGCAAAATTTCATGCAAATCAGTTGAGAATTGACTGAGTCAGTGAGAGATTGGCGAGTAGCATGCGCTGGACTAGTCTACAAGTAGCCAGTAGGCCTAACAAGATGTGACTTCCACTGCGAGTCAATATTATTTCTCAAGGAGTTCCAAGGTCCAAGCCTTCTGTGTTTTATCAATTAATTAGTCACATCTAAACTGTCAACGATCTGTCAGACGAACAGATGAATGACAGCTGCGGACTGCGCTGAGACACGCGGCGCTAAAATAAACAAAAGACGACGTCATATTTAGCGGGGAATTCCTTCGCGCCAATTTGGGGATTTTCCCGTTTCGGAAAACGAGGTGCCTTCAACCCGAGCGATATAACAAGCGCTCGCCACAAAAACACAAGTAAATAAATATATCATTAGAAAGAAAACAGTTTAATGAACATTGCATGTTACATTAGATAGACGGCGAAAAAATCTTATTACATTTTCAGACGGTAGAAAGGAGAGACATAAGTTCACAGTTTGAGTATTTGGCCGGAAATAGCCGCAGACGAAAAATTCGAAGACGAGGCGACAACAACATGGCTGCGCTACCACTTACTAATTGTTTCGAAAAAAATATCGAACGGAAAAGTGTTCTATTTAGTTCCAAGCCGAACCTTGTGAATTTAACTTTCAATTTTTTTGATTTTTTTGGATGGCCAAAAAATATGACGTCACATTTGCTCACTTGTCACGTCCCTAACATAGCCTGTCATAGGTTACCTAAAATGGAAGGCCGGGCGTACGTCAAACAACGGTCGTCCGTCGAACAAAGTACGTACTACAATCTGGGGTCGTCCCCGACCTGATTACCAGAAGTTTCAAAAATCCCACTTATTATCGCCCATTTCCAAAAATATCTGGATAAATTGTTTCAGATTTTCCTTCTAATTTTCATCATTTTGTACCATATAATTTGAATCACACTGCAGTCTTGTTTCAAACATTAAATGTTACATCAAATTACCAAAAGTGAAATCACAATAGTCCCTGAATAATGTAAATAATGTCATTAATTTATCAAAAACAAGAAAAAATATATCGTCTCCAATCAAAACATTGGAATATGTGAAAAGTACTACAGCACAAAATGTGTAAGTTAACGTTAGTAAGTAAGGTAATTCTGGATAGGGCTATTGCCAGAAATTTAAATAATAACTGTTTAAGTATATACTTTTTATCACGCTAATTTTTATTATTTTTTATTTTTATTTTGCATAAACTTGTCTTTTGTGATATTGTAGAATATGGGGATTAAATATAGGTGTATAACTTATGCCCATATCTGTATACAACATATTTTTTTGTGGAAATAAACCTTAAAAGGCCAATTCGAGTGGCATTATATTACAAGTACGTTTCACAACACATACAAATACATAATATATTCCCCGTGTTTCACAAAAGCAGGCTAATTCAGCTAGTCTGATCCGAGTTTGCCTCAACCAAATGTTTTTCAATCTGTTCAATCTATTTAAATAATAGATAAAGAAATAATAGAATGAGAAATAATACAAACACGTAGGCCTATAGGCCTAAGATATTAATATTTTAGGTAGGCCTACATCACACTTTTTTTTTATCTAATTGTTCTACAAAATGAGTTAAAATTATGCTGCTCCTTTTTTCGTAAAAATTTGACCACATATTCCACTGTTTTCACTGAGCAAGAAAAATGCTAAATCTGAGCTAAATTACAAAAAAACGTCTAAAAGTTGTGACCGATCAATGTTGCAAATTGCAGAAGGGATATATACGTACAGAATGTTAAAATTCAACCAGACCCTTTAACTTTTTGAAGCAGCTGAAAAAACTACAGAGATGAATAAAATTAAAAGCTTTATTTAGTTTTTAGATACAGCAGGGCACCCTCTTTAGCTTTTTTAAGTCTACGAAGGGGTCATGGAAGAAGAACAAATTTGATAATTTTTCATCCCTGTGGCTATATAGAAACTTCCATTTTTACCCTCGATGCGCCCCATGAGGAAGGCTAAGGCCGGCAAACAAAACTTCACCCAGGTTTTACCCTGGGCAAACTAGTGCAGCTTTCCCCGAGTATCTCAATTCTTAGAGATGTCCACATTGTTCTGTCCAAAGGGCATATAATTATAGCCTTCAGAACTTTCTCATAGGGCAGTGAAGACAGTTCATTTTCATTTTTTAAATTTGTTTACATTTTTTTTTTAATGGCACCCGTTTAAAAAAAAATACCAGAAGGGGCGACAGCATGCATGTTCCACTTACCTCTTCAAGCATTTGTTGCAACTAATTTTTATGACTCTTATCATACAACCGGACAGGTGCCGTACGACTGGAAAGAAGCTAATGTGGCTCGAATATTTAAAAAGGGTAATAAACACAATTAAGTATAACTATCGGCCAATCTCATTGACATGTACATAACATTCAAAATTATGGAACAACATTATTGTAAGTAATCAAATGAAACGTTTTGAAATTCAGAACATACTATTTTCTCTTCAGCATGGTTTTCGTAAAAAATATTCTTGTGAATCACAGCTTTTTCTCTCTTTCTAGACCTGGCCAGTATTGCAACCCAAACAAACATGCTCATTGTGGATATTAGCAAAGCTTTCGACAAGGTTCCACACAAACGTCTAAATTACAAACTTAACAGGTATGGCATCTGAGGGGATGCACTTGGTTAGATTACAGGAAAGTGTGGTGTCCATTGCCGCGATTTACTTTTTTTGTTAAGAAATGCAAATTAGAGGCCATTACTGATAATCTATGGTTCATCAATAGCTCAGAAAATAATCAAGTTAAAGTCTAACTTTTATCATTTACACCATGGTTTTCATGGTCAACCAATATGATAACTTTATGTTGTGTTTGTAATGTTTTTATAATATATTCAAATAGAATAAAGTACTTTGTTGGCAGATCGTCTGCTCGTGTCCGACTTTAGATTTTTTCAGAACGCTAAGTTGGAATGCTTATGACACAAATTGCAAAACAGATCACTCCGATGACAAGCAATCCATGATTGTGTGTGCACAAAACTCATATCCTTTTACCCGCGACTGATAACGTTGATTGCCTATAACCCTCACAATACCTAGGTATTTTGCTCATTTTATTTCACCTTTAGCGGTGATTTAATACATAGGGGTTATTCATTAGTCATTACTCATGATAGTAAGGTAGATCAGAAAAAAGAGTTGGACAAATATTTGATTTGGGTTTCTGTCTGCTCAATATTGGAGAGCGTTGCATAAAACCACTCGCCATAGCGCTGCTTCTAGCAAGGTAGCTAAAGTTGGAATTCTTTCTTTTATGACACCACTAATTATCCTTATCTTTTAGGTAGAGCTATTTGCTAAAGACGCCAGTTATAATGCATGAGTTATAAATTAGTAACACCATGTGACTATTTCAGAAAAAACATTGGCCCAATGTTGTTATAATGTTGGGCCAGCGTCGTAGACAGTGGTCAAGCAATGAAACAATAATGGGTCAATTGTGTTTGCTATATAAACTTTCAACAATTTATCCATAGACCTATATTTGTTTAACTGGGTTCATTGTGCAAAATGTTTATTAAACGCACTCGCAGCGTTAAAAGTGTAGACAGCATTCAAGAATATGGTTGCCACCCGGGGGTTGCCGTTTGATCTCTTCTCGTTTCATGCCATCACTCTTACGTGTTTTGTTCAACACCTTATTACTCAATGATTATATGCCTTGATCTTCTCTCACTTGTAGGGCATAGAATCTAGCTGATCGTCAGTTAGGCATATTCTAGTGAAGAAATATTAATGAAAATGTGTTTATGTCTTCTGCCCAGCAATCATTCAGTTGGTGAGCCAATATAATCAATTTAATTGAGCCGATTACATTTTGCACAATGGCGCTGTGTATTGGGCCAATACAGTATTAATATTCAACGCCAGCTTGATATACCGGTGTCGTATTCTGAGGGTTCCCCCGTGCTGAGAGTTCCCCTTCCGCCCATCTGCGCATGCGCGACCATGAGCGGAACGGCTGGTATCTGTCACTCATATTCTGAGAGTTTCCCTCAAGCTCACAGTTCCCCACCTGTCATGCTTTTCTGTGCTGAGTGTTCACACCTCTGGCTAGGATATATATTCCCCCTGACTTCCCTATTGACCACAATATATAATGTATAATATATAATACATAAAATACATTAAGTAGTTTTTATCCCTATATTGGAAACGAAATGTTGTAAATGATTTTCCGCCTAATCCCATAGGACTAGTTTTAAATATATTTTTAATGCATTTTATTTCAAAATTCAAGTCATATTGAACTGTTGTTATATTGATTATCTTGTTTATATTTTCCCATATTGAGGGGGGAACACTCAGCCCAGCTAGTATGTCATATAGACTAGCTATTTTTAAATTCGTTTTATTTCAAAATTCATGTCATACCAGGAAAATTCATGTAATACCAAGGGGGAACACTCGGCCCAGCTATTTGTTTTTCTAATTTTATTTCGCAATTCATGCATAGGCTACTAAGGGGGGACACTCAGCCCAGCGAGTGTATGATATCTATAGACTAGCTGTTCTATTTCAAAAATTATTGTCTTACTAAGGGGGAACACTCAGCCCAGCTGTTGTATGACATAGACAACCTAGGTTTTAATTTTTCAATTTTTTTTCTTTTTTTTCTATTTATTTCATTTCAAAACATTGAGGGGGGACACTCAGCCCAGCAAGTGCATGATATAGACTAGCTTGCCCACTGACAAGGGTTATTTAGTTGTGTAATGCACCTTGTAAAGCCAAGTGTGTGCTCGGTGTTAACTGCACCGCATATAAATAAATATTTCGCAATGAAAACCTCATTGAAACACGGTTTTAAATTAATAACAGGAAAATTATTTAAAGTACAGTAAAAATAATTATATAACTGGAAAGCGTTTTCCGGCCACTACAATCTGATATGCATCCCGACGCTCTGCCCGAAATATTAAAGTTTTTATCCACTTAAAACACTTTTTATATAAGTTATTTTCCACTTATCACCTAATGACAGTAATAGCAAATACTAGATGATTGAGCGATTCCGGTGGTAAATCGGGCTTGACAATATCCTGAAAATGGACAAAGCTGTAATTGTTAAAAGATTTACCAATTTTGGCAATTTATTTAAATCCATTTTTTATCTACCGGTAAATTTTTTTTTCAGATATCAAAATATGACAACAATAGGCTAATACTAGGTGCCTGAGCGATTCCAATGATGTATCACACATTAAAATCTTGGAAACCAAATTATGTCAGATTGAGGGCAGAACACTCAGCCCAGGTATGTTATTGTCTGTGACGTGTTATAGGTATGTTATAGCCTAGCTAGTCTATGATATAAACTAACTAGGGTCAATTTTTTTATTATTATTATTTTAAAATTCATGTCAGATCGAGTTGTATGATATAGACTATGATTAAGACATATAAAAATGACTTTTTTAAATTCATTTTATTTTAAAATTCATGTCATATTGAGGAGGAACACTCAGCGCAGACAGTGTATGATATAAGCTAGCTAGGATGAACAAATTAAAAAAATGACTTTTTTAAATTCATTTTATTTCAAAATTCATGTCATATTGAGGGAGGAACACTCAGCCCAGGCAGTGTATGATATAGGCTAGCTAGGTTTGAAAAATTAAAAAATGTTTTTTTTAATTCATTTTTTTTTTTTTTTAATTCATGTCATGTTGAGGGGAGAACACTCAGCCCAGGTATGTTATTGTCTGTGACGTGTTATAGGTATGTTATAGCCTAGCTAGTCTATGATATAAACTAACTAGGTTCAATTTTTTTATTATTATTATTTTAAAATTCATGTCAGATCAAGCTGTATGATATTGACTATGATTAAAACATATAAAAATGACTTTTTAAAATTAATTTTATTTTAAAATTCATGTCATATTGAGGGGGAACAGACAGACAGATATTTTATTGACAGAAAGAAAGTCAATCCAGACTTATTTGTCATAGAAATAGAGATATGTACATGTATATACAACATTGTTAATTTGTTAAAATCATATGACAATATACATAGTATGACATACATAACTAAAATCATGTTAACTGGCATTGCCATAAGAAACACTGGGTATATACTTAAAATAAGATTGAAAGGCATTGCCAGGGTAACATAAGGTCTATCATTTTGTTTCCCGCACCAAAACCAGAGATAAAATAGCTACTATGTATGACATGCTAATTATATATATAGTAGCAAAAAAGACACTCTGGAAAGCGTAGAAACCTAGAATATATACAAGTGCATAATTATGCTACAGTAATTTGAGAATGTATTAGGACAATGTTAAAAATTACACGATATTTTTAAAAATGAAATATTATATCATGCAAGTACAATCAATGTGACAATCTGCGACACAGGTAGCTCCGAGCCATGTGACCATGCAAGCACAGTCGCTATGAACTCGGCGATCCCCTGATATAGACTAGTGATGCAAATTTAACAACGTAATAACAGTAATACCACCGAAACACAATATATACATACTAATAAAAGTCGGACATGGTGGTTCGTCGACTGCCAACAAAGTATAGCATCAGAACCATCCATATTATCGAGTGTTGGAGACTTAGTGATGTAATAAGAATAAAAATTACGGATAATAATTATGCGTGCCATTCACGCAGGACATGGCACTCACACAATAGCAATAAAGTTTGTTTAATTAACTAGTGATTTATTATCTTTATGGCCCTCGCACAAAAACATTACAGCTTATTTTAATTCACTATATTGTTTAGTTCATACCATTTCACTCACGACCTAGTTAGTACCACATACTTAGGAGTTACAATCGAAGAAAAACATTCCCGACCTCATAGAGAAAATCAATTGACTTAGCAACTCTGAAATCCTCCATAAGGCCCCACCTCGTCTGATAACAAAGGCGACGGAAACGTCCCTAACCGGCCCTAAAAAGCCAAAAAATAAGATCCGAGAGCAACAGCCGTCCTGATATGTGGTAATACCCAAGTCAGATCATGAAGGCATGATAATATGGATAATATAGCGACAGGTGACTTGTGATTGTTCTACATAAAAATGTAACGTTAAAACGATAATAATGACACATAATCATGATCATGATGATAATAATTAATCATGCTAGTCACGACACACATACAAAATATTTCAGCTTGAAGATGAATTTACATTTATCATACTCAATATTTTCAACCCTTAATTTGTTTAAAACAACCATAGATAAATTTTGCTAGCGACTTCACCACTGTTATGTCTCTAGATGTCATAATTCGTAGAAAAATATCATTTGTTGGTTGCATATTGATAATTCCGGCTATAGAATTAAGCAAGATTTCGCGTTCATTGTTCATGGCATTACAGTGGAGAAGAAAGTGTATTTCGTCGTCAATTTCGTTTGATTCACACCTTGTGCATATTCGTTGGTTTATTGGAGTTATTGGATTATTGAATCGTCCTCTCTCTATTTTTAAATCATGTGAGCTCATTCTATATCTCGCCATTGCTGTTATGAGGTGGTTCCCCTTTATGTTTAAGATGTATGGTTCCACACACAAAGATTTTTTCACTAATGAATATGTGCGCAGCTTACTTGAACTCTCAATATCTTGTCTCCACCGCTGTGTAAATATTCTAACAATTGAATCTTTAAAGGAAAGCATGAATTTATTTGTATTGCCAATGTGCTGCATCTCCCAAGCTTGGTCTAGCCCGGTTAGTTCAAGGACAGACCGAATACGCGAGCACCAGTTTGTGAATCCAGTGCTATCTAGCTCTAGTAGCATATTGTAGGCATTTCTGACAGGGTGGTTCTGAGATAGGTCTATAATTCTACACCAATATTTTACAGCTTTAATATGTTGCCTGATAATCAATGGAAACCGTCCTGTGTCACCATAAATTGCAGGAGTGGGTGTTTGCTTTCTAACACCCAGTGTTGATTTAATAAATTTTAGATGTATTTTTTCCAAATCGTTAACACTATCACCGGTATACCATATATCACTTGCATACTCTAATATGGGCAGTATTTGACAATCAAAAACCTTGAATGCAATAACAGGTGACAATTTACCGACTACGGGACGAGATTGCTTGTGTAGAGAAAAAACTGCTTTACCAGCTTGGGAAGCGAGATGGAGAAACGTTTCTTTCAATACATTCTTAGGATATTTAGTGCTATATACAACCCCAAGGTATTTATATTTTTCATTTTTTTCTATTATGTCATCACCATAGTAGAAGCTGTCACATTCTGATGTATGACGTTTGTTAAATATGAGAACTTTTGTTTTAGGAATGCTGACTATTATATGCCACAGAGAAGCATACTTATACAGGGCAGTTAATTGCTTTTGCAATCCATTTGCAGAATCTGAAAAAAGGACAAGGTCGTCTGCAAATAACAAGTATACAATTAATAAAGTGTCTACGGGGATACCCTCACCTTGATCAAATGATTTGGATATATCCTGCAGAAATTCTGTAAATAATTTGGGGCTGAGCATACCACCTTGCAGGACACCAAATTCGCTTTTTAATATCTCGCTGATACATGAATCCCATTTTACACGGCACTCAGCTTTAGAGAACATACTCTTTATTACATTTAAAAAATTGCCGTCTATTCCTCTGCTCAGTAATTTATAGTACAGTGCTGATCTGTCAATATAGTCAAATGCTTTTGTAAAATCAACAAAACATGTATACAGGGGCTTTGAAAGACACCTTTGCTTATCTATAATGGCACATAGTATAAATATATTATCAGTCGTCCGGGATTTACTTCTAAAGCCGGCTTGAAAGGGATCATTATCATAGCATACATCATTTTTAAAAGACAGTCTGTTATTAAGTACAGATTCAAATAATTTCCCAATGCATGGCATTACTGTAACTTTCCTGTAGTTATCGGGCACGTTATGGGCAGCTTTTTTGTGAACAGGATGAATTATACCAGTGGCCCAACTTGATGGATATTTTCCATTGGCTATAATGGTATTAAACAGTAAAACTAGTGCTGGTAAGAGTTCATTACTGCCATGCTTGTAAAATTCCGTAGGAATACCATCTATGCCTGCCGCTTTTTTGCATTTTAACTTTCTAATTGCTTTTTGAATTTCGTCTATAGTTATGGGGCTGTTTAAGAACTGTAACAAATCGGATTGTCCATTTTCTACCTTCTCATTAATATCATTTGGGGATGATTTAACTAGCTTCAATATATTATTCATGTGATCGTAGTCAAAATAGTCAACATGAGGAGGGTAGACTTGTTCTTCAAAATATTTCACAAATTGTGACAGGGTAGGACCTTTGGTTGAATTTCTAGGTTTTAAAGATTTCCAAAATTTCCAGTAGGAATTTGGATTTTCTGTTCTCATATTTTCAAGCTGTCCAAGTTTGACTTCTTGGTAATGTCTTTTCTTTTTCTGGATTAATTGTTTATATTGACGTAACATTATATTATATTCACTTTGACGTGTGTTAAACTTCTTATCTTTAGCAATATTATTTAAAACTTGTTTTAGAGATTTACATTCTTTATCATACCAAGGGTTTGTAGGAAATTTATTTTTTATGTTTTTCCTACACTTTGGTTGATGCTGCTTCTTTAGAAATAACGGGGATAATGCATTTTCTAGCATACCATTGAAAATATCGCATAGATTATCGCTACTACAACCTTCAGCTGCGGCACACAGCATTTCTTCAAACGCAATACATGTCTGTTCATTTCGAAGAGATGCTTGGTACTCTATCTTTTTTTCATCTTGCCATATATATACATCGGAACATGGTGATGAGTCATTAATATGTATGTTCATTTCTGCAGAGCTTAACTCTTTCAATTTTGAATTGAGAATATGGAATTTTATAGGACAATGATCCGATTCTACTAATTTTGGTAGAACTTTAAATTTACTGATCATATAATCTTCTCTTAGTATCATATAATCAATAGTACTTGCTCCCATGGGCGAGTAGTATGTATAACGGCCGATACCTTTATCATCAAACATTCGACCATTGGCTATTTTAAGCTCTGTGTTTATACACAAATTTAGCAGAGATCGTCCATATTTGTTAATGACTCCGTCCTCATTACAGCGTTCATTTAAAACATTGATATTATTATCGTAATCTGGAGCGCGGCCAGTTCTACTATTAAAGTCACCACATAATATTATATGGTGACTTTCTGTATATCTGGCCACTTCCTCCTCTAACATAGTAAAATAATCATTTCTTAGACCAACATATGTAGAGTTTTCTGGTGGTATATAGGCACAGCCGATTTTAATGTTTTTCTGATAGTATTCTGTAGTTATAGTTAACCATACCAGATGATCATAGGTCGAGTCTATTCTAGTATGTTTTTCAAATTTGTTGGCTACTAGTATTCCAATACCACCAGAAGCTCTTGAAGCATTTTTATGTTTAAATGTTCTACTTACATGATGGAACTGATACCCGGGTAAAACCAATGTGTAATCATTACTTTTCATTGTTTCTGTTAAAAATATTATATCGTATTCACGAATAAATGCTAAAAGATCAGGATCTGCCAGTGTGTTACCTAAGCCATTTATGTTCCATGACAGAACGCGTATTTCACAGACCTGATCATTTATAACCTCAGTGTTCACGTTTGCTATGTCCTTGTTATGATGGTTGGTATATGAAAAGACTGACCGGTTGCTGCATGGTTGTTGAAAACTTCAGCCATAGCCGCAGTCAGTTTTTGTTGTCCCTTATCGTTTAAGTGTATTCCACCACGGCTCAGATGTTGTTTTGTTACGGGTGTGGGCATATAGTCAACATTTTTCAATTTTGAGCATATATCTCGTATGTGGCTGTTCACACGGTGAATTAAGGTATTATATTTATTTTGGCTTCTGGGGGGAATTTCCGAGAAGTAGAAGTGTGTATTGTGTAGAGCAGTCATTTGTTTAGTAAGTTCGTTAATATCCTGCATCGCCTTGTTCGCTTGATCACCAATATCATTTGTCCCGAGATGGATTATTACAGCCTCTGTATCCTCATTTACATATCCTGGTAGTCGGGTAGTTAAGTGTGCTATTTTCATACCCGAAGTTTTGTATACACATACCGACTCCGGTTTTGTCAGTTTTGATTTTAATTGTGTGGCTAATCCACGCATGTTAGAGTCACCTATTACACATTTGTTTTTCATAGTTCTTTCTTGCATTGTTGTGGCGTCGGGAAGCTGAGTTTCTTTCTTGTTCTCACTATTATCGCAGCGTTTTTTTGTACATTTGTCACGCCTATTATTTGCGGTGGTGGTACTATCATGACTATTGTCAGGTTGATTTTCGGTGAGCATATTTCTTCTTTGTGGACGTTCATTTTTCTGATGGCTGCTAGTTTTAGGTCTACTACTTCTGCTACTATCGCTGCCACTATGGCTTCTACTGACGGAGCTACTATCAGTGCTATTTTTGCTACCACTACTACTACTGCTACTATTGCTGCTACTGATACTGCTGGCATCACTACTAGTACTACTACTGTATATCACAGGTCTACATCTTCGTTTGTTTTTACGGTTTCGATGGGCATACTCCCATACACCCTCCTCATCACTACTTACACTCTCTTCATTTAAGGTTGTAGCTTGGCAGGTTTCTTTGCTTTGCTCATCCAGGAATTGTCTTATTTCCCTTAGTTCTGTTCGCAGGTTAATTTTTTCTTTTAATAATGTATCTTTTGCTTTTAACAGCTTCACTGATTCTTTTTTGCGCTTTGAGATTTGGCCTCGTAGTGTTTTTAATTCAGATATTAATTTCTCTTTTTTTTATTGTTTGTGATTGCAGCTTGTTGTTGCTCTCTCCCAGATTTTGACGCAGTGACACAATTGTTTTTTTTAATTTCAGAATTTCCGCATTTCTTTGATTGTTGTTAATGCTGGAGTAGTTGTCATCCATGTTTGGAGCTAGCTCGTCGGGTGGTGGGGTAGATACGGAGTCCATATTAAAACCAAAGTTTGTTAGGTCATTCAGTAAGTCTTGCTTGTATTTAGAGTTTTTTTGATTGACTCGTTTACGGCGAATTTTTGACACAGTGGGCAGGCTTAAATGGGGGTCCAAGTTCAGGGGTATTAACACAGTAGACTCCTGGATTGAAGACATGTCACTCACGGGTCGAGTCACACATTAAAATCTTGAAAACCAAATTATGTCAGATTGAGGGCAGAACACTCAGCCCAGGTATGTTATTGTCTGTGACGTGTTATAGGTATGTTATAGCCTAGCTAGTCTATGATATAAACTAACTAGGTTCAATTTTTTTATTATTATTATTTTAAAATTCATGTCAGATCGAGCTGTATGATATAGACTATGATTAAGACATATAAAAATGACTTTTCTAAATTAATTTTATTTTAAAATTCATGTCATATTGAGGGGGAACACTCAGCGCAGACAGTGTATGATATAAGCTAGCTAGGATGAACAAATTAAAAAAATGACTTTTTTTAATTCATTTTATTTCAAAATTCATGTCATATTGAGGGAGGAACACTCAGCCCAGACAGTGTATGATATAGGCTAGCTAGGTTTGAAAAAATTGAAAATGACTTTTTTAAAATTCTTTTATTCCAAAATTCATGTTTTAAGTCTATTGAAGGGGGAACACTTTCATCTTTTTTTCATCAACTTTTCACCATTTTGACATTTTGGGGGGGGGGGGGAATAGTGTAAGCCTATGTTACATAGTCTAGCTGTCAAAATAATCATGTCATAATTTTTTTCAAAATTTATGTCATTTATCGGAACAGTCAAAATAGTGTATGCCTATTATGATATAGACTAGCTAGTTGAAAGATAACAATGTCATCAGTTTTTACAAAAGCCATGTCATTTTGGAAAAATGAAGTCATCATTTTTTTTAATTTATGTATTGCCTATGATAGGATAGACTAGCTGGTTGAAAAATGGAAAATATATTGTCTTTTTAATATGCATCATGGGGGGGGGGGGGGGACATTCAGCCGAGAAGGGAGAACAATCTGTTCTAATTTAAAATCCATGTTGACCTTTTTAAAAAAAAAGTTTTTCAAAGTCACATTTTTCAATTTATTTCTTGGGAATCGCAAAGGGGAAACATTCAGCCAAGAGGGGAGAACACTCTGTTCTAATTGTATTTTTACTGCACGACGAGTGACTAATAGTGTAGTAAATAATGTGGGCCTAAAGCACCATGCTCAGTCCAGGGAGTTTGATCGAGTCACTCAGTTAGCAGGGTAGAATTAGAGACTACCGTTAGAATAGTACTAGATGAAAGGTGAGGCCTAGACCAAGATTAATTGTCATTAAATTATTAAGATATAGGCCTAGTCAAATTAACTTGTAGTCTTAGTCAATTTTCAACAGATTTTCATGAAATTTAGCGAGGACTATTTGCCAGTCATCCCCCAAATACTGTGAAATTTTGGTTGAAAAATATTCAATAATTCGAAAGTTAGGGCCTAGACCATCTGGCATGTTTCAGTAAAGCAATTCAGGGCTTGAAATGGAATTTAATTTAACCAGTTTAATGGGTTCTTATAGACTATGGAGGGACGTCGTAATTAGAAAATTAATAGGCCTACATGAGGGGAACAACCAGCCCAGTATAAGACAGGAAGTAAACATTGCCGTAACCACGGGTGACACGCAGGGGGAAGCACTGGACGGGGGAACTGCTGGCCGGCTACACAGGGAATGAGTTGATATGGGGATGAGTTGACTGTACACAGTGGGCACCTATGGGGAATGCACTAGGCGGATGGTGCAGCCCGCAGTTTACATCGCTGAAAGGGGGCCTGAGGCCACCAAAACTAATTCGCGCAAGAATACAAGAATGTGATTTGTTTGTTTGATTGCTTGTGATAGCTAGCCTTGAAACCAGGCTGTCAGGGCCTTCCAGCTGTGTCAATTACTCTAGCATTCTTTCAAAAAGTTGAATGTATTGATAAGATATCATCTTAATAATGGCCTAGTACTTTATTCGATGTTGGACCATTCGTTTTCTGTGTGACGGGGGCCCATCACTACTCCATCATTGCGTGAATAGGCTAGCTAGTACTACACGCCAGCTTAACCTGTCGGCCTAGGCATATTTCATGATTTTCGCATGAATCTCGGTCAATTCTCAAACGATTTCTATGAAATATTGTAGTCCATTTCTAACGGCTATAGGAAAATATAAATGTCTACCATTGTTCTTCCTCCAGGCCAACATCATCTATCATTATGTATGAGTGGGGCCTCAGGACACCATCTTCTATCATTATGTGTGAGTGGGGCCTCAGGCCACCATCTTCTATCATTATGTATGAGTGGGGCCTCAAGCCACCATATTCTATCATTGTGTAAGTGTGGGGCCTCAGGCCACCATCTTCTATCATTATGTATGAGTGGGGCCTCAAGCCACCATTTTCTATCACTATGTATGAGTGGGGCCTCAGGCCACCATCTTCTATCATTGTGTAAGTGTGGGGCCTCAGGCCACCATCTTCTATCATTGTGTAAGTGTGGGGCCTCAGGCCACCATGCTCTGTCATTATGTATGAGTGGGGCCTCAGGCCACAATCTTCTATCATTATGTATAAGTGGGGCCTCAGGCCACCATGCTCTATCATTATGTATGAGTGGGGCCTCAGGCCACCATGCCCTATCATTATGTATCAGTGGGGCCTCAGGCCACCATGTCTAGCATTATGTATGAGTGGGGCCTCAGGCCACCATGCTCTATCATTATGTATGAGTGGGGCCTCAGGCCATCATGTCTAGTATTATGTATGAGTGGGGCCTCAGGCCACCATGCTCTATCACTATGTATGAGTGGGGCCTCAGGCAACCATCTTCTATCATTGTGTAAGTGTGGGGCCTCAGGCCACCATCTTCTATCATTGTGTAAGTGTGGGGCCTCAGGCCACCATGCTCTGTCATTATGTATGAGTGGGGCCTCAGGCCACAATCTTCTATCATTATGTATAAGTGGGGCCTCAGGCCACCATGCTCTATCATTATGTATGAGTGGGGCCTCAGGCCACCATGCCCTATCATTATGTATCAGTGGGGCCTCAGGCCACCATGTCTAGCATTATGTATGAGTGGGGCCTCAGGCCACCATGCTCTATCATTATGTATGAGTGGGGCCTCAGGCCATCATGTCTAGTATTATGTATGAGTGGGGCCTCAGGCCACCATGCTCTATCACTATGTATGAGTGGGGCCTCAGGCAACCATCTTCTATCATTGTGTAAGTGTGGGGCCTCAGGCCACCATCTTTTATCATTGTGTAAGTGTGGGGCCTCAGGCCACCATGTTCTATCATTATGTATGAGTGGGGCCTCAGGCCACCATGTCTAGCATTATGTATGAGTGGGGCCTCAGGCCACCATGCTCTATCATTATGTATGAGTGGGGCCTCAGGCCACCATGCTCTATCACTATGTATGAGTAGGGCCTCAGGCAACCAGCTTCTATCATTGTGTAAGTCTGAGGCCTCAGGCCAACATCTTCTAGCATTGTGTAAGTGTGGGCCTCAGGCCACCATCTTCTATCATTGTGTAAGTGTGGGGCCTCAGGCCACCATGCTATATCATTGTGTAAGTGTGGGGCCTCAGGACACCATCTTCTATCATTATGTATGAGTGGGGCCTCAGGCCACCATCTTCCATCATTGTGTAAGTGTGGGGCCTCAGGCCACCATCTCCTATCATTGTGTAAGTGTGGGGCCTCAGGCCACCATGCTCTATCATTATGTATGAGTAGGGCCTCAGGCCACCATCTTCTATCATTGTGTAAGTGTGGAGCCTCAGGCCACCATCTTCTATCATTGTGTAAGTGTGGGGCCTCAGGCCACCATGCTCTATCATTATGTATGAGTAGGGCCTCAGGCCACCATCTTCTATCATTGTGTAAGTGTGGAGCCTCAGGACACCATCTTCTATCATTATGTATGAATGGGGCCTCAGGCCACCATCTTCTATCATTGTGTAAGTGTAGGGCCTCAGGACACCATCGCCTATCATTATGTATGAGTGGGGCCTCAGGCCACCGTGCTCTGTCATTATGTATGAGTGGGGCCTCAGGCCACCATGTCTAGCATTATGTATGAGTGGGGCCTCAGGCCACCATGCTCTATCATTATGTATGAGTGGGGCCTCAGGCCATCATGTCTAGTATTATGTATGAGTGGGGCCTCAGGCCACCATGCTCTATCACTATGTATGAGTGGGGCCTCAGGCAACCATCTTCTATCATTGTGTAAGTGTGGGGCCTCAGGCCACCATCTTCTATCATTGTGTAAGTGTGGGGCCTCAGGCCACCATGCTCTGTCATTATGTATGAGTGGGGCCTCAGGCCACAATCTTCTATCATTATGTATAAGTGGGGCCTCAGGCAACCATCCTCTATCATTATATAAATGCGGGGCCTCAGGCCACCATCCTTTATCATCACGAACGAGTGGGGCCTCAGGAAAACCATCCTATATCATTATATATGAGTGGGGCCTCAGGCCATCATTCCCTATCACTGTGTAAATATGGGGACTCAGGCAACCATGTATCCTCTATCATCATGTGGGAGGAGGTGGAGGAGAAAGAGGAGGAGGAAGAGGAGAAGGAAGAGGGGAGGAAGAGGTAGAGGAGAAGGAAGAAGAAAGGTGGTGGCTGAGTAAAAGGTGGTGGAGGAGTGGGAGGAGAATATGTAATTTGTACCTGTTGTTTTAACGATTTTATAAATCATTTTATCGACTTATATAAGTCGATTTAACAACATGTAATTCGCTTTATCGACTTATACTAAGTCCATTTAATGACAAAACCTTGTACCGCGTTATATTAGGTTGTTTTAACAAGATATAAGTCGTTAAACTGACGTATTTTAACCCTTGTGCTGCTAAAACCGAATATTCGCATTTCACTAACAATTTCCTATATATATATCGGTCCAAAAGTTATACCATATATCAATTTCACTAATAATCTGCAATTATTTTTTTGCCAGATAGCTAGACCATTGCCATAAAAAATGTGCGGTTTCAAGGGGTGATATGCCCTGACAAATTTCAACTTGACCAAATTAAAAATGGCTAACATGCAGCCATTATTAATTCTTAATCCGTTGATGACCAGCTCCGGATATGTAGCCTACGGGACTCCTGATTGTTCCCCCAGGACCAGTCGCGGATATTGATATGTTCGGAACTAAAAACAACTATAATACTATGACGTCATAAATTAATCATGTCTCAGCAAAACTACTGCAGCAATTTAATCTGGTGCTCAATGGGTTAATATGCGTAATATCTGGCAATATCTTCTAACATGACTAATGTGAAATATTTGTCATAAGATATAGTGTAGTCAACATTTGAAAAGTTTTAGTTAAAAGTCATTTACAAATGATGGTCCATGTTGTTCCGCTAATTGCGACCCACGACATTATTGTGCATGAACAATCTTCCACTCAATGGCTTGAACATTCACCTTGTGAAAATCAATCACCTCATCATGAAGAGTCACCAAGTCGCACACTGTTGATCAATCTTCTTGTCATGAACTCACGTCATTTATAAATAGGCAATTTACTGATCACCACCACTGTATTGGTAAATCAATGTGTAGTGTACATAACTCATCTATAAGATCAAGTAGTGACTGTAAGTATATTTCAAAGTAAAATATTTATCTTTTTGCGCATCACAATGTAAAAAGGATTTATCACAAATTATATGAAATCCGAACATATATTCATTCATTTTACCCTTACAATGTTTATTGCTGCTGTGAAACATTCCTAAACAATACAATTTCTGATCAGGATATATTAATTGAGGGCCATGATGTTGAAAGGAAAGATAGAACTCGGTGTGGGAAAGGGGGTCGGTCTATTGGTATGCATAATAAATAATATAATAATAATAATAATAATATTGATTACACCAGACGGCGTGAATTCGAACGAAATGACATTGAAGTAATTTGGTTAGAGCTTTTATAAGTAGGAAAATACTAGTTTCTTTCACATATAGACCTTCAAATGAGCTCACTGTTCCATTTAATGTTTGGCTTAACTATTATGGAAGATGCCCTAGACACTGCCTGCTCTGAAAATAAGGGCATAATATTATTAGGTGACTTCAACAAAGATTTACTTTCTGACAGTAATCACCCGCATGTAAAATCATGGACAGTCTGTCAGATGTTGTATCAACAAGCACCTTGATTTATCATATACATGTCAATTCAAATGTAAATATCAAACATTCAGATGCCATTCAATGGTCAATTGGTGATCACTTTCCTGTATATTCCGCCATAGAAACTGACAATAATCATAAAAACAAAACTAATAACGAAATACTTGAAAACATGAAACGTCAAAGGAAAACAGCCTGGTTGGATAATTCATGATTTAATTTACATGAGAGATTTAATTGGCAAAGCGCAAAGGACAACATATATATTACAAACATTTTAGAAGCCGTACTATGCTGAGGGAAAATAAATCAAAATATCACGAGAAACGTGTGTAACCGTGCATAGATGATCCACGTAAACGTGTTTCTTCGTTTAAATAATTATGGAATTAAACAAATATCAGATAAATCAATTAATAAGATTGTCCCTGACAACAAAGAAGTCACTGACTTCAGAATAGTTGCAGAACATTTTAACAACCATTTCTATTATATTGTAGAGAAACATGTCACTGGCAGTGAATTGAAACAACACCCGTTTATTCCAACAAATTACGTAAACAATATGTCGATGGTGAAGTACCAAGTAAAACATACTTTTCAATTCCTCAAATAAGTCGTGAATTTGTCATAAAATATTTAAATACTATGCCAATTAAAAAGGTATAGGATTGGATGACATTCAGGCTCTATTTCCAAAAAGTAACGGAACTCCAATTGATATCAGATTCAATGATGTAACTTAAGCATACAATCAGTACGTAGTTTTCTACATATGTGGAAACATGCCAAAGTAATTCCACTTCAGAAGAAAAAGTCTCAAAATTATGTAAATAATTACAGACCAATTTCTATTCTTCGAATCTCTTCCAAAATATTAGGAAAACATGTTTCAGTTAATTTGTACGGATACCTTTCCTCACACAATTTATTTAATAAAAGACAATCCGGGTTTAGAGCAAATCACTCATGCGAAAGTGCCTTAACTTGAGGAAAGTGCCTTAACTAATAGTTGAAGATGCTAAATTGGTGGGCGTTTTTAATGATAGTACACTTTCGTGGAAAAAACAAGTTGCTCATGTAAAACAATGTGTCTCTTTTAAACTTTCTACTCCCGACCAATCGAAGAGTAGCTCAGCCTGTCACATGACGAGATCGGCTAATAATCTCTGTCATTCAGTTGTTATTTAAATTAAGTAGAATACCATCCTTGGGCCCAAGTTTTATTCCACAATTATTATATAAAACCCATCATAGAATATCGCTTTGGGGAGCTGGGTGTAGAGAGAATGAAAATGTCATAACGAAATTGCAAAAGAAAGCGACCCGACTAATATTAAATGCTGATCCATTATCACCAAGTAAAGAAATGTTAAAAAAATATTGGTTCTCATTTAAAGAATTAGTAATGTATAAACAAGCTTGTCTGATTTTTAAAAGTAAAACAGACAAATGTAACAGATTGTGTAAGTTATAGCCTCAGATCCTCTGCTCAGAATAAATTGTACCTTCCAAGAGCACATTCTAAATCCCTATCATACCTAGGTGTTAACATATTGAACTCAATTCCCAACGATATAAGATATACAGAATCTTTGTCCCAACCTAAAGTAGGGTGGGCATACCATAATTTACTATTAGATTAGATTATTTTTATTCTTATTATTCCCCAAATTATGATTATTATGATTGTTGTTGTTGTTGCTGTTGTTGTTGCTTGCTGTTGTTGTTGTTGTTGTTGCTGCTGCTGCTGCTGTGCTGTTGTTGTTGTTGTTGTTGGTGGTGGTGGTGGTGGTGGTGGTGGTGGCGGCGGTGGCGGTGGTGGTGTGATGTTGGTGTTGGTGTTCGAAAACCATTTATAAAGCGGTCCATTCAAAAATGTTCTGCATCGCTGTACATACTAAAAACGGGATAAAATTAAAAGTAGAGGAGGCTATGTAAAAGTTAAGTAAAAGAACAGGTAGCATTTTTTAATCTATAGCTGAAACTTATAATACTGATTGTAAAGTTATAATATAGTAAAATACATCGAATTAGAAAATAAGCTACAGACATCATGTAAATTCAATTGTACAGGTAAAAATATTAATAAGTTAATAAAATGGTGGATATTAATAAGTTAATAGCACGGTAGATATTAATAATTTATTAAAATTATCTAGTAAAGAACAATGTTTTTAAAACTGTTTTTAAATGTGCAGTGCTGTCTATCAGTCGCATGTGTTCTGGAAGCTTGTTCCTTAGCAGAGGAGCGGCATAAGTGAACGACCTGTTCTTATAATGTTTCTTGCCTGAAGGAGGTACCACAATAAATCTTGTGTCAGCTGAGTGGAGTGATCGTGCAGGATGATAAAGTGTTAAATAAATCTGCCAGATAAGCAGGAGCCAAGTTGTTGAGGCATTTAAATGTGAGAAAATAACCTTGTACTTAATGCGAGCGTGTACAGGTAGCCAGTGGAGCTCCTTTAGTGATGGTGTTATATAGTAACATTTAGAGCACTTCATGACCATCTTGGCACATGCATTCTGTACAGACGCAGCTGCTTTAGTGGTCTGGCAGACCGCAAAGAAGATTGTTGCAATTATCCAGACGCGATATCACAAGCACATAAACAAGCTGCTTGGTGCTCTGACGATCAAGGTATTTTCGAATACGACCAATGGCACAGAGGTGGTTTGAGGCAGCTCGTGGCATACCTGTGATATGCTTGCTGCGTGATATGGTGGTATCAAAAATCACACCCAGATTCATTGCGATCTTAGATAGTGATATCCTGCTTTTCTTCCTACTGTCACACTTTCAGAGAGTTTAATAGAGTACTTTTAGGATGAGATAAAATGAATTCTATTTTGTCATCGTTATACCGCATCCACTCCCTGATGTCAGCCACACACCGCTCCACTTTCCTAATGTCCACTGTCTGTGAAGATTTGTTGTCACGACAGAGCTCCATGAAGAGTTGTGCATCATAAGCATACATATGGTACGACAGACCGTGACTTCTGATGATACGAGCCAGAGGAATAGTGAATATTGAAAACAGGAAAGGACTAAGTACAGAGCCTTGGGGGATCCCACATGTCAGCAGAGTGTTTTTTGACAGCTTTTCTGATATGCGAACAGCTTGACTCCTGTCTCTGAGATAGCACTCCATCCACCTCAGACAATCTCCTGTAATGTCGACCCTGTGTTGGAGTGTGTGAAGCAGGATGCCATCGTCGATATATATAGTGCCAAGTGAAGCGCTCAGGTTGAGAAGAAAGAGTGCTGCTCCTTTGCGTTTGTTGATAATGTGCAGGATATGATTCTAAAGTTTTAGCAAGGCTGTTTCGATGCCAAAGTAATGCCTGTAGGCTGATTGCAAAGGCTCTCTCTCGAAGGCTGTTACGTTGGAGATGAGAGCAATAAGACGGGCAGCCACCACTTTCTGAGTCAACTTGGACACAAAAGAGAGGTTTGATACAGGTCGGTGATACCGTTTTTTTACAGGTAGGTTTTTTTATAATGATGTTATTATTACCTGCTTCATCTTAGATGGCATACCACAGGTAAGGGACTTGCTGACTATATCAGTGAGTGTTGGTATTACCAGAGTCTCGCATTGCCTCAGTAGGCCTAGGTGTGATGGTACTGGGTCAAGATAGCAAGTTCTTTGCTCAGACGATCTTAAAAGCTTGTTGAATATATTGAATATATATTTCAACATAGAGTGTGAGACTTGTTCTTCTCCACTGCTTTTTCAAGTTTCATCCCTTGGCTTTCGCCAGTTTGGTGTTGGTGATAAACCATGGACACTCTGATCTGGTGGTGATGGTGCGTTGAGTGACAGGGGCATGATTATCTTGGAGCTTTCTCAGAGTAGTGTTGTAAAGTTCATAAGCCTCAGTATCACTGACCAAAGCTCTTATGTGTTGTTGAAGCTGAGAGGCGCTGATGCTGTCAGAGAAGGCCTGGGTGTCTATGGCTTTTAGCATCCTCGTGCTTACACTCACTTTTGCTTTAGTCGGTGCTGTCGAATGCAAAAGGTGAAGTGAAGCGTACGGCAAAGTAATCACTCTTTACAGAGTGGTCAGCTGTGACGCTAAGCACTGGTAGCTCCCCGCACGCTGTAATGCCAGGGTCCAGTGTATGACATTTAGCATGAGTCGCAACCTTGACATGCTAAACGAGTACAGGAGTGTACATAACTGTTTAACAATAGTAGATAATGAGAGACAATGGTGACCTGAGGCACTACACTCACGCAATGATAGAGATTAGTGGCCTGATGCCCCACTTATACACAATGATAGATATAATGGTGGCCTGAGGCCCCACCTACACAATGATAGAGGATGGTGGTCTGAGGCCCCACTCATACATAATGATAGATATAATGGTGGCCTGAGGACCCACACTTACACAATGATAGAAGATGGTGGCCTGAGGCCCCACTCATACATAATGATAAAGCATGGTGTCCTGAGGCCCCACTCATGCATAACGATAGAGCATGGTGGCCTGAGGCCCCACACTGAGACAATGATGGAAGATGGTGGCCGGAGGCCCCACTCATACATAATGATAGAGGATGGTGGCCTGAGGCCCCACTCATACAAAATGACAGAGCATGGTGGCCTGAGGCCCCACTCATACATAATGTGAGAGCATGGTGGCCTGAGGCCCCACTCATACATAATGATAGAGATGATGGCCTGAGGCCCCACACTTACACAATGATAGACGATGAGGCCTGAGGCCCCACTCATACATAATGATAGAGCATGGTGGCCTGAGGCCCCACTCATACATAATGATAGAGATGATGGCCTGAGGCCCCACACTTACACAATGATAGACGATGATGGCCTGAGGCCCCACTCATACATAATGATAGAGAATGGTGGCTTGAGGCCCTACTTATACATAATGATAAAAGATAGTGGCCTGAGGCCCCACTCATACATAATGATAGAGCATGGTGGCCTGAGGCCCCACTCATACATAATGATAGAGATGGTGGCCTGAGGCCCAACACTTACACAATGATAGAAGATGGTGGCCTGAGGCTCCACTCATACATACTGATAGAAGGTGCATGGTGGCCTGAGGCCCCACTCATACATAATGATAGAAGATGGTGGCCTGAGGCCCCACTCATACATAATGATAAAGCATGGTGGCCTGAGGCCCCACTCATACATAATGATAGAAGATGGTGGCCTGAGGCCCCACACTTACACAATGATAGAAGATGGTGGCCTGAGGCCTCATACATAATGATAGAGGATGGTGGCCTGAGGCCCCACTCGTACATAATGATAGAAGATGGTGGCCTGAGGCCCCACTCATACATAATGATAGAACATGGTGGCCTGAGGCCCCACTCATACATAATGATAGAGCATGGTGGCCTGAGGCCCCACTCATACATAATGATAGAGATGATGGCCTGAGGCCCCACACTTACGCAATGATAGACGATGATGGCCTGAGGCCCCACTCATACATAATGATAGAGAATGGTGGCTTGAGGCCCTACTTATACATAATGATAAAAGATAGTGGCCTGAGGCCCCACTCATACATAATGATAGAGCATGGTGGCCTGAGGCCCCACTCATACATAATGATAGAGATGGTGGCCTGAGGCCCAACACTTACACAATGATAGAAGATGGTGGCCTGAGGCTCAACTCATACATACTGATAGAAGGTGCATGGTGGCCTGAGGCCCCACTCATACATAATGATAGAAGATGGTGGCCTGAGGCCCCACTCATACATAATGATAAAGCATGGTGGCCTGAGGCCCCACTCATACTTAATGATACAAGATGGTGGCCTGAGGCCCCACACTTACACAATGATAGAAGATGGTGGCCTGAGGCCTCATACATAATGATAGAGGATGGTGGCCTGAGGCCCCACTCGTACATAATGATAGAAGATGGTGGCCTGAGGCCCCACTCATACATAATGATAGAACATGGTGGCCTGAGGCCCCACTCATACATAATGATAGAAGATGGTGGCTTGAGGCCCCACTCATACATAGTCATAGAGAATAGTGGCTTGAGGGCCTACTCATACATAATGATAAAAGATAGTGGCCTGAGGCCCCACTCATACATAATGATAGAGCATGGTGGCCTGAGGCCCCACTCATACATAATGATAGAGATGGTGGCTTGAGGCCCAACACTTACACAATGATAGAAGATGGTGGCCTGAGACCCCACTCATACATACTGATAGAAGGTGCATGGTGGCCTGAGGCCCCACTCAGACATAATGATGGAAGATGGTGGCCTGAGGCCCCACTCATACATAGTAAAAGAAGATGGTGGCCTGAGGCCCCACACTTACACAATGATAGAAGATGGTGGCCTGAGGCCCCACTCATACATACTGATAGAATGTGCATGCATGGTGGCCTGAGGCCCCACTGATACATAATGATAGAAGATGGTGGCCTGAGGCCCCACTCATACATAATGATAGAACATGGTGGCCTGAGGCCCCACTCATACATAATGATAGAAGAGGGTGGCTTGAGGCCCCTCTCATACATAGTCATAGAGAATAGTGGCTTGAGGCCCTACTCATACATAATGATAAAAGATAGTGGCCTGAGGCCCCACTCATACATAATGATAGAGCATGGTGGCCTGAGGCCCCACTCATACATAATGATAGAGATGGTGGCTTGAGGCCCAACACTTACACAATGATAGAAGATGGTGGCCTGAGACCCCACTCATACATAATGATAGAGCATGGTGGCCTGAGGCCCCACTCATACATAATGATAGAGATGGTGGCTTGAGGCCCAACACTTACACAATGATAGAAGATGGTGGCCTGAGACCCCACTCATACATGAGGGATTCTATAATTTTAGGCACCAGTGATGATATTTTTCTTGATATATGAGATTGTCTGGATATTGTCAAAAAATTAAACACATGTCAACTTAGCTTTGTTTATTGACATAGCGTTGTCAGCAGAGCTTAATTTCACTTTTAAATGATTATTTTTATCAATTTAAATTTTTCTTACCGTTATGGAGAGACTAATTTTCCGTTATGGAGAGACCAATTTATGTTACGGAGTAATCTTCAAACTTAAATTTCTCAGTGACCCTTCTACAAAAGTATACAATATTTAACAAGTAGTTGAACATGGTTATTATAATGTTGATCACCTAATTTAGAAAGAATCACTTTATGACAATAACCCTTATATAATGAAATAAGAATTTCTCTCCGTTACGATTATTGTCGTTATGGAGAGTAATAATAACGAACATTGACTCTCCATAACGACAATTATTTCTGTTATGGAGTGACAATAAACAAATAATAAATATCGATGCTAACACAATTTGAAAGACAAAAAGAAAAGTTACTATTTCAACAAGTGTCACTTGTTGGTTAAAATACCAAATTCATAAAGGTTTATAGCTATTTTTAAATGAGTAAAAGGGTAATTTGTGACTACTTTTTCTCTCCATAACGTTTTTATTTTTGTTATGGAGAGACAGAAAATACGCGTTATGGAGAGACGTTTTTTTTACTAAATCGTGCATAGCATCTATGTATTATGCTATACTATGATTATTTTTGTTTTTTTCAAATGAGGTTGTAGTAGGCTTGGAGGTTGTAGGGTGCTTAAAAGTTTAATTGTAGTATTTATGTGTAAAAAATCGCGTTACGGAGAGACGTTGAGTTAAAATACTCACCCAAAGACTTGCACAAACCTTACATTATTTCTAAACAAAAACACATTTATCATACTTTTTTTTCACGATTCACTGCATAAAGGTCTCGCGCAACTCTTTGGCACCAGACAAGTGATATTTTGGTCAGAAAAAGTATAGAAATTACCTGAAAACTATAAGCGTTACGGAGAGTCGCTGCAGCGTGGGACAGACATAAATTGCATAAAAAGTGGTGAAATAATAAAATTATTTTAAAAAACTTGTATATAATCTTATAGATAGTGTTGTGCACTAACATTATATCAGAAACTAATATAATATATAATACAGGAAGTCTAGAATAAATCGCCTGTTTATGTGGAATTTAGAATGTGGGACAAGGCTTTTTGGCTAAAATTGGCTAAATTTACACAATATTTCTTTCAAAAAACACATTTATGTTAGAATTTTTTGAGTTGTAATATTGCTATATTGTAAAATAAAGGTCATTCATTGCATTTATGTAATCAAATTAAATCAAAATATTCAATAATAAATATTACAAGGTGCGGACAGTGCTGGTGCTTAAAATTATAGAATCCCTCACATACTGATAGAAGGTGCATGGTGGCCTGAGGCCCCACTCAGACATAATGATGGAAGATGGTGGCCTGAGGCCCCACTCATACATAATAAAAGAAGATGGTGGCCTGAGGCCCCACACTTACACAATGATAGAAGATGGTGGCCTGAGGCCCCAGTCATACATACTGATAGAATGTGCATGCATGGTGGCCTGATGCCCCACTCATACATAATTAAAGAAGATGGTGGCCTGAGTCCCCACACTTACAAAATAATAGAAGATGGTGGCCTGAGGCCCCACTCATACATAATGATAAAAGATGGTGGCCTGAGGCCCCACTCATACATAATGATAGAAGATGGTGGCCTGAGGCCCCACACTTACACAATGATATAATATGGTGGCCTGAGGCCCCACTCATACATAATGATAGATATGGTTGCCTGAGGCACCACTCATAGATAATGATAAAAGATGGTGGCCTGAGGCCCCACTCATACATAATGATAGAGCATGGTGGCCTGAGGCCCCACACTTACACGATAATAGAAGATGGTGGCCTGAGGCCCCACTCATACATAATGACAGAGGATGGTGGCCTGAGGCCCCACACTTACACAATGATAGAAGATGGTGGCCTGAGGCCCCACCCATACATACTGATAGAAGGTGCATGGTGGCTTGAGGCCTTACTCATACATAATGATGGAAGATGGTGGCCTGAGGCCCCACTCATACATAATTAAAGAAGATGGTGGCCTGAGGCCCCACACTTACACAATGATAGAAGATGGTGGCCTGAGGCCCCACTTATACATACTGATAGAAGGTGCATGCATGGTGGCCTGAGGCCCCTCTTATACATAATGATAGAGCATGCATTGTGGCCTGAGGCCCCACTCATACATAATGATAGAGAATGGCCTGAGGCCCCACTCATACATAATGATAGAGAATGATGGCCTGAGGCACCACTCATACATAATGATAGAAGATTGTGGCCTGAGGCCCCAAACTTACACAATGATAGAAGATGGTGGCCTGAGGCCCCACTGATACATAATGATAGAGGATGGTGGCCTGAGGCCCCACTCATATCTAATGATAGTTTAGAGGATGATGGCCTAGCTGAGGCCCCACTCATACATAATGATAGAGGATGGTGGCCTGAGGCCCCACACTTGCACAATGATAGAGAATGATGGCCTGAGGCCCCACATTTCGCCTACACAATATGATGAAGAATGGTGGTCTGAGGCATTCACTTAAGTAGCTACTTATGTGCAGCCTAGCTATTCACCCGATGATAATGTGAATAACGTTGAACCACCATCGCATTTTTTTCAGAATGAAATTGGGCCGACAAAGAGTGCAGTAGGCCAAGATTAAACCAATATCAGGTCAATGGAGGGTAAGCTCATAGTAGTTGGCCTATGTAATAGACTATAGTTACAGCCTTTATGTACTAGGTAAATGGTAGACTCTATGCTCAGGCTACAAAGTTTGTGCATTTATTCTTAGATAGGTACGTTACTTGTTTTATGTATAAAAATAGTAGGCTATAGGGTCTACAGACTAGTGAAATAATTATTTTTAACATGTACTTTAAAAAATTCGCTTCGCGGATGTATACATTCAAACAAAATATGAGTAAAGAGGTTGGTGTGGCATGGTGGCCTGAGGCCACCATTCAGCGATGTAAACTGCGGGCTGCGCGGATGGTAAGAGTCTGCAGAGAGCAAATAAGGAATTTAGACTTCCTGTTGCCATATGACGTTTACTGTCACGTGCAGATTCCCCCAATGTTTAGTTCGTTTCGGGCCAAACCGGAGGGAGTTCTGTATTCACGTTTTATCGCCCACACTGAAAATGTAATTCTGAGGACTGAATTAACACAGTGATACCGGGGTAGGCCTACTAACGCTAGGTCTATTAGACTACTAGTCTAATAGTAGGCTATTAGGGCATACATGTAGATCTATACCCGCTATCAGATTAACTTGTATCGCATGTTTTTCGCCGATTTCTCAGTTAATTCTCAGTCGATTTTGATGAAATTTTGCGCAATGCCAAACAAAAAGACTATACTCGCCGTCAAATTAACCAGGATCGCATGATTTTCGGCGATTTCTCCGTCAATTCTAAACCGATTTTCTTCAAATTTTGCAATGGCCATTTTCTATTCAAATCCTAACAGCCCTGAAAATTTCGTGAAATTATATAGCGTATTTCAAAAGTTAGACCATTTGACATGTAATAAATTGAAATTACGACGTTCCTCTTTAACCCCATTAATCAAATTTTTAAATTTTATTACATGCCAAATGGTCTAACTTTTGAAATATTAAATATTATTTTGCGAAATTTTTACCCCTGTTAGGATTTTAATAGAAACTGGCCTCTGCAAAATTTCAAGGAAATCGGTTGAAAATTGACGGAGAAATCGCCGAAAATCATGCGATCCTGGTTGATCATTTTTAATTTGACGGCGACTATAACTCAGTAACTCACTAACTGCTAACGTTAGGCCCTATTTTCCAGTAGCCCTGCGGAGCAGGTCACCAATGAGTCAGACAGCTTCGGAATTAGGCCTAGCTCGCAGCGAGTCGATAAGATTCTATTCTAGTCACGCGGCGACTAAAGTAAAGGCTTCATCATGTTCATACAAGGCCAGGGGTTGTTAATTTCTTTTTAAAGTGATGATAATGTTGGACAATAATTATTATTGCAGTGCATTATTATCTGACTATTTTCATTTGGGGTGCACCGTGAAATTTTCATAAAAATATATAATAGTAGATCTAGTTCAAGAGACAAATTACACCATTTGACATGTAGTAAATTTGTAGTTACGACGTCCCTCTATAAACCCATTAAACTGGTTAAATTAAAGTTTGTTTTTAGCCCTGAATTGTATTAGCCTACTAGAGTCTATTAGACTACACTGAATTTACAGTCACCTCAGTGTAGGCCTACATGCCGCATGCCAGGCAATATAGCATGGTCTGATTTTTCAGCTATACAATATTTTCCAATGAAAATTTCATGGTAGAGGCTAGGCCTAGCCCTATAGTCGCAGCGTGACTCGAAAAAAGTCCTTGCTGAATTTTATAAAAATTGGTTGAGAATTGCCTCAGAAATCGTCCAAAAACATGCGATACAAGGTAATCTGACGGCGGGTATATTATCCTACTACTACGAAGAATGACGAAGCCACCAAACCAGTGGCTGTACCCAGTGCCAGTGGCATCTGATCTATTCGTCCGGTCAGACCTCTGGTTAAAACTATAGATCTAACGTTAGTTCATATAAACTGGAGTTAACAGGTTAACGTTAGAGCTATAGTCTTAGAAGTTATACCTAAGGCTTATAAAGTGACTATCGATAACGACCAGAGCGACGGAGTCCTGTAGACTGCAGTGTATTCACATTTTATCGCACACAGTAGGCCTAGGTACATTCAATAAAATTTGAAATTGTCCAATAAAATTATGCAGAGCCTTTTTTTGTATCTGCCGTCATGCTAAAAGAAATAGTTGACTACAGTTGATCAAGAAAAATGCTGTGCTAGATTAAAATCTCAGCTAAATTATAAAAACGTTTAAAAGTTGTGACCTCAATGTTGCAAATTCCAGCATGGATACAGAGACCAAAACATCACCCAGACACTTGAACTTTTTGAAGCAGATGAATAAAACTACTGAGATGGGCTATCTGTAGATAATAAGATTTAAGATACAGCAGGAAACCCAATGAGTGCTCCACAATACTGTTAAGGAGCAAATATATCATATAACAATCAGAAATTTGGGCATATCCTCGGGCCCCTGTTTTTTTCCAGTCCACGAGGTGGTCATAGAAGAAGACACATTTTGATGGATTTTCATCCTTTTGGCTATGAAACTTAGAGATTCCCCCATTGTTCTGTCCGAACGGCCTTAATGATGGCTTCCAGAACTTTCTCATAGGGCAGTCATTTTACAAAAAATTAAAAAATTGCCCATGTGTAAAAAAATTATCAGAAAGGGCCACAGCATACCTGTTCCACTTACCTCTTAATCTACAAGCATTTGTTGCAACAATCATGGAGAGTTGGCACGATTTTCCGTAATTGCGAGAAATCTAATGATGGGAACCCCCAGAAAAGGTAATAAAAGTGCTATTCAAAACAAATAATGCTTTTATTTCTACACTGATGGCTTCATAAATTCTACCAGTAATAGTGAGCAAAAAGAACAAACAAACAGAGAAAAATATATCTTTTATTGCAGTGTGTCACAAATTCACATAAATCCTGAAAAAAAAACATGAAAAAACCATCAAAATGACTTTTTGGGATGTACCTACACACAGTCACAGTGCCACACTGAACGTTAAACGGTAAGTCGATAGGATATAAAATATGCCTAATTAACATGAATAATATATACTAACTGTCAAATTAAAAATTATCAACCAGGATCGCATGATTTTCGGTGATTTCTCAATGTAGCCAAAAGTCATGGAATTTTGTTTTTTCACAAATATCTCTCGCATTTCCCCTGAGGAAAATGTGTTAATTATGTACACGTTTGACACACAATGATACTGACAGTCCACTTAGCTGTAAAATATTTTACATGTGAAAAGTAATAAACTTCCAGACGGCAGACCCCCGCTGGGTAGGCCTACCGGTCTGCTTTATAAAGTGGGTATAGATCGGGCTGCTGTGTTGATGGAGGCTGCACAGTTTTAAATGTACATTTTTATATTCAGTTATCAAATCACTGAATTCCTAAAAAATGGTCGTGGGAAATCATGAAAAAGTCATGGAATTTAATCTCCAGATCTCTGTGGAAACCATGATATATCTCTGCGTCATTTGCAGGTAAAGGTCTTACAAACGCTCCACCAATTTATGTTATTTTTTTCAATTATTTCAGAGCTCAAATTATAACCCAAATTTTCACGCATTGGGAATTATTTATAGGAGAGTTTGCAAAAAATTAATTCAAATGTATCGACTGTCACTGCCATTTTCACATGTTGCTTTATTAATTGCCTCAAATAATCACTACCATATTAACAAACAGCCCTGTTACATGTATGATGTGAATATCTGATAGATCAAACCAAGCAATCATTTACATTTGTCATCCCCTACAATGTACCTCAAGCAGGACTTGCACCTGCAATCACACCTAAAGGAGTGTATAAGTCTTAAAACTTCACAAGGTGTCAGACGATAACAAATGTAACTGGCTTCAATGTTCCAATAAATACCACATCAATTGATTTCAGACTATATCATGTATATAAGGTTGACAGACACAACACCAACCACTAAAATATTGTTGTGTTACCTGATAATCTGAGTGGTGTATCTTGTATCTTGTAACATATTGTTTGACACTCACAACATATGGTATTTAGCACCTCAGGCTTTATTAGAATAAATTATGTACACCTTTTTTATTGCCGGGTCCACTAACTACTGCAGTAAATCTTTTCTTTTGCAAGTTCAGAGTATAAGCAGATAAGGGTTAATAGTATGCATATCAGATTTTTTAGCAAATGATTCCCTGTGTATATAGCTGCACTTTCTTTGTAAGAAGCTGCATATTGTTTTCAAATATTGTTTGTACTCTAAATTTACAATTGTCTTAAGTTTTCAGATGTTATTCTTTGTATTATTATTAAATAGACATATAATTAAAACAAAATTTATCAATTAAATGTACCTGTATACAGAGACTTTAGCCTGGGTAGCATACATGATTTGTATACTCAACCAGTTACCAACACTCGCCACGGGGAGGCTTCTCTGCTGGCGTGTCAAATTTTGAAGAAAATCTAATGATTTAAAAAGTAAACAGCATAATTTTGTAAATTTATCCAGTAATTTAGCAAATCATAGCAAAAATTGTGAAATAGACAACCTTATAATGATATAACCAGACGTAAAAGATATTTTCATAAAGTTTGTTGTGAAGTGACAATTGATAATTTCTGTGCAATAAAATGATAGATAATGCTATTCTGACTTCCGTTACGTTTAATGGATGTAATTGTTACATGCTTTTTTATAAATTTAGACAATGAAAAAGGCATAGAAAAAAGATAAACCCACAAAATTATTTTTAGAAAATCACCAAATAAATGGCATCTAGAAAGAAAATGAGAGAACAAAATGTTTTGTAAGAAAATCATAGCCATTTTTTTATTTACAACTATTCAAATAGCTGTAACTGTTGAAGTGACAATTTATAATTTCTGCGATTTTCTTGAATCAGTACAATGATTGATCAATTGGTTAATTAGCTCTGATAAAATTGTAGCTTTTATGTGATTAATTAGTATTTTTAACACCAGATAAGTGGATGTAATTGTCACTATTGCTGTTTACAAATTTGAACAATAAAAAAACGAAATGACATGGAACATTTAGCACACAAACATTTTTCCATATTACATATATATATCAGACTTACCTGGCTATTATTGCATATGTAGCACCAGGAATGCAAATTCGCACTAGCCCGGTAGCCTGAGGCTATTGGAATATTGTAAGGGCTAGTGGATTTTCCTTAGAAATGTATGGTGAATAATGGTAAAGGCTAGTTGAATTTTGCTCTGGGCCAGGGAAACTTATAGTTGAATTTGCACCCCTGAGCACATTTTATAGCATTACACTAGTAATAATTATCTAATATTTATTTCTCAAACAAATGTCAGCTGAAACAGCTGAATCATATTACATAGGTAGATTTACCACATTAAAATTGAGCGCTACATATAACAACTTCCATACGCCAGGCTCCAGTTACAGGAAGTATTCTCTTAAAGAATTTAACATAATAAGATATTTCTAAATTAGCTAAGGCTGTTTCGAAAACATACAAGCTGCTGGCATCTCGGATGGCATCTCTGAGGGAACTGAGAAGTGTTGAGCGAAGGTTATTAAGCGGACAAGCCAGGTCAATATGAACAGCAATCAGCAAGACAATTAGTCATGTTTTGGTTTAAGCTCATAAATGTGAATTTCAGGTCAGACTGGGCCATGCATCCATATAGAATAACAGCAGTGAACTGAAAATTTTTATGAAAGAGAGGCTTATTCAGACTAGTGATATATAACTTATAAGTCTGTGTGTCGTCAGTGTAAAGATAGTGACCAGCATCATCATAATTGCAATATTTGGACTAGGTACGGAACCTTGATGGACAATTCCAATGCTGCTTCTAATTAAGTAGGATAAAAAACACTTACATGTTAAAATCAGGCATTATACTCCATATGAAGATGATAGACTAATCAGAAGTGTAAAATGATCCACTATCAAAAGCTGCTGAAATGCCTAGGATAATAATTATTGCTACTTCTCCTCTGTCCTTATATTGTGTTATGTTGGCTTGGATATGAATATTTAATGGAGATTTGGTCGACTCTTCGGGTTTGAAACTGGTATGTATTGTAGGCCATTTTTTAAAAGTTGACTTCTCTAGCAGTAGTGGTTTGGATTTTTTTGGAAAACATCCCAATTGTAAGAACATGTTCTTGATGTCAGTAATTAGGTCCGGAAAGGCAGAATAGAAATAAACTGGTTGGTGGAGTATCAAGATCACATGTAACATCAGGAGAGCAGAAATGACTCCACTAGTCAAAAGATATTAGATATTGTGTGGCTAGTAGTGCACATATATGTAGTAATAATTATTTAAGTGTCTATTATATAAAAATAAATATTAATTTGACTATTTTTTCTTTATAATTTTATTATGTTATATAAATTTGATTTGGACAAAATCAGCTTATCAAACATTTTCTCAACAAATGAGATAATGCGATGTAATGAAATAAATTTGGTACTACATGTTGCTGTTTTCCAATCCGTTGAAAATATTATTTTATTAGAAGTAAAAAAAATTTCAGTGCTTAAGAGATTTATTGAACAATTTGATGGTTCTTAAACTGTACACTAAACTCCTTAATACGTTCTTATCTCTAAAAAAGAAATTGCATTGACATAAAATAAACCATCAATTTTTTTAATATGTATAAATACACACAAATAATTATATTATTTGAAAAAATATTTTTTTTAACAATCTGTACTTTGCTATATTTTTGGCAATTCTGTACTTCAGAAATTGTGCAATGCAAATGACAATGTGCACACATTTGTATGTTATACAGTTGGCTGGTGTACATGTAGACATTACCTCATAATGGAAGAATGATAGCAACCTTGAACCTTATATCAGATAAGTGCTAATTTTCTGTCATTGAAATAAATGTGGTTGCATCAATAAATTATGTTTTAAATCTATTGAATAACATGGCATAAAATTCAAATTATAAAATGAGAATTTGTTACTTTGTGAATTGTTTTGTTTTTTTCAGTGGTGCCTCCAAAGATGACATCTTGAACTGTCCTCAAGTATTTATGTACGCACAGGCCTACTGAAGAGAGTTTATTTAAAAGGTATATGAATACACTTTAAATGTAATTAGTTGAGAAAAGTTGCCATGTAGTTTAATAATTTAATTTACACAGATGTGTTACAAATACAATTCGGTTAGAAGTAGACTTTTTTTATCTTTGTTCGAAGAGGAAGTGCAGTATTGTGTGTCGTAGGATTCTTGCCAGATATTTTTCTTGTATATTTATTTATAGGTACAAGTCTCTTTAATTTAATTTTGTACTAAACAAAATTATTTATTTGAATGTGTAAAAATAAACAAATTGTATTCAAAATATTTCTTAAACTGCTTATTTTTTATTTGTGCCGGCATGAATGATCTGAATTGCATTATCACTCTGTGGTAGCAGCAGCAGTTTTAAGAACATGCTCAAAGCGAAGTCTCTTCTCCTCATTCCATCTATGAACAAAATATTGTGTAAAAAACATAAAGTGTGTTTGTGACATGTGTCTAGCTGTAGCTTTGATGCATTGTAAGTATGAATTAAATTGCTCACATATAGATGTATTCAAAACATCCATATGCTGAAAACGCGTGCACTTGAATGCTATTGAACATTTGTGTTTATAGCCATGGAAAATGTCATGAAAGAATGCTGTGTTTTTCCAATAGCCTGTCTCTCTGTTGAGGCAATATTCCTCCATACTGCATGCGAAGTCATACAATACCACAGCTGGTGCGGTCTTCTTGTAACTGTATATTGAATGAGCCGCATCTTTCCTACCTTCACTGCCATCAATAATATGAAAGCCATAGCAATGGCCATGGTTTGGGCAAAACCAGCAAAATAAGTAGGTTGAGCCTTTTCCCACCAGAGGATAATGTTTAGAGCACAAATCTGTCTCAGGAATATCATCATACTCATAAGAATTTGTTTTTGTGACTTTCTCATCAGGTAATGATCTTGGTACTCTGATTTGTCTGCCATCATGATGAAAATAATAGGCACGTCCTGTTTGTGGAGGATTGTAGGAATTTACAATGGGGATAGCCTCAGATGGCATTGTGTCATTATCATGTGTTTTTTCTATGAATGAAATTAAATATTTGATGCTATCTCTCACAAAATCATTCAGAGTAGATATACCATTATCCGTTGTAGATGCAGCACTCAAAAAATAAGCTATCTCAGGCGCATGCAAACTGATGTTTATCACTGTTTGTTTGAAATCTTTTTGTTGAATATTGGCAGAATCAGCAAGCAGCATTTTCAAGTTGTAGTGTGTTTTTATTGGTAGAATTGTTGTAAGTGACGCTTCACTGCCAAAAAGCAAGAACACATTAGCTGTGGCTTTGAGCAATTGAAGGGACATCTCTTGGCTGATAAATGCTTCTAACAGTGGTAGACATTCCACTGGGAACTGCTCTTTAAGATTCTGATGTCTGCTTTGAAGCAAATTATCATCTAATGAAGGTAATTTCCCGAGAGTTGACTTGGCAAGATATAAAAGATGAAGAGGGGCATCAGTCTTGTTTTTATCCGCAACACACTTTCCTTTGTGAAATTGGGACGGAATGAAACACCGTGTTAACCTGCGATGATTTGCTGGAATTTCGCCATGGGATTTGTTAATAGGCTCAACACATGACATGTGGGTGGAAATTCCAATCTTCGTACCATCAGCAGCTAATACTTCAGGATCAGGGCCACACCACTGACACACCTGTCTAAATTCAATATCTTGATGAGAAGCCCAAGAAAACCACCACTGAATGAAAGTTTTTTGGTCCATAAATCCTCTAGAACTTTGATTTGCCCGTAAATATGTGGCAGTCATGAGATCACAAAATGACTTGAAGCTACATTTGGAACGAATAACCAGATCCACAAAATGCCATCCAATTTCATAACCAGCAGCTGTAGCATGAGTTACACGGAATATGCACTGCTCCTGTCCACTCCAATATAACTTACACTTATCTGAGTAGCAAACTGTTCTACTTACCTTGTGAGATACTGGTCCATACATTGTGTATACTGTTACATTACCATCTGGTATGAATTCTTGATCCTTCCAACCAGCCTGGTAATAAATAAATTATTTGAAATGGCTTTGTGCGGTTACAAACACAATATCCCAAAGTGTAATAATACGCAACATCATAAAGTGTAATATTACACAATAAAAATATGTCACGCAAAACCTTTTTTGCTTATATATATGGACATCAGTGATCACATTTCCTATTTACCTTCTTTCGCTTTGGATATCAAGCACACTGCCTACTTCTTTTTAAAATTATGATTATTGTCTACATGATGACCCTTGAGTCAATAATTAATCATGTCCTTGGAAATAAAAAAGACTTACATTACAAGGACATGTCTCTCCAGTGACACATGGTGTTAAGGGTTGCCCTACTAGTGATCCATTCTGTCTAATCGTTGTCCCATCATTGATTGTACTTCTTTTCTGAACTTGTGTTTGTAGGGCTGGAGAGAATGGCCTTGTATCTACCTTGTGGGCATATGGTGTTTTGAAATGCCACTTCCCAGTTGTCGGATCAAAAACATCTTCCCACTATAAAGAACACAGACAACTCATATTTTCTATGTACACTACATTTTGTGATTAATATCTGAAGTATTTTTTTTTTTCACAGGAACAAAATTATGACATTGATAGGGAATCAGTAATGTCATTTTTTAAATCGATGGCAGGGATGCCATTTTACTGGGGAGAGGGGGGGGGGGGGTTCAGAACAGCAGCAGCAAAGCTGGTTGGAAAACTATTAATTATTCAACGGTTAAACTTGGCATATATAGCATAATCATTTCTTTCAAATGTATAAAAATACAACAATTTTGAATGTGTTTACGATATGATATCTCACCAACTGAACCTTTATGTTGATTTGGGTTTTGTTATACATATATCACAACCTTCTCACCTAATTTCTTATTTGAACATTATTTTTCAAAGAATTAAAAAAAATATTACATGCCTTGCTGTTTGGAAGGGACCCTGGTTTGCTATGTTCTTCTTCAACAATATCTCTTCCTAAAAGTAATTCATCATGTTCAGGGGTATCACCACTGTCACTGATTTCCGGTAAGATGGCATGTTCCCGGAAGGTCTTGAGATGAGTACAGAGGTCGGTTGATTCGCCTAAGTGAAGTAAGTTCTTCCTTCCTCCGTATTCATGTTGACAGCGACGGGATGCACATTTAATCATGTATCTGAATATAAGCAAGAATATCATGGTTGTCACTTGTCATGCTTAAAAGTTGATAATACCCGGTAAAAATTAAGTTTAAAAGCAGCAAACCATTATATTAACATGATAAAAACTGTTCATTGGATTAAACTGTTAGAAAAACATATCTTCATGTATATTTATGTATGTCATTGTCTATTATTTACTCAATGTTTTACTACACTCTCCTGTCTTATTTCATACCTAGATCTAGATGCATGTGGGAACATGTGAACAAATTGGCATGTGTTCTCACAACACACTGAGTACTTCAGACATTCATCATCTTGTGGTGTCAGTAAAATCACTGGGGGAGCTCCTTCTTTAAATGCTGTCAGAGTGGCAGATTCCAACCGGTTCAGATGTTGTGATGAGTTGTGCAAATCTTTACCTGAATGAAAACCATAATCGTGATCCTTTCCTGGTACTAGTGTATCGTCAAGTGTAGGAAGAATCTGTCAGAAGAGTAACAATAACATAATGTGTATAAAATCTGCCGCATTGCACATTTTTTAGGAAATGAGATCTGTAATGTGAATATTTGGAAATAGAAAAAAATACACTTTTTCTCTGGTTCAGACCAATTATCTTTACCAAAATTAAGTTAGCAATTGTAAAATATTTCAAGAATATGCATTTTCACACTTAAGTAACTATATTATTTATTTATTTATTTATTATTATTATTAGATGGGTCTCATATATTGTTCAGTTACATGAAAATATATATTTTTTTTTATTGTAAATTTCACAGTTTAATATACACCTATTATTATGATAATCTCAAAATAATTTAATTTATAGATTTCTTATTTATTATCATTAGAGGTGATACAAAAGCTTGCATCCACTATGCTTAATATTTCTGATATCTCACAAGATTTATTATCAGTTTTTTGCCAATAAATCACACATTGGTCTCAGTTTTTTTACCAAAAAATAATATGTTATAAGTTAATGGCATTCCCACTACCATATTGAAATATATTCTTGGAAATGGAAGTATACCTAGATTAACCTAGAATTGTCATTGTTGCGATTATAAAAACTTACCTACACATGCGTGTCATGTGACATATTTTTGTTTAAAGAAAAGCACAAAATTTATACAAAGTGATAAAACTCATCAAAACGAAGAAAATTTGAAGCCTTTGTATTATTACACTTAGATACTTTATAATTGTTTTCAATATAATTCCTGTAGCTATTGATAGTTTGCAGTGAATGAAAATATAACAAAATTCTTTGGTAATAAAAGGTTAATAAACAAAAGCTACCTCTGTGCAAAGCTCTGTTAATAGTCGACAATGACAGCATGCAGTTCTATCTCTAGGTGATGTAGCATCCTCATTGCTGTTGTTATTGCAGGAGGCTCTGGATAGGAGGTTGTAAGCTGAACAGGTGCATGAGGTACTAGCCAACCCATCTGTGACATCCCTTGTTGTGTGCACGAATTCATTCACCTGAAGAAATATAATTATAATATTCAAACAATAATATCAAGGTGATTTTAAACAGCTAAATTTATAGATCTTTTTCCTAATTATATTTTTTCAAATTATTAGAAACTTATGAAAAATATATTAGTTTTTCCATTTTGGACAGTATATATGATCAGTACATATATTAGTCTCCTATATAATTATACATCTCCGATCACAAAGAAAGCAAGGAAATTTGTTTCTGTTTTGAAATCAATGTCTATTTTTAATAAATAATAATAATGAATCACCTTGAAATCACCTGTCTCAACACTATAATCATTCATAACTACAACATTTTTTGTTGAGCTGCTCAACCGCCACAAAAATTGTCCTCTTTCCAAGAGTTCTTTGCAGTATGTGCTGTAAAATATACCTTTTCCAATCACTGGCTCTGTATCGGGACTGGAGACAGTGATATCCAATGCAGCACACAAGTCTGTTTTGGATATCACTGGCTTCCTTTCTGAAATTTTACGTCGAATTTTTTTGGCTGTGTGTTCACTGGTAGGTTCGAAAACAGGTAAAGCAAATTTGTTTTCAATTACTTGAAGAAGAATGGCCGCACACACTGCGTTGGAATCAGTGTGTGATTGAGTCAGAGACGATATAATTTGATTTCTTGGCGATCTGCCGTTATTCACAAAATATTGTTCTTTCTTCAGTCCTGACTCTCTTCTTAATTGCCAACGGTGGAAATTTGGTATACATCCAAGTAAATCAAATTGAATTTCGAGGCCTAGAGGACTAGTATCCCATTTGAAATTGCATAGGATATCCAGCTCTACAGATGTTGTGATTGGTTTGGTAATATTATACTGCAGGAGTTTTGGCTGCAAATCTTCTTTGTTTATAGATCCCGTGGATATCAAAGTCCTACAAATAACGTAACATCAGTTGTGATTTAAATTTCTTATACTTACCATGTATTTGATCAAATGTATTTTGCTGATATCGCCACGACTATGTTCATATGAGTAAAAATGAAAACAATTTTATTGTAATGGATTGTTGCATTTGCTCTTAAATTGATTTTATTTAAAATACACCATAACGATACATAATTGTATGCGACATAACTGTTTGAAGTGTTACTGTTATGTGTACATAAAAATAAAGACTACTTATTTATTAAGATATATTATCTGCTGAATACAGTTCTTGTCAATATGAAAAATTACACTCCTTTAATTTTATGTTATCCATGTATTTAAAATATAGCATACGATTACAAGTGGTGTAGGCCGATGTGTATTATAATTTAGATGTCCTGTATAATAGCTTGCCTGATTACATATATTTGTCTAAATAAGTAAAATGTAATTGTACCTTCCAGCGTGCAGGGTTTTTTTCTGTTGGTCAGCATAGAAATAAATGCCGTGGGTTGTAAACACTTTGCCCAATTGTGACTCAGCCACCGGCAAACAATTCAGTATTGAATTTGCATTTTTTTCCAGTAGATTTCTAAATGTCAAATCCGACCGATCTCGTGCAGAAGATTCTGAAAACAACATTTTGATATCAATCAATTATCGATTCATTATCAAATCGGGTAGTTTATAGTCTGATTAGGCTAATGAGTAGCCTACTTATCTGATGCTTTCTATTGTGATGTTCATGTGGAATAAAAACTTAATTCAATAAATAAATATGTTTACGTTTAGCAATGATATACATGTACTATTATCGTTACACTTACTTTGTCGCCTGTGGTCAACAAGCTGGTGATTCTCCATCGCTTTTTGATCCCATGAGGTGTGTACCCTGTTACCTAATATGTTGCATCTATTCCCTTCCTTAACACGAATTTCATTTTTAAATGTTGATTCAAAAAACCCATAACAATTCCCACTTTCAAAATATCTGATGTATAGGAAACGTTCTCCAGAGAAGTAGACTGTGAGTGGTAGGGCATAAAAGATGCCACTACAACAGGGCAGTGTTGATAAATTTAGTATGGATGTTTCTGCTGCCAGAAGGGCGGGAGTAGAATTTCTATGTGTAGTCACTCTCTCACTGCATACTTTCTCAATATGTTGCTGCACGTCGCACTCAATCTTTGCTGCTGTGTAAATGGTGTGGAATAAAGGTGGTGAACCAATAAAATTAGGCACACTATCTGCATCTTCTGAAACATGTAGATTGTTGAATATATTTTAGGACCATCAGTGCGCATGCATGACATGGAAAAAATGATTTACACCAAATGAACAGAATCACCAGCCATAAATGTTTGCAAGTTGAACATACTATGTTAGGCAAATAACCTGCTATTTGTATTCAAGTTTTAAAAAAAGTGGATCGAATTTCGAATCATATGTCCAGAGTGCAGTGTCGTCTCATTCATCTCACCTTTCTCCGGAGGTTCAACTGGATTATTTTAGCCAATTTGTGCATAAAGGTGGCCTAAAACCCCATTCATTCATGATCCCTGGTACTAACTCATGCTTTAAGAAAGCCCAATAAATATGTTTGATATCAACTAAACATTGATTCAGTGCCTCACGTTTGTTGGGTATCAAAAAGGAAGGATACATATTTAGGCCTACTGTGAACGGAACTCAATTAATGTTTAATATGCCAATAAAAAACTAAGAGGCCAAATCAAATTTCTTGCAAAAATAATCATTTGGGTTGTTTTTTGCTTGCAGACATTAAATTGTCACTTCACCGTAATAATTGGCATCACCCTTCCTGATGATAGATCACTGTAACATTGTATACGCCGTAAAGTAAACATAACGGTACTGCCCGGAGGTATTGGCACTAATTATCTGGGAGACGACCGATCATAGCGGCTAATCGCCTTGGCACACGAGGCTCATTAACCCACGGCCCACTGAAGCACGAGTGTAACACCCTTTAAAAACCAATCCCCAAATACATGACGTACGGATGTGACGGAATGTGTGAAATTTTATTCTACGCGTGATTTAAAGTATACTGCAGTATATTAATTACAGTGATACACTGACATTTTATTTCTATAAAAGAAAATATTTTAATAAAAATAATACTTTTAATAATACATACCATTCGAATCCATAGCACTAGGCAATTCAACTTTTGAGGCGGGTTGTGGAGGTGGGCCTATTGATGTGGTAATCTTCGGAGGTGCAGATAATGATGAAACTGCAGAAGTCTGTGTAGCAATGATTTGTTGATGTAATGCACTGGAGGGTGCCATAAATAAGTGTTTCTCTGTCTCCATTAAATTCAGCAGTGTGTCCTGGATAAAAACAGTGGTAAACATTTGAATGTATTTAGAAATTGTAACTTGAATTATTCACAGACATAGGCTACGCATTGATTAGTGTTTCATGGGAGACAAGTAATAATGTGGTAAATATAAGAGCTTTGTCATGGTTCATCAATATATTAATTAATAGATATAACAATATATAGACCTTTGTAAACGATATAATTATGTACATAGAACTGTTAAATTGGTGGCATTCTGACGAATTAATTTGAAAATGTTACTAATTAGCGGTATGTGTAATTAGATGAGTTAGCTTCGCTCACCAAAGAGGATTGATCAGCACTGAGATACTTCCATATGTGCAACAGTACAGGGTGTTTGACGAAAACTCGACTAATGGCTGAGTGTAGTTGTATGCTGTCACCGTTGTATAATCTAGATGCTTCATGGAACTCTTTATATAATTTCGTCGATTGTTCCTTAAAAAACAATGATATATTCTAATTAGTGACAACCACATGATATACACATATTGGTAACTAATACCCAAAACGTTTAGTATCTATCATATGCCTCATTTAATAACGCCTAATTATTTCACTCACCTGCACTTCAGAAATAAATTTTTCAGGGGACATGATTCCGAAGCTGGCCATAATGAACTTGAATGCAATTTTAACGAACTCAACCTGGAATAATAAAAAAAACGAATAAAATACAGTATTCTGATGAAGTAATAATTATGTGGGATTGTTGCAATTATTTATGACGTCATTTTAATGATCGGACAAATGAAATTGAAAAGTTAAAAATCTCATATAATCAAAAATAATAAATATTTTTCTAAAATTATTTTAGTTTATGAAATCAAATATAGACCTACTTTTAAAAATTATATGATTTTAACATTAATGTACCAACTTGATCATGTTCACAGAAACTTTTGTTTGTATCACCAAGAAGAACTTAAGGTTGTATATGGCATCATATAGGCCTGTATTCGTATATCAGAGTATCCAACAACTCACAACGACATAATGATTCTAATAAAGCAGGGACGTCGAATAATTGTAATGTGCCCCAGGCTCTTTAGCTCAACTTTGTTTTAAATCTAATTACCCATTTAGTACGAGCCGATGTTTATGACGCTGACCCAGCATTAAAACAGCATTGGCTCAGCGCCTAATATTTTAGGCTAGCAGCCGGTTCGCTTCCGTCGTCTCTGATTAGAGCCATTTATTTTAATTTGAATGACTACCGTTATCTAGCAAACACGAGACATGGATCTGGTGTTGAATGAATGTTGGGCGAGCGTCGGAGACGTTGATTCAACATTTTACCAACAGTGTATCCATGTCTCGTGTTTACTGGATACGAAGGCAGCCTCCCGCCATTTCAGACTCCCATCGAGTGCCCTGCACGTTATCTGAGAAGCTAATGTTACTAGTGGTCGTAAAATGATCATTACGCGTTGCCTGGTCTTACGATTTCTTAGACCTGCGCAATTAATAGGCGTGCCAGAATCTCTAAATGATCGAGAAACTAAGCATTTGTTCCAAAAAGACAAAATATATTTTATTCATGGCTACTTTACGACGTTATTCATTCATGACGTTAGAACGTGATAATTCATCCATATTTAATATTTGTATTCACTACCAGTATAATCAATACCGTTATTATCCTTACAATAAACTCTTATGTCCAATGGTGTAAATATGCTTTTCATTTTCATAACAAATTTTGCGGCAGGCTTCAAACTGAAATTTAGCTTAATAAATGAAATGATTTCAGTCGGCAAAAGCTGCTAAACCATCAACCCTTTAACTGCAAACCCAGCAAATACAAAACATTTGTATAACATTTGTACAATGTTGGATCAACGAAGAAGACGTTGGGCCGGCGTTGTAGGCCTACAAATGTTTTACAAACAGTGTGTGTTTGTTGGGCAGTTAACTGGAATTTCCAGTCAATTTCAGATGTGTCTCAACCACGTTATTAACAAAATTGATTTAAATTTGTAAATTTGGAGGTAAATTATCTGATAGTCTTGTTTACACGTTATACCTTCAGAAATGTTTTTGTTTGACATTGTCATTGTAACTCTGCCGAATAGCCATCCTGAATTTTTTAATAGCGCTACTAAAATTGTAAAAATAGAATTTCGTCGTGATAAACGCTTGAAAGGTTAAAAACTGGTACGGCTTAAATATCCACCATTTGGAAATAGCTGCCAGCTAAACTATCATCAAACTATTGGCCCCATATTTACAATGTATATCTGCTTTAAGATGTTATAATCTATTGGCGCTATATTTACAATGCAGCGATTAATTGTATTTAATTTTTCGTTCATTTTTCGATGCATATTTTCCATTGAATTCATTGAAATTGCAACTGACTCATAGCACCAGATATGTCACTTATTCATACGCACATGATACACTTTTGACAAATGTTATTGAGCTCTTACCTGCAAAGTAGAATTCCTTGGCAATTCCGAATTCAAACGTCAGAAAGGCTGGTATTTGTCGATGGTATTGCAACACCAATAGGCATTCGCAATAAGAAATTAGTAGGTAATCTCGCAATATAAGTTATTTTTCAACATCCGTTGCGAACAAAATCTTAAGGAAGAATGACTTAGTTTTCGCGCTTTTCCGCCTTATCTCTAGCGGAAAAATCACCCTCTCACCATCAGGACTGGGGGAGGGGTGTGTGATGATCGACAGTTCCCAAGTCGACCACTGTGATTCAGATGCCATGCTGTGAGTTATCGAGTGTCACACCAATGGCCAGTACCAGATGGGGCTTATCACATTTTGAATTCTTTTTGTTGATTTTCGAAAAAATAGAGTAGCAGAAAAGAAACATGTATTATTATTATTATTATTCACTTTGTTATTCTCAAATTTAACATACAAACACCAAACCCGAATTGGGGTTGATGAATCAGTTTTAGCGCCTCATGTTTCAGTATTGTGTACAAGAATAATGAGATAATAAATCAAATATAGTCTATGATGTAAATAAACACAATGTAGCCGACATGATAAATTCAAATTCTGAAATTAAAATTATCCTAAATTTAATACGTGGAATTAACCCAGCCCAGGCCAATGTCAGGCCAACGTCACAGTTGACCCAACACCGGGCCAAAGCTGAAAAAATGCTGGGAAAACAAAGCAGACCAAACAAACAACAGGAATTGCTCACCCAATGTTGTTCTAATGTTAGCACACCGTCTACGATGCTTGTCCAGTATGAAAACAACATTGGTTAAATATGTCTCGTTTGTGTGTGTGTGTGGAGGGGGGGGGGGGGGGGAGGGCGTTTATTAAAATACCCACATTTGAATGGGATCATGAGGCATATTCCGTGTGAAGCGTTTTCATATGTATACGCGTAAATAATTTTTTTGTGTCGTGCGATACGTAACGCGATTTAGACGCGTTTTTTAAACACACAAAACGCGATTTGGGCGCGTTTTTGGACGCGATAAAAAGTCAAAGGGGCTTGAAAACACATGGTGTAGGCCACACTCATGTCTGCATACATATGCGTATACGTTGATCATATTCTACATTAAAGAAAAAAATCACTTATGAAACAGATGATCATCTAGCCTTCAGAGAGTTAATGAATGATGCATGTGGTGGGCTTAGCCCAGGAGGGTTAATAGATGAAGTATATAATGCTCTAGTTACAATAAGCTAGCTAGGCCTAACATAAAATATATAATATGATCGTCTACCTACCAGAGGGTTAATGAATAATATGTGTGGTATTCTTGTCTAGCGCAAAGAATGGTCTACATGAAACATAATGATAGGCCTACTGTAGATCCAGCCATGAGAAGGTTAATGCATGATACATGACAGTATAGACCTCATATAGGCTTAATAAATGACACCTATGATATTCTAGGCCCCAGAGGTGCATACATGAAACATGATACCCCAGTTACCATGCAGAAGCTTGATATATGAGACATAAGATCGTCCAGCCCCCATAGGGTTTGTGCATGATACATACATGATTGTGGTCCTTTAGATACCAGAGGGTTAGTAAGGAAACATATTATATGATAGCCATCAGAAGGTTGATATATCAGACATATGAAGGACGTCAGATTCTGACGTCTAATGTCGATCATTGCACTGAAAGGGTACGGTATGCGGCATGTGTGATTCCTTTAATGCGGAAATGCGGCGAGATTTTCGTTCTTTTCTTTATTGTTCAGAATAACCAAATCATCAACTAACCAGTCAGTAAGCCAGCCAACCAAATAACCAACCAGCCAACCAACCAAACATCCAACCAACTATCCAGACAGCCAACTATCCAGACAGCCAACCAACCTAATAACCATCCAACCAAGTAACCAACAAAAAGAAATATACCAACAAACCAACTATCCAGCCAACCAACCAACCAGCCAGCCAAACAACCAAATAACAAACCAACGAAATAACCAATCAGCCAGCCAGCCAACCAACTATCCAGCCAGCCAACCAATCGAATAACCAAACAACCAGCCAACCAACCAACAAAGTAACTAAAAAAACAACTATCCAGCCAACCAACCAAATAGCTTTACAAAACATGCTCTAAGGAACTTAATTTTTGAGATAGAGAAACAAAAGGGGTCTTGAATTTGAGATAACATAAATACCTACGACATGCAGCGATCATAATAGCAATAAAATCATATTTTTATTTTTTTTAGACTTCATAAAAATTTACCGTAGATTTATACAGAAAGCTTAGTCCCCTATGCCGAAAATCATATAATTATTAATATTTTTTATAAAGCAGTAGGCCTATTGTAAAAAAATGTATTGAATATATTTTACTAGTGTCTCATTAATATTCCGTGTGAATTTGGGTGGTTTTGGTTGGTAAAAAGTGACCCTCTGATCACTGAAGCGTTTTCACATAGAGTAAATCGCGTAATTTTTTGAAAAAAAACTGGCCAAGATTGTACCTTTACAAAACATGCTCTACGTAACTCAATTTTTAAGATAGAGAAACAAAAGGGGTCTTGAATTTGATACAAAGTAAATACTTACGACATGCAGCTATCAAAATTTCATTGAAACAAAATTTTGAAAAAAAAAAAAATTCAGACTTCAGAACAAATTGACGTAGATTTATACATTAGTTGTACGGCGGAAATTATATAATTATTAAGAGTTTCAAAGTTTTGCTAATTTTTTTATCGAACATGATTTATTATAGTCTCATACATATTACGTGTGAATTTAGATGGTTTTGGTTGGTAAAAAGTGACCCTCTGATCACTGAAGCGTTTTCACATACAGTAGATCGCGTAAATAATTGGGAAAAACTATGGTCAAAAGAGTTCCCTGACAAAATGTGTTATACGTAATTGAATTTTTGAGATAGAGAAACAAAAGAGGTCATGGATTGGATAGAAAATAAGTGCCTACGACATGCAGCTATCAAAATTACATTAAAATATATATATAATTTTTTTTAATTGTTTTTCGACTTCCGAAAAATTGGCCTTAGATTTACACAGAAGGTGTAGGCCCCTATGTCGCAAATCATATAATTGTTAAGAATTATAAAGTTGTGTTAATTTGTTTATTGAATATATTTTACTAGAGTCTCATTAATATTCCGTGTGAATTTGGGTGGTTTTGGTCGGTAGAAAGTGACCCTCTGATCACTGAAGCGTTTTCACATAGAGTAGATCGCGTGAATTTTTGAAAAAAACTGGTCAAGATTGTACCTTTACAAAACATGCTCTACGTAACTCAATTTTTAAGATAGAGAAACAAAAGGGGTCTTGAATTTGATACAAAGTAAATACTTACGACATGCAGCTATCAAAATTTCATTGAAACAAAATTTTGAAAAAAAAAAAAATTCAGACTTCAGAAAAAAATGACGTAGATTTATACATTAGTTGTACGGCGGAAATTATATAATTATTAAGAGTTTCAAAGTTTTGCTAATTTTTTTATCGAACATGATTTATTATAGTCTCATACATATTACGTGTGAATTTGGATGGTTTTGGTTGGTAAAAAGTGACCCTCTGATCACTGAAGCGTTTTCACATACAGTAGATCGCGTAAATAATTGGGAAAAACTATGGTCAAAAGAGTTCCCTGACAAAATGTGTTATACGTAATTGAATTTTTGAGATAGAAAAACAAAAGAGGTCATGGATTGGATAGAAAATAAGTGCCTACGACATGCAGCTATCAAAATTACATTAAAATATATATATAATTTTTTTAAATTGTTTTTCGACTTCCGAAAAATTGGCCTTAGATTTACACAGAAGGTGTAGGCCCCTATGTCGCAAATCATATAATTGTTAAGAATTATAAAGTTGTGTTAATTTGTTTATTGAATATATTTTACTAGAGTCTCATTAATATTCCGTGTGAATTTGGGTGGTTTTGGTCGGTAGAAAGTGACCCTCTGATCACTGAAGCGTTTTCACATAGAGTAGATCGCGTGAATTTTTGAAAAAAAAACTGGTCAAGATTGTACCTTTACAAAACATGCTCTACGTAACTCAATTTTTAAGATAGAGAAACAAAAGGGGTCTTGAATTTGATACAACATAAATACTTACGACATGCAGCTATCAAAATTACATTGAAATTAAATTTTGAAAAAAAAGAAATTTAGATATCAGAAAAAATTGACGTAGATTTATACATTAGTTGTACGGCGCAAATTATATAATTATTAGGACTTTCACAGTTTTGCTAATTTTTTTATTGATCATGATTTACTATAGTCTCATACATATTCCGTGTGAATTTGGATGGTTTTGGTTGGTAAAAAGTGACCCTCTAATCACTGAAGTGCTTTCACATACAGTAGATCGCGTAAATAATTAGGAAAAACTATGGTCAAGACAAAACATGTTATACGTAACTCAACTTTTGAGAAAGAAAAACAAAAGGGGTCTTGAATTTGATAAAACATAAATACTTACGACATGCAGCTATCAAAATTACATTGAAACAATATTTTGAAAAAAAAAAAATAGACTTCAGAAAAAAATGACGTAGATTTATACATTAGTTGTACGGTGCAAATTATATAATTATTAAGAGTTTCAAAGTTTTGCTAATTTTTTTATTGAACATGCTAATTATAGCCTCATACATATTCCGTGTGAATTTGGATGGTTTTGGTTGGTAAAAAGTGACCCTCTGATTCACATCAGTAGATCGCGTAAATAATTGGGAAAAACTATGGTCAAAAGAGTACCCTGACAAAATGTGTTATACGTAACTCAATTTTTGAAATAGAGAAACAAAAGAGGTCATGAATTGGATAGGAAATAAGTGCCTACGACATGTAGCTATCAAAATTACATTAAAATATATATATATAATTTTTTAAAATTGTTTTTCGACTTCCGAAAAATTGGCCTTAGATTTACAGAGAAGGTGTAGGCCCCTATGTCGCAAATCATATAATTGTTAAGAATTATAAAGTTGTGTCAATTTATTTATTGAATATATTTTACTAGAGTCTCATTAATATTCCGTGTGAATTTGGGTGTTTTTGGTTGGAAGTAAGTGTCCCTCTGATCACTGAAGCGTTTTCACATAGAGTAGATCGCGTAAATTTTTGAAAAAAAACTGGCCAAGATTGTATCTTTACAAAACATGCTCTACGTAACTCAATTTTTAAGATAGAGAAACAAAAGGGGTCTTGAATTTGATAAAACATAAATACTTACGACATGCAACTATCAAAATTACATTGAAACAATATTAAAAAAAAAAAAAAAATTAGACTTCAGAAAAAAATGACGTAGATTTATACATTAGTTGTACGGCGGAAATTATATAATTATTAAGAGTTTCAAAGTTTTGCTAATTTTTTTATTGAACATGATTTATTATAGTCTCATGCATATTCCGTGTGAATTTGGATGGTTTTGGTTGGTAAAAAGTGACCCTCTGATCACTGAAGCGTTTTCACATCAGTAGATCGCGTAAATAATTGGGAAAAACTATGGTCAAAAGAGTACCCTGACAAAATGTGTTACACGTAACTCAATTTTTGTGATAGAGAAACAAAAGTGGTCATGAATTAGATAGAAAATAAGTGCCTACGATATGCAGCTATCAAACTTACATTAATATATATATATAATTTTAAAAAATTGTTTTTCGACTTCCGAAAAATTGGCCGTAGATTGATACAGAAAATGTAGGCCCCTATGTCGCAAATCATATAATTAATAAGAGTTATAAAGTTTTGTTAATTTTTTTATTAAATATATTTTATTAGAGTGTCATTAATATTCGTGTGAATTTGGGTGGTTTTGGTTAGTAAAAAGTGACCCTCCGATCACCGAAGCGTTTTCACATAGAGAAGATCGCGTAAATAATTGAAAAAAACTATGGTCAAGAAGCCACCCTAACAAACATGTTCTACGTAACTCAAAACACAGGATTCGAACTCTGGTTGTTTGAGGCCGAGCACGTCACCTCTCAGTCCCAAAGGCTTCCCACAATATTGAATCTTTGTGTTATTTCTTTGAAACTTGAAGGCCAGAGTGGAGTTCGAACCCACTATCTCCCGACTTTCCAAGCAGCGGCTTTAACCACTGCACCAGGCCCGTGTTGTGATTGAAGATGAACACCTTTTAATTCGTGAGTAGAAATTGATCAAGCATAAATATCCCGATAAATATGTTACCAATCATTCACCTACATATGATGGAACTCATAGAGAATGCTTATTTATTTAATGAAGACCTGGTGGTCTGAGACCGCGAATGCTACTTCTCAGTCACAAAGGCTACCCCAAATACTGAATTAGATATAATAGACAGTTAAAATGCCAGCTTTCATGAGGGTCGGAAAGAGTGTCTGCTTCCGTACACTCATTGTTAAAATTATGCAACCCAATAACGTTGACCTGTTTTAGTGAAAACCATCCAGAAACGCTTTCTACTTTTAAATCACAAATGAATTTGATTATATAATATTGTTTAATATTTGATGTACTATATATTTTCAATCTTTACCCTATAGTAACTAAAATGTAATTGTATTCTTTGGATCACAGAGGACAGGGTTCCCATTCTAAATGTGAAGGTATGAGGATATACAGCTCACAATGTACGATTTTTGCATTCAGAAGTATGAACTTGACATTATACATGTAGGCTTATCTAGTTACTACATTTCAATGGCTCAACATTTTGTTAAGGAACATATTTATTTACATGTCATTCAGAAAATTATTTATGTCATGGAAATTTAGGCGAAAATATCCTAATTTTGTATTATTTTTTGTCGCGAAAACAGAAAATTTGGGTGGTTGGGGCGATAGCATCATATTCAGTCGGTTTTTATATATTTAAAAAAATATTTTTATCTCAATACCATATAAAATTGGGAGTTTTTTAAGATATAATGAGACACTATTTCAGTTTTTTTGTAATAATAAAAATAATTTGAACTTTCCCCTAAAAAGTGAAATTTACATTTTTTTTATAAAAATTGAAGAATTTGTCACTAAATTTCGGCTTAATGCTTACCAAAACGTCTTCAATTGTGTTGATTATATTTTTGGGAACCAAAACTTCAGGTGTACAGGTCAAAGCGTCTTATTCAGTCGGTTTTTATACATTTATATATTTCTAAATATATTTTTATCTTAATACCATATAGCATGGGAAGTTTTTCAAGGTATAATGAGACACTATTCCAGTTTTTTGGATCCACAAATTAAAACACGGCTGGGCCCATATGAAAACCTGCCTTTTATTCGAGGATGCGTGCTACCTTGTTGAACTCCCTGCAAGATCTTGAGTGTTTCATTTACCACATTGATTAAAATGGTCGATCTGGCCATGATTCAGATAGCCGATCAAAATGGAACGTAAGACAAAAGTAATTTAACTTTGTTTATTATTAGAATACATAAAGAATACTGTAAGTGAAACAAAATATATACTGACATACACGTACAGGTGGATAAAACCAGATGCAGCCATTAAAAACAGACACAGGTATAAACAGACAGACAAAGACATACAAATCCAGACACACAGAACTGACACTGACATACACAGTAAGATACATCCATACACATTCAGACACACATATACACATTCACATACAAGATATACAGATATACACATTCTGATACAGACATAATATACATTCAGACACATAATATACATTCAGACACATAATAGATATTAAGACACAGCCATACACACCCAGATACACACATCCAGACATACTTATTCAGACACAGAAACAGGCCAAAAGATCCAGACACACAAATCTGATTTTATCCCATATCATATTGATAAATAATTTACATTCGCAAATATTTGATTATGCTTAACAAATTTAGATGTTCAGACACATTCAGACAGATACATACACCGGACGTCTTTATGATATATGTAGAAAATTTGTCTATTTAACAGTAAAACTAAAAAGCCTACCATTCAAATAATAAAAGATAGATGTTATAAATGTGTGCTTAATCTTGCATAAATGAACTCTATCCTTAAGCATAAAAAAGAAAAGGTTTGACTGGCAGAGAAATATAAAATGCAACAAATTATTTATTATGAAGCCGGTTTGTGACATCACTGCTCCTCTCATCATCATCACTATTTCACCAATGCATGTATCTGTAACAAAGATATGAATAAATCAGTGTCAGTAAGAATGTGAATTGAAGTGACATATATATTGAACATTTCCCTTGTATAAACTTCATGTGAAGGTGGGTTATTTCCAACAACATCTAAAATGGATGTAACTTGACGTGACAGTTTTGGAATAAAAAATCAAAAGCGAAGTTCATAAAAAAACTAGAGAACTATGTGTTTTTTGATACGAGCGAAAATGAATGCATCCCCCTGCAAAACATTTTAATTGAAACAATATTACTCAATCTGATAACAACTACAACAAGAACACACTCGGCAATAGCCCGCTTAATAAGTTATTAACTTAAAGTTATTTATTAATTTCTTTTCAGCTGTTATCGAACTTGTCTGAGAACTGCTTATTAGTAACATGCATAACAAATTTGAGCAGGATAAATGAAAAACTTTTCATGTTATCAAAGTCAAATTATTAAAGTAAAATGCGAAAAATCGCAATAAATCGGTCATTTTGAAGTTTTTTTTAGCCATTATTGAACTGTTTATTTGTAACGTGCATGACAAATTTGGGAAGGAGACATGAAAAACTTTTCAAGTTATCGTGCCCACAAGGTCAAATTATTGATGTAAAAAGCAAAAAAATTGCACCAAATCAGCCATTTTGAATTTTTTTTCAGCCATCAAACTTGTCGGAGAACTGCTTATTAGTACCATGCATAACAAATTGGAACAGGATACATGAAAAACTTTGAAAATTATCACGCCCACAAGGTCAAATCATTGACGTAAAATGTGAAAAATCACAATAAATCAGCAATTTTGATTTTTTTCAGCCATTATCGAACTTGGCCGAGAACTGGTCATTTGTAACATGCATAGCAAATTTGGGAAGGATACATGAAAAACTTTTCAAATTATCACGCCCACAAGGTCAAATCATTGACATAAAATGTGAAAAATTACAGTAAATCGGCCATTTTGAATTTTTTTCAGCCATCATCAAAGTTTTCTGAGAACTGCTTTCAATTAGTAACAGGCATAGCAAATTTGAACAGGATACATGAAAAACTTTTCAAGTTATCGCGCCCACAAGGTCAAATTATCGACATAAAATGCGAAAAATTGCAATAGATCGGCTATTTTCATTTTTTTTCAGCCATTATTGAACTTCTCCGAGAACTGGTCATTTGTAACATGCATAACAAATTTAAGAAGGATACTTGGAAAAATTTTCAAGTTATCACGCCCACAAGGTCAAATTACGTGTATTGGTCTTCCTCATGGGCTAGAATCCTAAATGTCCAGGATATAATTAAGGAAAGAACCAGAGAGACAAGTTAAAATATATCTTCAACGTGTATTTGCCCAATGCTGGCTTAAAGATTGTTTCCCGTCACTAATCATTGAAATTGATCCTGAGTTTTGAATATCATATTTCCTTTATTAGACTCTGCGACATTATAAAACAGGTCAAGGTCGTCCATCTTTGAACATGACCTATTTTTTGTAATGTGGATCACCGTTATTTATATTGTATCTTCATGACCATTCTTTTTCCTCTGTCAGTCTATGTGACCATGACAAATAGGTCAAGGACACCAATCTTTGAACTTTACCTTGAGTTTCATCCTATGGATCACAGACCTGTAATAATATGGAAGCAATATGTCACTGTAGGTGTGGATATATCTTCTTGACAAACTTTTGCATTTATTGGTCTTTTAGGCCTTGACGAATATGTCAAGGTCACCAATCTTTGAACTTAAGTTTCTTCATATGGATCACTCGTATTAATATGGGAGCAATACACATTGTACATGTTGTAGGTGTGGAGATATCTTCATGACAAAATTTTTAATTTATCAGCCTCTGAGACCTTGACAAAAATGTCAAGGTCTTTGAACTTGACCTTTATCATATGGATCGCTGGTATAAAATATGGATGCAGTACAAATTGATGGCGAGGAGATAATGAGGTAACAAACTTTTTTCTTTATTAGCCTCTATGACATTGAAAAAAATAGCTGAAGGTCACATATCTTTGATCTTGACCTAGACTTTCATGGGGTCTATTACTGACCATATTAATATGGAACTGTTACTTTCAGTTGTTTGCTAAATTATTTTGATGACAAGATGGACAGACGAACAGACCCGGACAGACAACACCAAAACAAAATTTTATGCATTTCGCTCGCTCCGCGGCAGAGGCATTTATAACAAAGAAATAATCAAATTTGACATACTTACTGAAGATTTAAACAACATGTAACAAGACTACATAAGTCCAGGAGCTCCGCTCCGAATTAGAATTTGATTTAAGCAATTTTGTATAGGGTTATTAATGTAGTCCTAGTCTAGGTCAAAAAAGAAGCCCAGTCTAAGAGTAAGATAAGAACTAGACAGTCTGTCAGAGATTGCAAACCTCCATTGAAATTAATGATCCTAATCAGTATCCCAGTAATGGTCTACCTATCTGGCACGGTTTACCCGATATCAGGCCAATCGAGTTAACTAATAGCTGATTTACGGTCATTTTGAATTCGATATAAATTAGTTAAAAACTTAGGGTGCATTCTTCCCCAAAACCTCAAATTTTGTTTTATAGTAATGGACTAACATCTAACACAGTTTGCAAAATATTGGGCATGTGAAAGTAAATAATGGCCGATAGGGGGCCATTTTGAATTTGATCGAGTCAGAATTTTTCAAGATGCATCCTCAGCTGAAATCTCACATTTTATTCTATAGTAATCGTCTAGCCATCTAGCACGGTTTACCAAATATCGGCCATGTGAAAGTGAATAATGGCCTAAAGGCGGCTATTTTGAATTTGATCAAGTCAAAATTTGCCAAGATGCATCCTCAGCTGAAATCTCACATTTCATTCTATAGTAATGGTCTAGCCATCTAGCACGGTTTACCAAATATCGCCCATGTGAAAGTGAATAATGGCCGATAGGAGGCCATTTTGAATTTGATCAAGTCAAAATTTTTCAAGATGCATCCTCTCCTGAAATCTCACATTTTGTTTTATAGTAATGGTCTAGCCATCTAGTACGGTTACCAAAAACCGGCTATGTGAAAGTGAATAATGGCCGATAGACGGCCATTTTGAATTTGATCAAGTCAATTTTTTACAAGATGCATCCTCTCTTGTAATCTCACATTTTGTTTTATAGTAATGATCCAGCTATCTAACACGGTTTACCAAATATCAGCAATGTGAAAGTAAATAGTGGCCGATAGGCGGTCATTTTGAATTCGATTGAGTCGAAAGTTTTTAAAAGGCATCCTCTCTCGAAACGTCACATTTTGTTTTATAGTAATGGTCTAGCTATCTAGCACGGTTTATCTGATATCAGGCCTATCGAGGTAAATAATGCTGATTGTCGGCCATTTTGAATTCGTAAGTTAAAAATTTTCAGGGTGCATCCTCCCCCGAAAACTCACTTTGTTTTATAGTAATCAGGTAATGGTCTAGCCATCTAGCACGGTTTACCAAATATCAGCCATGTGAAAATGAACAATGGCCGAAAAGGCGGCCATTTTAAATTTGATCAAGTCAAATTTTTTCAAGATGCATCCTCATCTGAAATCTCACATTGTGTTTTACAGTAATGGTCTAGCCATCTAGCACGGTTGACCAAATAACGGCCATGTGAAAGTGAATAATGGCCGATAAGCGGCCATTTTGAATTTTATCGAGTCAAATTTTTTCAAGATGCATCCTCTCCTGAAATCACACATTTTGTTTTATAGTAATGGTCTAGCCATCTAGCACGGTTTACCAAATAACGGCCATGTGAAAGTGAATAATGGCCGATTGACGGCCATTTTGAACTTGGACGAGTTGAATTTTCTCAAAATGCATCCTCTCCTGAAGCCTTACAATTTGTTTTATAGTAATGGTGTAGATATCTTGCGCGGTTTTCATAATATTCCACAATATCAGGCCTGTCGAGGTGAATAATAGCTGATAGGCGGCCATTTTGAATTTTATCAACTTCAAATTTTTCAAGATGCATCCTCTTCTGAAACCTTACAATTTATTTGATATTAATGGTGTAACTATCTTGAGCGGTTTTCATGATATTCCGCAATATCAGGCATGTCGAGGTGAATAATGGCCGATAGGCGGCCATTTTTAATTTTATCGACTTGAAATTTTGCAAGATGCATCCTCTCCTGAAACCTCACAATTTGTTTTATAGTAATGGTGTAGCTATCTTGAGCGGTTTTCATGATATTCCGCAAAATCTTTGTTATAAATTAGGTCAAAGTGCTGGGTCAACTTCAAGGTCAAGGTCCAAAAACCTGAAAAGGCACAACTAGGGACCTTAGAGAACATGTATGTGCAATATGACTGTCATCGGCCCAGTACTTTTCGAGTTCAAATACCCCAAAAAGCACAACTAGACCCCCTAGGGGTGTTGTGTGTAAAATTTGAAGACAATCGGACAAGTACTTTCAGAGATATGCTCCGGAAACGAATTGTTTACGGACGGCCCAACGCACGGGTGTGTGACCAGTAGGATGGATGTGTGATCAGTAGGAAGGGTGTGTGACCAGTAGGATGGGTGTGTGACCAGTAGGATGGGTTTGTGACCAGTAGAAAGGGTGTGTGACCAGTGGCAGTAGGATGGGTGTGTGACCAGTAAGATGGGTGTGTGACCAGTAGGATGGGTTTGTGACCAGTAGGATTGGGTGTGACCAGTAGGATGGGTGTAGGATCGGTGTGTGCGCAGTAGGATGGGTGTGTGACCAGTAGGATTGGTTTGTGACGAGTAGGATGGGTGAGTGCCCAGTAGGATAGGTTTGTGACCAGTAGGATGGGTGTGCGACCAGTAGGAAGGGTTTGTGACCGGTAGGATGGGTGTGTGACCAGTAGGATTGGTTTGTAACCAGTAGGATTGGTTTGCGACCAGTAGGATTGGTGTGTGACCAGTAGGATGGGTGTGTGTCCAGTAGGAAGGGTTTGTGACTGGTCAGTAGGATGGGTGTGTGACCAGTAGGATTGGTCTGTAACCAGTAGGATTGGTGTATGACCAGTAGGATGGGTGTGTGAGCAGTAGGTTTGTGACCAGTAGGATGGGTTTGTGACCAGTATGATCAGTGTGTGTGCAGTAGGATGAGTGTGTAACCAGTAGGATTGGTTTGTGACGAGTAAGATGGGTGAGTGACCAGTAGGATGGGTTTGTGACCAGTAGGATTGGTGTGTGACCAGGAGGATTTGTTTGTGACCAGTAGGATTGATGTGTGAGCAGTAGGATGGGTGTGTGACCAGTAGGATTGGTTTGTGACCAGTAGGATGGGCGGGTGACCAGCAGGATGGGTTTGTGACCAGTAGGATGGGTGTGTGACCAGTAGGATGGGTTTATGACCAGTAGACTGGGTGTGTGACCAGTGGCAGTAGGATGGGTGTGTGACTAGTAGGATGGATGTCACGTGTGACCAGTAGGATGGGTATGTGACCAGTAGGATGGGTGTGACCAGTAGGATGGGTGTGTGACCAGTAGGATGGGTGTGTGACTAGGAGGATGGGTGTGAGACCAGTAGGATGGGTTTGGGACTAGTAGGATTGGTGGGTGAGCAGTAGCATTGGTGTGTGTTCAGTAGGATGGGTTTGTGACCAGTAGGATTGGTGTGTGACCAGTAGGAAGGGTTTGTGACCAGTAGGATGGGTGTGTGACCAGTAGGATGGGTTTGTGACCAGTAGGATTGGTGTGTGAGCAGTAGGATGGGTGTGTGACCAGTAGGATTGGTTTGTGACCAGTAGGATGGGTGAGTGACCAGTAGGATGGCTTTGTGACCAGTAGGATGGGTGTGTGACCAGTAGGAAGGGTTTGTGACCAGTAGGATGGGTGTGTGACCAGTAGGATTGATTTGTAACCAGTAGGATTGGTTTGTGACCAGTAGGATTGATGTGTGAGCAGTAGGATGGGTGTGTGACCAGTAGGATGGGTGTGTGACCAGTAGGATTGGTTTGTGACCAGTAGGATGGGTGTGTGACCAGTAGGATGGGTGTGTGACCAGTAGGATGGGTTTATGACCAGTAGAATGGGTGTGTGACTAGGAGGATGGGTGTGAGACCAGTAGGATGGGTTTGGGACTAGTAGGATTGGTGGGTGAGCAGTAGCATTGGTGTGTGTTCAGTAGGATGGGTTTGTGACCAGTAGGATTGGTGTGTGACCAGTAGGAAGGGTTTGTGACCAGTAGGATGGGTGTGTGACCAGTAGGATGGGTTTGTGACCAGTAGGATTGGTGTGTGAGCAGTAGGATGGGTGTGTGACCAGTAGGATTGGTTTGTGACCAGTAGGATGGGTGAGTGACCAGTAGGATGGCTTTGTGACCAGTAGGATGGGTGTGTGACCAGTAGGAAGGGTTTGTGACCAGTAGGATGGGTGTGTGACCAGTAGGATTGATTTGTAACCAGTAGGATTGGTTTGTGACCAGTAGGATTGATGTGTGAGCAGTAGGATGGGTGTGTGACCAGTAGGATGGGTGTGTGACCAGTAGGATTGGTTTGTGACCAGTAGGATGGGTGTGTGACCAGTAGGATGGGTGTGTGACCAGTAGGATGGGTTTATGACCAGTAGAATGGGTGTGTGACCAGTGGCAGTAGGATGGGTGTGTGACTAGTAGGATGGATGTCACGTGTGACCAGTAGGATGGGTATGTGACCAGTAGGATGGGTGTGTGACCAGTAGGATGGGTGTGTGACCAGTAGGATGGGTTTGTGACCAGTAGGATTGGTGTGTGACCAGTAGGATGGGTATGTGACCAGTAGGCTTGGTGTGTGACCATTAGGATGGGTTTGTGACCAGTAGGATTGGTGTGTGAGCAGTAGGATTGGTGTGTGATCAGTAGGATGGGTGTGTGACCAGTAGGAAGGGTTTGTGACCAGTAGGATTGGTGTGTGACCAGTAGGATGGGTTTGTGATCAGTAGGATGGGTTTGTGACTAGTAGGATTGGTGTGTGACCAGTAGGATTGGTTTGTGACCAGTAGGATGGGTGGGTGACCAGTAGGATGGGTGTGTGACCAGTAGGATTGGTGTGTGACCAGTAGGATGGGTGTGTGACTAGGAGGATGGGTGTAAGACCAGTAGGATGGGTTTGTGACTAGTAGGATTGGTGTGTGTGGGACCAGTAGGATGGGTTTGTGACTGACCCGTAGGATGGGTGTGTGACCAGTAGGATGGGTGTGTGATCAGTAGGATTGATTTGTAACCAGTAGGATTGGTTTGTGACCAGTAGGATTGATGTGTGAGCAGTAGGATGGGTGTGTGACCAGTAGGATTGGTTTGTGACCAGTAGGATGGGTGAGTGACCAGCAGGATGGGTTTGTGACCAGTAGGATGGGTGTGTGACCAGTAGGATGGGTTTATGACCAGTAGAATGGGTGTGTGACCAGTGGCAGTAGGATGGGTGTGTGACTAGTAGGATGGATGTCACGTGTGACCAGTAGGATGGGTATGTGACCAGTAGGATGGGTGTGTGACCAGTAGGATGGGTGTGTGACCAGTAGGATGGGTTTGTGACCAGTAGAAAGGGTGTGTGACCAGTGGCAGTAGGATGGGTGTGTGACCAGTAAGATGGGTGTGTGACCAGTAGGATGGGTTTGTGACCAGTAGGATTGGGTGTGACCAGTAGGATGGGTGTAGGATCGGTGTGTGCGCAGTAGGATGGGTGTGTGACCAGTAGGATTGGTTTGTGACGAGTAGGATGGGTGAGTGACCAGTAGGATAGGTTTGTGACCAGTAGGATGGGTGTGCGACCAGTAGGAAGGGTTTGTGACCGGTAGGATGGGTGTGTGACCAGTAGGATTGGTTTGTAACCAGTAGGATTGGTTTGTGACCAGTAGGATTGGTGTGTGACCAGTAGGATGGGTGTGTGTCCAGTAGGAAGGGTTTGTGACTGGTCAGTAGGATGGGTGTGTGACCAGTAGGATTGGTTTGTAACCAGTAGGATTGGTGTATGACCAGTAGGATGGGTGTGTGAGCAGTAGGTTTGTGACCAGTAGGATGGGTTTGTGACCAGTATGATCAGTGTGTGTGCAGTAGGATGAGTGTGTGACCAGTAGGATTGGTTTGTGACGAGTAAGATGGGTGAGTGACCAGTAGGATGGGTTTGTGACCAGTAGGATTGGTGTGTGACCAGGAGGATTTGTTTGTGACCAGTAGGATTGATGTGTGAGCAGTAGGATGGGTGTGTGACCAGTAGGATTGGTTTGTGACCAGTAGGATGGGCGGGTGACCAGCAGGATGGGTTTGTGACCAGTAGGATGGGTGTGTGACCAGTAGGATGGGTTTATGACCAGTAGAATGGGTGTGTGACCAGTGGCAGTAGGATGGGTGTGTGACTAGTAGGATGGATGTCACGTGTGACCAGTAGGATGGGTATGTGACCAGTAGGATGGGTGTGACCAGTAGGATGGGTGTGTGACCAGTAGGATGGGTGTGTGACTAGGAGGATGGGTGTGAGACCAGTAGGATGGGTTTGGGACTAGTAGGATTGGTGGGTGAGCAGTAGCATTGGTGTGTGTTCAGTAGGATGGGTTTGTGACCAGTAGGATTGGTGTGTGACCAGTAGGAAGGGTTTGTGACCAGTAGGATGGGTGTGTGACCAGTAGGATGGGTTTGTGACCAGTAGGATTGGTGTGTGAGCAGTAGGATGGGTGTGTGACCAGTAGGATTGGTTTGTGACCAGTAGGATGGGTGAGTGACCAGTAGGATGGCTTTGTGACCAGTAGGATGGGTGTGTGACCAGTAGGAAGGGTTTGTGACCAGTAGGATGGGTGTGTGACCAGTAGGATTGATTTGTAACCAGTAGGATTGGTTTGTGACCAGTAGGATTGATGTGTGAGCAGTAGGATGGGTGTGTGACCAGTAGGATGGGTGTGTGACCAGTAGGATTGGTTTGTGACCAATAGGATGGGTGTGTGACCAGTAGGATGGGTGTGTGACCAGTAGGATGGGTTTATGACCAGTAGAATGGGTGTGTGACTAGGAGGATGGGTGTGAGACCAGTAGGATGGGTTTGGGACTAGTAGGATTGGTGGGTGAGCAGTAGCATTGGTGTGTGTTCAGTAGGATGGGTTTGTGACCAGTAGGATTGGTGTGTGACCAGTAGGAAGGGTTTGTGACCAGTAGGATGGGTGTGTGACCAGTAGGATGGGTTTGTGACCAGTAGGATTGGTGTGTGAGCAGTAGGATGGGTGTGTGACCAGTAGGATTGGTTTGTGACCAGTAGGATGGGTGAGTGACCAGTAGGATGGCTTTGTGACCAGTAGGATGGGTGTGTGACCAGTAGGAAGGGTTTGTGACCAGTAGGATGGGTGTGTGACCAGTAGGATTGATTTGTAACCAGTAGGATTGGTTTGTGACCAGTAGGATTGATGTGTGAGCAGTAGGATGGGTGTGTGACCAGTAGGATGGGTGTGTGACCAGTAGGATTGGTTTGTGACCAGTAGGATGGGTGTGTGACCAGTAGGATGGGTGTGTGACCAGTAGGATGGGTTTATGACCAGTAGAATGGGTGTGTGACCAGTGGCAGTAGGATGGGTGTGTGACTAGTAGGATGGATGTCACGTGTGACCAGTAGGATGGGTATGTGACCAGTAGGATGGGTGTGTGACCAGTAGGATGGGTGTGTGACCAGTAGGATGGGTTTGTGACCAGTAGGATTGGTGTGTGACCAGTAGGATGGGTATGTGACCAGTAGGCTTGGTGTGTGACCATTAGGATGGGTTTGTGACCAGTAGGATTGGTGTGTGAGCAGTAGGATTGGTGTGTGATCAGTAGGATGGGTGTGTGACCAGTAGGAAGGGTTTGTGACCAGTAGGATTGGTGTGTGACCAGTAGGATGGGTTTGTGATCAGTAGGATGGGTTTGTGACTAGTAGGATTGGTGTGTGACCAGTAGGATTGGTTTGTGACCAGTAGGATGGGTGGGTGACCAGTAGGATGGGTGTGTGACCAGTAGGATTGGTGTGTGACCAGTAGGATGGGTGTGTGACTAGGAGGATGGGTGTAAGACCAGTAGGATGGGTTTGTGACTAGTAGGATTGGTGTGTGTGGGACCAGTAGGATGGGTTTGTGACTGACCCGTAGGATGGGTGTGTGACCAGTAGGATGGGTGTGTGATCAGTAGGATTGATTTGTAACCAGTAGGATTGGTTTGTGACCAGTAGGATTGATGTGTGAGCAGTAGGATGGGTGTGTGACCAGTAGGATTGGTTTGTGACCAGTAGGATGGGTGAGTGACCAGCAGGATGGGTTTGTGACCAGTAGGATGGGTGTGTGACCAGTAGGATGGGTTTATGACCAGTAGAATGGGTGTGTGACCAGTGGCAGTAGGATGGGTGTGTGACTAGTAGGATGGATGTCACGTGTGACCAGTAGGATGGGTATGTGACCAGTAGGATGGGTGTGTGACCAGTAGGATGGGTGTGTGACCAGTAGGATGGGTTTGTGACCAGTAGAAAGGGTGTGTGACCAGTGGCAGTAGGATGGGTGTGTGACCAGTAAGATGGGTGTGTGACCAGTAGGATGGGTTTGTGACCAGTAGGATTGGGTGTGACCAGTAGGATGGGTGTAGGATCGGTGTGTGCGCAGTAGGATGGGTGTGTGACCAGTAGGATTGGTTTGTGACGAGTAGGATGGGTGAGTGACCAGTAGGATAGGTTTGTGACCAGTAGGATGGGTGTGCGACCAGTAGGAAGGGTTTGTGACCGGTAGGATGGGTGTGTGACCAGTAGGATTGGTTTGTAACCAGTAGGATTGGTTTGTGACCAGTAGGATTGGTGTGTGACCAGTAGGATGGGTTTGTGACCAGTAGGATTGGTGTGTGACCAGTAGGAAGGGTTTGTGACCAGTAGGATGGGTGTGTGACCAGTAGGATGGGTTTGTGACCAGTAGGATTGGTGTGTGAGCAGTAGGATGGGTGTGTGACCAGTAGGATTGGTTTGTGACCAGTAGGATGGGTGAGTGACCAGTAGGATGGCTTTGTGACCAGTAGGATGGGTGTGTGACCAGTAGGAAGGGTTTGTGACCAGTAGGATGGGTGTGTGACCAGTAGGATTGATTTGTAACCAGTAGGATTGGTTTGTGACCAGTAGGATTGGTGTGTGACCGGTAGGATGGGTTTGTGACCAGTAGGATTGGTGTGTGACCAGTAGGAAGGGTTTGTGACCAGTAGGATGGGTGTGTGACCAGTAGGATGGGTTTGTGACCAGTAGGATTGGTGTGTGAGCAGTAGGATGGGTGTGTGACCAGTAGGATTGGTTTGTGACCAGTAGGATGGGTGAGTGACCAGTAGGATGGCTTTGTGACCAGTAGGATGGGTGTGTGACCAGTAGGAAGGGTTTGTGACCAGTAGGATGGGTGTGTGACCAGTAGGATTGATTTGTAACCAGTAGGATTGGTTTGTGACCAGTAGGATTGATGTGTGAGCAGTAGGATGGGTGTGTGACCAGTAGGATGGGTGTGTGACCAGTAGGATTGGTTTGTGACCAGTAGGATGGGTGTGTGACCAGTAGGATGGGTGTGTGACCAGTAGGATGGGTTTATGACCAGTAGAATGGGTGTGTGACCAGTGGCAGTAGGATGGGTGTGTGACTAGTAGGATGGATGTCACGTGTGACCAGTAGGATGGGTATGTGACCAGTAGGATGGGTGTGTGACCAGTAGGATGGGTGTGTGACCAGTAGGATGGGTTTGTGACCAGTAGGATTGGTGTGTGACCAGTAGGATGGGTATGTGACCAGTAGGCTTGGTGTGTGACCATTAGGATGGGTTTGTGACCAGTAGGATTGGTGTGTGAGCAGTAGGATTGGTGTGTGATCAGTAGGATGGGTGTGTGACCAGTAGGAAGGGTTTGTGACCAGTAGGATTGGTGTGTGACCAGTAGGATGGGTTTGTGATCAGTAGGATGGGTTTGTGACTAGTAGGATTGGTGTGTGACCAGTAGGATTGGTTTGTGACCAGTAGGATGGGTGGGTGACCAGTAGGATGGGTGTGTGACCAGTAGGATTGGTGTGTGACCAGTAGGATGGGTGTGTGACTAGGAGGATGGGTGTAAGACCAGTAGGATGGGTTTGTGACTAGTAGGATTGGTGTGTGTGGGACCAGTAGGATGGGTTTGTGACTGACCCGTAGGATGGGTGTGTGACCAGTAGGATGGGTGTGTGATCAGTAGGATTGATTTGTAACCAGTAGGATTGGTTTGTGACCAGTAGGATTGATGTGTGAGCAGTAGGATGGGTGTGTGACCAGTAGGATTGGTTTGTGACCAGTAGGATGGGTGAGTGACCAGCAGGATGGGTTTGTGACCAGTAGGATGGGTGTGTGACCAGTAGGATGGGTTTATGACCAGTAGAATGGGTGTGTGACCAGTGGCAGTAGGATGGGTGTGTGACTAGTAGGATGGATGTCACGTGTGACCAGTAGGATGGGTATGTGACCAGTAGGATGGGTGTGTGACCAGTAGGATGGGTGTGTGACCAGTAGGATGGGTTTATGACCAGTAGAATGGGTGTGTGACCAGTGGCAGTAGGATGGGTGTGTGACTAGTAGGATGGATGTCACGTGTGACCAGTAGGATGGGTATGTGACCAGTAGGATGGGTGTGTGACCAGTAGGATGGGTGTGTGACCAGTAGGATGGGTTTGTGACCAGTAGGATTGGTGTGTGACCAGTAGGATGGGTATGTGACCAGTAGGCTTGGTGTGTGACCATTAGGATGGGTTTGTGACCAGTAGGATTGGTGTGTGAGCAGTAGGATTGGTGTGTGATCAGTAGGATGGGTGTGTGACCAGTAGGAAGGGTTTGTGACCAGTAGGATTGGTGTGTGACCAGTAGGATTGGTTTGTGACCAGTAGGATGGGTGAGTGACCAGTAGGATGGGTGTGTGACCAGTAGGATTGGTGTGTGACCAGTAGGATGGGTGTGTGACTAGGAGGATGGGTGTAAGACCAGTAGGATGGGTTTGTGACTAGTAGGATTGGTGTGTGTGGGACCAGTAGGATGGGTTTGTGACTGACCCGTAGGATGGGTGTGTGACCAGTAGGATGGGTGTGTGATCAGTAGGATTGATTTGTAACCAGTAGGATTGGTTTGTGACCAGTAGGATTGATGTGTGAGCAGTAGGATGGGTGTGTGACCAGTAGGATTGGTTTGTGACCAGTAGGATGGGTGAGTGACCAGCAGGATGGGTTTGTGACCAGTAGGATGGGTGTGTGACCAGTAGGATGGGTTTATGACCAGTAGAATGGGTGTGTGACCAGTGGCAGTAGGATGGGTGTGTGACTAGTAGGATGGATGTCACGTGTGACCAGTAGGATGGGTATGTGACCAGTAGGATGGGTGTGTGACCAGTAGGATGGGTGTGTGACCAGTAGGATGGGTTTGTGACCAGTAGGATTGGTGTGTGACCAGTAGGATGGGTATGTGACCAGTAGGCTTGGTGTGTGACCATTGGGATGGGTTTGTGACCAGTAGGATTGGTGTGTGAGCAGTAGGATTGGTGTGTGATCAGTAGGATGGGTGTGTGACCAGTAGGAAGGGTTTGTGACCAGTAGGATGGGTGTGTGACCAGTAGGATGGGTTTGTGATCAGTAGGATGGGTTTGTGACTAGTAGGATTGGTGTGTGACCAGTAGGATTGGTTTGTGACCAGTAGGATGGGTGAGTGACCAGTAGGATGGGTGTGTGACCAGTAGGATGGGTGTGTGACCAGTAGGATGGGTGTGTGACCAGTAGGATGGGTGTGTGACTAGGAGGATGGGTGCAAGACCAGTAGGATGGGTTTGTGACTAGTAGGATTGGTGTGTGACCAGTAGGATGGGTTTGTGACCGACCCGTAGGATGGGTGTGTGACCAGTAGGATGGGTGTGTGATCTGTAGTATGGGTTTGTGACTAGTAGGATTGGTGTGTGACCAGTAGGATGGGTTTGTGACCAGTAGGATGGGTGTGTGACCAGTAGGATGGGTTTGTGACCAGAAGGATTGGTGTGTGAGCAGTAGGATGGGTGTTGGATCAGTAGAATGGGTTTGTGACTAGTAGGATAGATGTGTGGCCAGTAGGATGGGTACACGTGTGAGCAGTAGGATAGGTTTGTACAAGTAGGATAGTGACCAGTAGGATGGATATGCATGTGATCAGTAGAATGGGCGTGTGTGTGTGATACAAGTTGGATGGGTGTCACCATCCTTCCCTTTTGGAGATATGGGGAATTGTATTTATTTTTGATAGCTATGAAGTTGAAAATACTTGCAAGCAAAATATTGCACATTTTTATAGCATTCGACCTCTTTCAGTCAATTTTCTAAGGCATTAGTGAGTGTCCAAATTTACCCCAGTCAGTGGTAAACATGGTAAATTAGGACACCTTGACATTTCGATTAAAAGATCTATTAAACCGAGAATGCTAACATTTACTTTATGCTACTGTGCAACCAGGGCACAATGGAACAGCGGGGCACAATGGAATAGCGGTATTCCGTTGTGCCCCATATAGATTTTTAGCAAAAAATCCTCTAATATCACCCACATTGTGAAATGTGTTAAATTCAATCGATTCATCTTATTAATTGATCACTTTTGGATGTGGCATTTCATAGTTAAAAGAAAAACTATCTATATTCATCCAGCTGTAGCCCACATTACAAGTACATAATTTTACATCAAAAAAGCTACAAATTAATATTTACTCGCCACTCAGTCTATTTTTATTTTTTCGGTTAAAAATTTGAAATGAGGAAAGTGAAGCATATAGAAGGCACAACCTCAAAATAAAATTTACTCATTTGGTGTCCCTGCTGATCAGATACAACAATATTCCATTGTGCCCTGGTATTCCATTGTGCCCTGCCTTCTCCTAGTAGCCTAAATAGGGGTTAAATCGGTTTAGATAGGTATTGCTTGCTAACCCGTAACATTTGGAGGGTTAGATTTTGCTAACTAATACAAACTACAAACGGAATGAAAGGGGGTCGGTTTACAGGTTCAACCTTATCACCCCTTAAGGTAAAAGCAGAGGGGGGAAGTAGAAGCTTTGACCTAGAAGGAGGGAGGGGGGAATGGGAGGGGAATCTGGTGGATGCTTGCCTCTCCTGTCCAGGTACCCTGCAAAGTGAGACACGGAGGGGTTGAGCCCTGCTTGGCAGGCCTCCACACTACCACAGGCGGCTACTATATTCTCTAAATATTCTCCTGGAGCAAGCCTATCGATATATGTATCATTTGTATGTACTACTACTATACCCGCCGTCAAATTAACTTGTATCGCATGTTTTTCGCCGATTTCTCAGTCAATTCTCAACCGATTATGATGAAATTTTGCAGAGACTATTTTCCAGTCACGCGGCGACTACTGTGAAATTTTCATAAACAAATATTATGTAGTTCAAAAGTTAGACCATGTGACATGTAAATAATATGAAATTAAGACGTCCCTCTGTTAAATTGTTAAATTAAAGTTTGTTAAATTAAAGTTTGTTTTTAGCCCTGAATTGCATTACATGCCAGATGGTCTAACTTTTTAGCTAAACATTTTTTTCAGATGCAAATTTCACGGTAGACGCTGAGTGACTCGCAAATAGTCCATACAAAATTTCATGGAAATCGGTTGAGAATTGACTGAGAAATCGGCGAAAAACATGCGATACAAGTTAATCTGAGGGCGGGTATAGATCTAGAACTAGTAACTAGGGCTAGGCTACTGAGTACTGTCCAGTGAATTTAAAAATAAGTGTTTATTGGGAAGGACTGTCATAATGTGAATGCTACAATAAAATACCCCACCAACCATGCTCAGCGGCCCACGCCCCACGTTTGTTTCGCAATCAGTCACAGTTTTGGAATGGCCCTGGCCTGGGCGATAATACGCAGAAATAGAGTTAGAGTGGGTCAAAAAACTATAAGAAGTAAGGGATCTAACCAGCAGGCATAGCCTATTGCTTTCCTGTTATCTAGCTAGGCCTACAATACATGCAATAGGGGACTACATATTATAGGGATATAATCAAACTAACATTAAAGCTGAAACAATTAAAAAAATTGAATGTCCCCTTCCATGCATTCTTTGTGTTGACGGGTCAGTTTGATTTACATGACAGGACAAGAAGAAGAAGTTATCAAGACATTATCCAACATTAGACATGGTCAAAATACCACAAAGGACAAAGTCTGGGATAAATTAAAAGTTTTCTTATTTTAGATTTGAAAAGTGCGATGATGGTTCGGCTAAAATCACCTGACTATAGGCCTAATTCATTGCTTGTCCTCCAGCACTGCTTATCACTCAGCTATGTGATACCAGCAACGTATCAAGCGAATGCACCCATTCGAAGGATATCCTGAGCTATTTTAAGAATATGCCACACCTCCCCCCACCCTGCGCGCACCCCCTACCCCACCCCATTTTCCACTGCAGACTTTTACCATCCGCGTACTCATGTGACATGAGTTGAATAACGGTGATCTCGGCATTTAATGATCTTTCCCCGGGTGATCTCGGAGGGTGACAGTCAACTCTTACCCATGTCAACTCGCCCCATGTCGACTCGTACCCATGTCAACTCGTACCCATGTCAACTCGTACCACCAATAGATGTCAACTCGTACCACAAGAGATGTCAGCTCGTACCACAAGTGATGTCAGCTCGTACCCAGAAAAGCAGGTATCAGATAATGGTACGAGTCGACATATCTTATCACACAACAGATGTCAACTCGTACCAATGTCAACTCGTACCATTATACAAATTATAACATATATCTACAAGAAATTGATGTCATTTTATGATTCAATTCAATTCAATTCGTTTATTATACTGACGAGTAGAAAATACAGCAAAAACAATTATTTATTCAGTTTGATTTCAGTACCCAACCCTTGAGGCTTATTCGTCAGTTTATATGATAAGTATGCATAAAAATGAGGTGTAGAGACGAGGGGTGAGAATTTAAGCATATCAATGTAGGCACTACAATGGTGATGCTCCAGAGAATACACCTGCATCTCGGACATCCTGCGATGATCTCGCGCGGGGATCTTGACATGTGTGAATCATCCCTCCCATAATATCCACAGCAACTTTATTTTGGTTGGAGTAGTTATTTTTTAATTTTATCTTAGGCCCAGGCCTATACATGTACATCAGCTGTGCTATCAATATATTTTGTGCGAGTCTGTCGATCTTTATATGTTTTACAATTGACCTGATATTTAATAGTGTGACTTGTTGTAAGATGAAATATGTTTATAATAAGTATTAGTGTGGCTATAAGTTTCATGTTATATATTAATATAGTTTGTGCCTTACTGTGCAGTGGGATAGATCATAGGGCCTACAGAAATTTTAATTACCGATATTACTGCAATGAATTTACTTCATCTGTGTGCGGGGATATATTGCCCACTTACTTTATAGACTGTGACTGTAAACTTAACGTAGCTCAACGTTTATTCGCTCATATGTACCCATAAATATAATAGCCCTAATGAACCACGAACTAATATTTTCCAGATAAAACTGTCAGTCCTAATGTAAACATAATAAAGGTGCCATTAAATCATCATTTCTCATAAAAAAATCCGTGATTGCGTCGGCAAAAAAATAACTTGACTTGTGTAAATGTAGCCTATGTTTTTGCATCATGTCACATCACATAAACTTGTAAATATTTAATAATGTCATCATATTATAATTGTGTGTCAATGATAAAAGCAACATTGGAAAACGAAGACTGCCAATTGTAAATAAATAATTAAATAAATAGTCTTAATTGTCTGTTGTGGTCTGGTGTCACCGTCCGAGATCACCGACCAAGATCACCGGCTGTAAATAGCAGAGCAATCAATATAGTGGTCTTCCTCTTGACGCATTTTCGGTGTTGTCCGCGGACCCGTTGTCTGCTGAAAGTTATTCACCGTCCGAGATCCCCGGGTGAGATCTCTGGACATGAATGCTGCAAAGACAGTCGTGCTTGACCAGGAGCGGTAGATTTGTCATAATCTGGCCGAGATCATCACATACCGATGAGTGACAACACACCTTTTTATGACGCCGATCGAATAGACCCTATTGTAATGATAGTTGATATTTTGTGTTGAATTGCTGGTTGAACACATGGCTTCTGCAAATGATGTTGTTTTTCAAGAAGAAGTGTCTAGTACTTCCACAAATGACAACAAGAAACCAATATGCATTATTGTTTTAGGGATGGCTGGGTCGGGGAAGACAACATTTGTGCAGGTGTTCTATTTTTGAGATAAAGTTGATGACATCGATGGGCGATAATATGGTGCAATTGCAAAGCAGACATTTTTGATGTTGATTTGGAGATACGTCTCACAGGGTTTTGCCCACGATGGGCGGCCGCACCCAGCACTCTGATACGCCGCCCACCACAACAGTTGGAAAAAAACCCATGGAAAACTGAGTATTTTGAGTAGAGCATGGTGCCCTAAGTCTGACACAGGCCCGGAGCCTCGGAGGTCTAAACTTGACCCCCTCCAGCCTGATACTCCGCATAGGAGGTGCTGCTGGAGTACAAAGTCAAAGACTAAAGGGTGCCGTTATGGCGTTAGGCGACAACGATTAATTGACCAACAAGGCTGGAAATACTTAGGCTTTCTTAGTCCAATATACACATTTTTGTCTTATGCAAATCAAAGAGTGATGTTCACGATAACTTTATTTTCCAATCTCACTACAAATTTACCCAATTTACATCAAATAACCATATAATAATGCGTGAAATTGCATTTCATTCCAAAACCTCGCAGTTAACATCCTCTGTCATCAAAATAAAGTTTGTGTGTTTGTTTGGGTTAGCTAGCCTGAAAGTTGGGCTGTCTGGGCCTTTCGATAAACATCAATTTTTCGACCACTGACAAGCGATCAGAACTGTTTCGTAAGATGTGGGTGCTATGAGCTAACTAAACCTTATAAGGCCTCGATCACCTCATCCTCCTCATCTCAGTGCGTCTCAGTCTGAAAGACTTCTGGTCCCTATGATGCTGTTGTGATGCCCACGGGGCCAGACTGGTTTACCAGACATGGTCTGCTTTAAAACTAAAAGGTGTCCTTGTGAAAATCATATCTACATGTTCCCAGGATCACAACCTAGGTGGACTACCTCATGAACAAGCTGCTGAAAATGTGAGGAGCAAAATTCAAAATGGACCTTGATCATCCATAACATTTGTTTTTTGATTTTTATTTGGCAATGGATTAACGATTAGTCCAGGTGTTTCGGGTTGAGGTAATTGTAATATGTGTGACACATTAACAGAGCCATAACGGGCACAGTGTCAGCTTTGATCTGTCATAGCCACGACGGTGTAATATGATCGTCATATATAGCGTTGTATAGCAGAATCAATAATACCGCGGTATACCAAGATCGTCAAATAGCCTACCGCGCTATAACAAGGTCGTCATATAGCATGGTATAACAGAATCATCATAGGGCCTATACCGCGGATCGTTACTTTTTATTTCATTTTGAACAGTTAGCAGTTAAAAGGTCAATCCGAGGCGTCGTTTGTAGTCGCGCCTGTCTACAGTGTGGCCGCGAATATGGAGGTGTGCAATGATCACTGCACTGCATGGATGACTGGTTAGCACATGTGAGCGCACACAAGCGCTTTAACGCAGACTCACGAGTGATCAAGACTAAAAAATACAGTTAGCAGGTCAAATTTAACCTGAAAAACGGGGTCCATGCACGCAGCGCGTTATAACCGATATCGCGGTGTAACGATTCGCGTTATAACGAGATTCTACTGTACATCCATCCACGGCCTCGGAGAGGACGACACGGCAAGACAGTACCCTCGTCTCACCACACATAATACCCGTCCCATAGACTTACATGTATTATGACTTATACGCTCAGTCCTCCCAGCACTCATTTAACAAAAGTGGAGAAATGTTGAATAACCCTATATGTGACCCATCTGCACGAAATGAGTCGCATGTCGGCTCCATACAAGTTGAGAAAATGGGCAATATGCATGATATGGGCGCATAATGACAAATTTTTGTTTTTTGTCAAATTTTGATGCTTTAAAGCTTAGAATTATCATTTTAAGGCCAAAAATGGGTTCTACACCCCAATATTAGTCAGAAATGAGATATCACATGATTGTGATTATCAGATTTTTTGTTAATTTGTTTTCAAAATGGCCATCTTGGATTTTACCCATTTTTAAAAAACGTTCTAATTTAACCAAAATCCACCCGGCAGATTCTGAAAGTACACATCCTGGGTTATAAAAATCAATCGTTAAAAACTATAGGCCTATATACAAAATTTCCAGGTTTTGCCGAAAAATCCTGCTTGGCCATAAAGAACTATTTTTAGCTCCCGCCGTCACCGTAGGTGAGCGAAGGGAGCTATGGATTCTACCTCCGTTTTTTTTTTGCCTCTTCTTTTGCCTATAACTTGTGAGAAAATAAGCTAGGATAACAATTTTTGGTATGTGGGCTACTTCCAGGTGGCTAATGGACGGGTTAAAATATTTTTAATCTGAATTCAATACGCAAGGTTGCAGAGGAGAAAATGATGATGTGACGGCGTTGGGCCGTTGGGCCGTCCGTAAACAATTCGTTTCCGGAGCAAATCTCTGAAAGTACTTGTCCGATTGTCTTCAAATTTTACACACAACACCCCTAGGGGGTCTAGTTGTGCCTTTTGGGGTATGTGAACTTTGACCTACTTCTGGTTCAGAACTATGACCTATTTAGACGTTTTGACGCGCACTTCGTTTCCGGAGCAGATCTCGAAAAGTACTGGGCCGATGACAGTCATATTGCACATACATGTTCTCTAAGGTCCCTAGTTGTGCCTTTTCAGGTTTTTGGACCTTGACCTTCAAGTTGACCCAGCACTTTGACCTAATTTATAACATCGGTAAATCCGACTGAAAGATTTTGCGGAATATCATGAAAACCGCTCAAGATAGCTACACCATTACTATAAAACAAATTGTGAGGTTTCAGGAGAGGATGCATCTTGAAAAATTTCAAATCGATAAAATTAAAAATGGCCGCCTATCGGCCATTATTCACCTCGACAGGCCTGATATTGCAGAATATCATGAAAACCGCTCAAGATAGCTACACCATTAATATCAAATAAATTGTAAGGTTTCAGGAGAGGATGCATCCTGAAAAATTTGAAGTTGATAAAATTCAAAATGGCCGCCTATCAGCCATTATTTTATTTGTAATAAAAAATGCTTACAATCAATTTTTTGCCATGACTTTAAAGCCAATTTTCTCCATTTTCATTTAGACCTATTCGCGTCCTTAAAATAGTCATAGCTGAGCTTCGGGTCAACATAATTTCATATTCTTGGTGTCATATTAAAGATCCAGCTCTGTGCTATCCAATGGTACCATTCACATAATTTATTTTTCCGACGTGAGACTCGCTAAGTGCAGATGGGTCACATATATCATTTTAACCCTCCGTGCTCTTTCTTATAGTGCCCTACAAAATAAAAACGGCATGTAAATCTGCTTGCTTTTCTGTTATTTTATAATGATATGATGATGTACCACAATCTTTTGCTGTAGAGGAACAATAATGCTACATAAAAAAATCCATCTGTATTGACAGCTGTACAGTAAAAATTTTGTTCATTATCGCTAATAGCTAAAAGCTATGCAATAGAATGCTTGCACGAGTTTGCGCAGTGAACAATTGTCTGATTAAAATAGTTCCGAGTTGCTCACTGTGTGGCTTGTTGTCATTGATAAGTGTGTAACAGTTGTCTGATTAAAACAGTTCAGCGTTGCTCACCGTGTGGCGTGTTGTTATTGAAAAAGGTGTATTGTGGCCAGTTGCTAATCAAATTTGAAATTGATCAGCAAAATATGTATACATCAATGATAAATGGGAGTCAAAGCTTGAAGAAAGAAATGCTAATCAAAAATGTTTTAACAATTTTTTTCCTGCTTTGTTGCCTAATAGTGTTAAGAGGTTCGTGGAGGGAATAAAACATGTATGGAAAATCACATTATTGATTGATAATTTGACTTTATTGTTTTAAGAGACTTACTGCTCATCTTCATGCAAAGAAAAAGCCTCCGTATGTCATCAATTTAGACCCTGCTGTTCATGAAGTGCCGTATCCAGCCAATATTGGTAAGTCCCATGTAGGAAAAAAAAAATAGTATATAAATAATAATGACATGATATTAAAGGAATTTATAAAATATAACATGTTAAGGTATGAGATGCAAAACATTGTTTCAAAAGGAATAATGTTCATTCTTACAATTTTTAGCAGAATTCATACATCGAAATAGTTGTCACTCGAAATATACAGTAAGTATGCCCCATGAAAAGGCTCATGACCAATAATTCTTCTGTATAAATTAAAGATGTTGTTTTGATTGCAGATATAAGAGATACAGTAAACTACAAAGAAGTTATGAAACAGTATCCTTGATACAGTACAACTGGTAATTTTAAGGGATCTAAATGTGATGGTACTTTACATCCCCAATTCCTTTGCCACATGTCACTCTCCTTGGTTCTTCATAATTTCTCTAGAATGTGCCAGGTTTAACACTACTTTGCAGTGCACAGGCAGGCTCTACTCGTCCAAGAGAACCTTATGAGGGTGCTAGTTCTTAATCAGGGTCTGTATTCTCGTACAAGATATGATATATCGTAGGCTTCGGACTGGTTGAGCCATCTCGACCAATTTGAAGCCTACGATATGTCATATCTTGTACTAGAATGGTCCCTGATGATGCGGTCATCCAGACACACAAAGCCTTACAATCTGGAGTTGAGCATTCTACCACAGAGGTTCCCCATGATATTGAATCTTGGACGGGGAAAAAAAAATTATCAGACAGAAACAGAAAATCTGGCACTCATGATGAATCTTGCTTATCTCATCCCTGACATTACCAGGTATTAACAGAATAACTAGTTCATCATTAATTACTTTTCTCATCAGACATCCTAGAAAATATTACAGACAATTACTTTATGTGACTGCAATTTTTTTTTATCATTTGTTCAATAAATAAAATAACACAGTGATAATTAAATTGTGGTCACATACCAAGCAGACACTAGACATTAAACCAATGCTGCTTTATTCTTGTCCTATTGTTTACGATGCTGTACCAACATTAAACCAACGTTTTCTTGTGTTTGCTGAGTATATCCCAATTTCAATAATCACTGATAGCCAGCTGTAGTTGTAAATTTTAGTTGAAATTATAGAAGGTGGATATCACTAGCGAAGGTGACCTGATCTTCTTGTCACACCTCGTAATTGGTCAGATGTTCCAGTGATGTTTTCATACACTGGAGCGACAAGTTAACCGTTCCATCACTAAGATGTTTAAATATCGATTCTATTTGTTGGTGATTGTTTTATTTGTAATCACAAAGGTGACATCCAGATTTTTCCAAACAAATTTATTTTGTGATGTTAAGACATAATGTTGATGCTGATCTAATGTATGTATCCCTGAATGTTAAAAAAAGATCTGACCTTAGCTTGAATAAACTTGCAAACATACATGTAACATACCCTCCACAACAGTATGGATTTATAATCATAGTGTGATAACGAAGTAGGTTTAAGCCTTCAACCAGCTATGCTACATGATAATACCCTTTGTCCTCTGTCATTTCTTGTCTGTTTGTCTGCTAGCAATAGATGACTTGATTTGTCTGTAGCAACAGAAGACTTGATTTGACTTGTAAATAATGTATCCAGCAGTCTGCTGTCTGTCTGCTGGCAGCAGACAGACAGATAGACAGACAGCAGTTGCTTGGCACTCATTATAATTATCTATTAAAATTAGAGATAAGAAAAGAGGATGATATATGCGCCTGACCACTGAATAACTTTTACAGGCATTATACTCTTAATCCCAAAACAAGTCCTCATGTAAAATCATATTGGCATTGCACAATTAGTGCATTATTTTATTATAATTAATTAGATTATCTCATCATAAATGTAGTATTAAAGAGATGAACAATATAGGGTGTATGATATCCTTGATGAAATTTCAGATATTCTCTTGGACCAAATGGTGGCATAGTGACCTCACTAAATCTGTTTGCTACCAGATTTGATCAGGTAAAATGTTTATATCTGTGTCAGAGCAACCTTTCCAGTGTAATAGTGGTAGCTGCTGATTGCAGATTCTACCGTGAGCCACATAAATTTATTTACTTGTTTTACCGATTCGTCGCCGAATACATATCACCTATAATAATCCAGTAGTAATCATATGCTCACTATCTATCTCATCGAGGCTGGCAATAGTGTGCTCAGAAAATTATTACTGGTATTGTTTATAAAAATTTAATAGTAATAATAAAAAAAACTTTTTAATATAATGTGTTTTAATATATATACATGTGCATGTACAAAAGGTCTTTATGTCAAGCACAATATATGTATTATAGAATTGTATTCATAATATGCTACACAATGCATTTCTGATACTAGGTATATATTATCTATTAATATTTTGAATTGTGTTTTAGGTCATCTCTTGCTTTAGCAGTGTGCAAATCTAGGTAGAGGCTCTATGAAGAATCCTCAGTAGACATATGTCTGTCATCTGGCTGTCAACAATTCACATAAAATTCCATCTTTTCCGTTAATTTCTGATGGTTTTCGATTCTGTTTGTTTTGTTCGATAGATCTAAGGATGCTTCATAAAATATCTACACAGATTTACCAAATTCATTTATTAATGAACTTATGAGCCAATAAAGCTCATGAGGTTCTTAGATCATTCAAAATGCATCTAATCTGTGAATTCTTCACGTATTTTGGATCTGATAGTTGTTTGATAGATCTAAGGATAGACCTAAGGATGCTTCACTAAACTTCTTCATAGATTTGGGAAATTTTTAAAGCTAATGAACTGATGAGCTAATTAAGAGATGACCTACTCGACCATCGGTCCTCTAGTCTAAGAAATTAACACCAGGCTTCTATCAGGGCCAGTGATCTTCAATCAGTTTTGCCACAGCACTGTCAGTCACATGTAGCCATTGTGATAAATTCTGTCCAGCAAAATGAGCAAGTTTTATAAATCTAAGGATGCTTCATAGAACTTCTTCACAGATTTGAGAAATGTTAAGCGCTAATGAACTTATGAGCTAATTAGACTCATTAGGACCTCAGATCATTCAAAATGCATGTAGTCTGTTAATTCTTCATGTATTTTGGATCAGGTGGTTTTGTTCGATAGATATAATGATGTTTCATAGAACTTCTTCATAGATTTCAGAAATTTCAAACACTAATGAACTTTGAGCTAACTAATGAGTTAATTAAAAGATGATATGGACCATTTACACCTTTCTATCTGGGCCAATAATCCCCAGTTTTTTCACATGCTGCCAGTCACGTATAGCCATTGTAATAAACTCCATCCAGCGAAATGAGGATACTTGGCCCAGTCAGTTGGCTAGATATTGCTGTGGCATTTGACAGTTATCAACATTTCTATTTATATTATTTATGGGCTAGTTTGTTTGGATTTCTTTCTTTTGGGGGATTTGTAGTCTCTGGCCACTTTTACTAGTGCTATGACAAGTCTGTATTTTGTGTGCCCTGGTTAGTCACTGGGTAATTCGTTGATAGAATGTGAATTTTTGTGAGTATTCCCCAGGTATATGTGAAAAGGCGATTAAATCTTGAATTATCACCAGTACACTCTGGGAATTCTTAGATTTAAACTTTGAACTATTTTTTTATTACCATCCTCATAATTAGCAGTACAATGTATAGATATTAATTGTGAACTTAGAACATAAAAAATCCTAAAGGTGAACATTGTTAAAACATGATTATGCAATAAATGCTATAAGTCAAATCATGCTTAAGTGACCTGTATGTGTGTATTTCCTATGTCTAGAAGTGTTTTCAACTATCAGACCACTCTGTCAGACTCTAATATATTTTTACTTAATAATTATTTATTGATACAGGTTATGAAATTCATCACAAGCAGAAGTGCTGAGTGTCAGTAAGTATTCTGTGCTTTAAAATTAAGCTAATGGCGGGGTAAGTTAAATAAAAGTGTTTTCTTAACAATCTCTATTTTATATGAGATTTCATTTACATCTGTTCGTCTATGTAATCTAGAAAGTATTTTCAAAGATGATTCCTCTTGACCTATTTTTTATGGTCAAAGCACAGGAAAAATAGCTTTAAAGCCTGAGCTTTCATATTCACAGCAATTGTGTATCTGTATAGGCACTAGATATTGTTCAGAGGCACATTGCATTTTTTTCAATTTTTTTTCTAGCATCATCTGAAGGTACAGTATAGATCAGTTCTGATTTGGAGTGAACAGACTCGTGCCCAAGTGGTCCGACAAGTTAAATGTCCTGACTGGACTGACAAAGCATGGCCAAACAATTTCCGGAATAATTTCCCAAATGTCTCCCAACAGCTTTCAATATGTATAGTGATTACTAGGTGAGGCCTAAACAGGGCTATACACTAACTGAATAAATCTTCTTGCCCAAAGAGAAGAAAAAAATTTGGGGTACTTGCCCCCAAAATTTATCACTTGCCCGACTTGCCACTGACATGCTTTGTCTGTTGTGACAATCACTGAAATTTAAAATGCTGCAAATTGAAGCTATTGTCCAGGGGCCACTGGCTGTAATTTTGTACTTGCCCTCACCTAAAATCAGTTGCCCCGGGCAATCGACAACTGTTAGTGTCGAGCCCTGGCCTAAATCTTGCCAGGACTTGAGATTGTCCCAAGTAGTCTGATTTAACATGAATATTATGTCGGGAAAAGTAGGCCATTTTCTTGTCAGGTCATTCGGACGTGGCCTGACTTTGAACTGATCTGTACTGTACAGAATTTTTCTTAATAGAAATTGTGTAAGTGTATTGTGTCAATAGCCGGACATTATTTCAAGGTTAAAGCATGCATATGATAAAATAAAGAATTTTATCCTAGAAAAACATGCATTAGGATTGCATTGAACGTAAATCTATAATCTGGTGGTAATGCAGTGTGCAAGTGTAGGAGTAATTACTTTTAGTTATTCCAATGGGTCTTTAATTGAATAAAATTTGAAATTACAGGTATGTTTTAATCGATACACCTGGTCAGATAGAAGTCTTTACTTGGTCAGCTTCAGGAAACATAATAACAGAAGCACTGGTGAGTGTGTTCTCTTTGATAAACATTTTAAAAATGTAATAAAATGTAAGTGATGATGATTTGTTGTGAGCATTAATAAATTTCTTGTATTTCTTGTGAATAATTTGTACCCACTTTTGTAAAGTGGCAGGTACACCCTTTCATATCCAAGAGCCAAATTATTTTTATTCTATGCACACTGGCTCATAATTATGGTGACTGATTATTGGTACATGTAATGCAAGTCTTGATGCTAAAATGGAAGAATTCATAAATAATAATTGATAACTAATCTCGTAAAATAGCCATACCTCATTTAATGTTGAATGAGAAAAAAATGTGATAAAAAAAGCATGATAATCATGTGTTTACAGACTACATATAGCACAATAGACTGATATATGATTTCAGGCATCTGAATTTCCCACTGTTGTTGTTTATGTGATGGATACTGCTCGGAGTGTTAATCCTGTTACGTTTATGTCCAACATGTTGTATGCGTGCAGTATACTCTACAAGACCAAACTCCCTTTCCTTGTGGCTATGAATAAGGTGAGAAGATTGTGTATGTGCTTGGACTATCTAAACGTATATTACTGTGAGGAGAAAATAATCTTCAGTAGGCATAATCCTTTCAAAATATTGCGATTGCGCTGTGTTTGATTGCCAATGATATATTTTACCCTTATGCTGCAGAATTTGTTGTTCTATTTGAATTTCCAACCTGTATATGACACAAACAATTATACAGCATTTGACAAAATATGCATTTTCAAAATTGTATTATTTAATGAGCTTCCTTTAATAACTTTTTATAAATATCAGCACATTTTGTTCTTTGAAACATGCTTGGAATAGATATGTAGCTGCATTTTTCGCACTGCTTTAGCACATCACTTGGATTCTGAAAATAGGAGATAAATGGTAAGTGAAAGTCCGCATATGCTACTATAGATCTGTGTGTGTGCTACTTGCTATACACTGCCCCCCTTTTTTTCAACCTATTTTAAATAAGCTTGTGATTGGCCAGTTTATAAAACACTGTCCTGCTAGACTTTCTCTGATTGTCTGTTCTCTGATTGTTTGTCGCATAAGTGTCAACTGGCGGCTGAAAACTAGGTTGGCCAATGGTGGAGTGTTTCTCGGGCACAATTTGAAATTCCTTGTTTGAATGTGTGCAGCCGGAGACAGAACACTGCGAATGAGTGTATACTTGCTATTACAATTTTTTTTAGAAGGTGAATCTTGAATATGGTGTTTGAGGACTGACTATTTGTATGATATTTGAGAAGAATTTGATTTTTATGTTAATTATATATATTATACATTAATAATATGTGAGTTGAGATATATTGAGATTAGTCTTATACCTACATATTCTTATTAGTGTTTATAATGATATATTAATTAGACTAGTGTTTATAATGATATATTAATTATTTGAAATATCTATGTTGCAGATTGATATTGTGAACCACCAGTTTGCTGTTGAATGGATGAATGATTTTGAGGTTTTCCAAGAAGCTCTCGAGCAGGAAACATCATATGTGTCAAACTTGTCTCGTTCCATGAGTTTAGTACTAGATGAATTTTACAACAACCTAAGGGTAATGATTGGGTGATATGATATGATTTTATTCGAAAACTTGTACTACTTTTACTTTTGATAATAAATCGTAATCAATGGATATAATTTGTATGAAATCATATTGTCAATTGGATAATGTGTCAGATATTCTTTTTCAGACAGTAGGTGTTTCTGGGGTGACAGGATCTGGTATACCTGAATTTTTTACTGGCATAGAGGCAGCAGCAAAGGAGTATGAAACGTTAGTCTGTTCATATATTTTGTAGTACACAAGATAATAGTGTTTGGCACAGGCAGATCAATTTAGCTCTCTTTAAAATGCTACAGGGACCAGCTCACCACCTAATTTTATTCACGATTGTTACAGTTAAATCCTGTCAAATGATGAATGGCACCAGCAGTTATTGAATTTTAACTTTTTCTCCAAACTACATAGTTGATAATATTTCTACACTTAAACAGCTCGACAATAGTTGTGGAAATTGGTATCTTGTGAACATGATAATCAAGTGGAAAATTAAATGGGGTCATAGGCAAGTCAAACCATTTGTCAGTTATTAATTTTATCCAACTAGTGCGGGAGAATTTTACTATGTGATGCAAGGCTTCTGATTGTCTTATGACATACCCATGATTCAGTTTGTTCCAACTAACTCAGTCTCGTATGTTATCTCTTGTAGAGACTACAAACCAGCTTATGAGAAGTTAAAGCAAGAGAAAGCGGCAGAACTTTTAGCTAACCAACAAAAACAGCTGCAAAATTTACAGAAAGATGTCGGGAAAGATGTAGAAGTTAATATGGCAGGTACTGTGTAATATCTCCCAGCTACGTTTACTGTAGTTGCGGATCACCTAATAATTAATTATGGCTCCCATCCCAGTAAACACAAAACATTTCTATAACATTTATACAACGTCGGCCCAACGTCTTCGACGTTGGTCCAACATTGTATAAATGTTATACAAATGTTTTGTGTTTACTGGGATAGTATCGTACTTGTGCTTCCAGTTATTTCTAAATCTCCACAAACCACGTGGTGGAGACATGTTGTTTAGTGATTATGACCTTAGCACTCCTGATTTTGTTTTGTACGGACTTACCTACATGGCCTCCGAATTAATAGGTTTTTGTTGCAATTCAGTGGTTGCAGCCCTTTTTTATTTTTTCCAGATCTTATGAGTGCGTTATCTCAAGTACTACTAGTCTGAATCAATCGTATGTGTGGCAATTACCTGCCTAACCATGAAATTAAAAGGTTATGGTCATACTTAAGTGATTTTAATAAAACTGGCGGTCATTGTTTAATTTTTAGACCTTTTTATCTCATAAACCGCAAGTCCAAATTAATCCTGATTTCAAATGTAGACACTCACCTGCCTGGTTAAATGAGAAGGTTTTCATTGCAGTTCAATGATTTTAAAGAAAGTGGTGGCCATTTTTAGCCCGCATTTTAACTTAAAAAGTTGGGCTATTGTAATTGAACTTCAGCGATGTTGGCGTTACCATTTCCTTGACAAGTTTTTCATGTTTTCTGCTCAAATTTGTTCTGCATGCTGATAATGGCCAGTTCTCGGTCAAGTTCAATAATGGTAGCGGGCTCTTGTTTATTTTTCCAGCCAGAAAAACTTCTTTACCAAAGGTCAAGGTCAAAGGTCAAGGCCAAAGATTTAAACAAAATTATTAGTATTACATGTATTATTATTCAACAATTTGACTTAAACGCTCTACAGTTGGCAATACATATCTGATCTTCACCAAAATAGCTAATTCGTATCCAAGATGGCCATGATTCTTTTCCTTACAAATTAACATTTTCTACAGTCGACAATATTGATCTGATCTCTAATTTTTTTCTGAACATTTTCTCACGAATTACCATGTTTAAGTTCAAGATTTGGTTAATTTACATGTCTAATATGGCTTTTCCTTTCAAATCGACGTATAAAATCACTTTACAGTTGCCAATATTGATCCGATCTTCGCCATATTTCATCTGAACATTGCCTCACTAGCAGGGCTCGAAATTGGCCCCGTCCGATCGTCCGAGATGACCAAAAATCTGGGAAGGACGAGTTCAGTTTCAATGAGCTTGTCCTACTGGATGAGTGCCCCTGCTTTACAATTATCAGGAAGGACAAGTTATATTTTTGGGAAGGACTAGTCGATTTTTTAGATGGTTGTCCAACTGGACAAGTGGAAATTTAGTCCAATTTCGAGCCCTGACTAGGTGTTCAACTTGGAGAATTGGTCAATTTGCATATATCCTATATCGCCTTCCTTACAAATCAATGTACATGTACATTCTCTACAGTCACCAATACTTATCTAATCTTCATGAAACTCTCTCAGACCATTCTCTGATTATTTACCCTGTTTAAGTTTGAAAATTGGCTATTTTATATCCAAAATGGCTGCCGCTGTCGCTGTCATATCTTTGTGAATCTTTCTCAGATCATTGTCTGACTGATTATCCTGATTATTTTTTTTAATTGGCCGCCATCACACATCCAGTATAATTATATCCACATTGTTTTTGTATTGGCAATCAACTTTTAATTGTGGAAGGTGGAGACTATCAGATTTGCCATGTAAATGTAACATCTAGTTTAATAACATCTTTCAACTGAGAATAGTTTGTTTCGCCTAGCTTCTCAACTGTCAATTCTTTTCTAGAACAGTTAGAGCTCTCTTGTATCTTACAAACCACCAGTCATAATCTTGTTAATTCTTCGGAGGGACACACACAGTGGATGATGAAACTGTTTAGTAAATAGATAAATGTTTTGAATTCCAGGTCTTTCACTAAAATCTCAAATGACTACTGCTCCACGTGCCAGCGGTATGTATCTGACGCCTGGAGGAGGTGATGATGATGAAGAGGAACATGAAGTTGTCTCTGAAGATGGTAAATAACCTGATCTAATGTTAAAAGTTTGAACACTAGACTTATGTAGACATGATGGTTTATTCCCACATTTACAGTTTTGAATAACCCTTTCTGCGCAGGTGAAGCTTTCACCATTGTTCTGCTAGGCCTGTATATACATGTATACATATAGGCCTATATTTTGTAACCCCCAGAGCACTGATGATGACTATTCCATTTTGTGTGTTTAACTTTTTATTATCACTTGTATAGCATTGATAACCAGTTGTTAAAAGTAAAATATGCCTTTAATCTTAAAACACTGATATATGTCGGGACCTAAGTTTCACAAATCACATACATTTTCAGTCACTTGAAGCTGTGTACATTGTATCACTGTAGGATATACAACCTCAAGTGATTGAACATTTATAGCTCAGTGCTACATGGGGTAATTTTTCTCTGGTGAAATAAAATAAATGCCAAGTGCTGTAATTGATAAAATATTTTGGTAGATGCTTATGTTAGTCAAATAATTAAATTTGGATATTTTTCTCATGAAAAGTGTGTTCAGATCTTATAGATCTTAAACATCAGTTATAAAATAAAAATGCCATAGTTTTCAAATCGATTTTCCAATTGCTTGAATTGACTGGGAAATAGTTGTAAAAATATAATTGTTCTGTTGGTGGCCCTATGGTTGCGACACAACTTGTATCTTGATGGGTCTCCAGACATACTTGGAATATGTATCAATCTAATGTATGCAACACCAAGGCAAATTGTTCCAAATATGTAAAGGTCTATCAGGTTGATTAAGAGTCAAGTGTGATCAAACGTGATTAAGATTTGGCACTACTATTTTATGTCACTTCAACACTGTCATAGCAGGCACCACCTACATGTATACACCATTCTATTTAGTTTGTGTCTGGTTGGAACAAGCCAAGAGAATGTTTGACCATTCAAACCAGAATTAGACGTCAAAAACAATCCTGCTAGTTGTGTTTTATTTCTGACCAGTGACATAGGGTTAGGCTATGTATGGTCTAATTCAGCTGTGTCACCTTCAGCCCCTGATCACGGCGAATTCAAAGAGCCCAGTTATTTCAAGTACGATTGGTTTAACTTGGTAGGAAAGAATTGCTACTACACCTGATGATGAAATTCTCTGGTGAGACGTGAATTTGTCCGCAAAATCCCTGAGGTATACTTATACGTATGTATCAGGCGGGCCAAAGATAACTCAATGTGCGTGCTGTCTTATAACATTTGATGATATGCGTACTTCTGACTGTGTATAGTGGTTGAGATGCCCTTGGAGCTTCGAAAAGTTGTCATGGTCTTTTGTGGCCTTGTCAGATTACTGATTGTTGTGTTGTACAGAACAACATTGTGCTATATTAGTTTGTAACAAATCCATGTCAACAACATTGGACCTCTTTATAATATTTTTTTCAGATGAAGATGAGAAGAAAGAATACAAGTCATTCAGATCGTTTTTAGACAGAGAAAAACAAAAACAGCAGGATCGTGGCGCAAAACGAGTAGAAGGTGGTGACAAGACGACGTGACCATAGTTATATAGATTGTTGTGGCTGATATGAGCTTTTCTATCTGACTGATACCTAGTGGCATTGGCACAGATATTTTTTTATAATGAACATTTCAACATTATGATATAGCAAGAAGAGATGCTACCCTTTCTGTGTTAATATTCAGATATACTCTCCAGATAAGTTGTGTGTAACTATGTGGCCCTTGAAATTAAGGTTATCTCCTAACTTTTAAAACGAAAATAAGAAGATAATCTTTATTTTAAGATTCCTAGTGGGATGGGGCCCATCCCACTAAGAATTTTAAAATTATGATGATCTTAACTTTCTCCTATTTTCATAGTTAAGATAATTCTAGTGAAAATAATTTTAAGATTCTTAGTGGGATGGGCCCCTGATGCTAATTTAGGGTGGTTTGTAATCATATTTCAAATGTTTCTGCAGCTGTCACTATTTTTCTCATAATGTTTGATTCTGTTTGAGAGATATCCCATCAGTTTATGTTTCTGCGCTGGCGTGGTAAATATACACATTGTAATTCTGAATTGGGAAGTGAAAAAGTGGTTTTAATTGAACATTGCTTTTGACCGATTTCACTCCAAGTAATGCTAGCGGCAATTGTATGAGATGTGTTGTTTTCTAATGAAATAATTGTGTATTGCATTAATAAATGCCTACGTAAATAAATGTCACAAAAGAATACAAATTTATTAGATTACACTATTTTTATCCTGGTTGTTAATAGTTCGTTCTTTCTTTTGTATACATGCGTGAACAAATAAATTTAAAATATCACACTAAGAGGCAAGTGAAGAAAACTTGGAAGTCATATGTTAACAATACATAAGCAAATTATGGTACTTATGCTAATTACTTTATTTTAAACTGTTTATCCCCCGCCCGTAGGGGAAGGGGGGTTTTAGTCGCGACAGGATTCTGTCCAGCGTCCGGCATCACGTTTTCTTGTGGGCGCAAAAACTGCTGGTCATTTTTTTGAAATTTTAACATGACATTCCTAGCAACATAGGGATGTGCAAGTGATTTTTTAGAGATGTTACTAAAATTCAAAATGGCCGCCAGAGGTCAACAAAAACTCTAAAACTTAACGTCAGATATATTCAAATTTTACTATCACATTCCCCATGATATGGAGATGTGCAGGTGACTTTTTTAAGGTTTTACTGACATTCAAAATGGCCGCCACAGATCAATTTTAATTTTTTGGGGGGTGCAAAACTCAAAAAATTTGTTTGGTCAAATTTTTTTCGAAATTTTAATATCACATTCCTAGCAACATGAGGATGTGCAAGTGATTTTTTAAAGATTCTACCAAAATTCAAAATGGCCGCCAGAGGTCAACTACAATTTTTTTTGTGGGCGCAAAAACTCTGAAACTTAAAAGTCAGAAATTATTCTAATTTCAATATCACATTCACCACAATATGGAAATGTGCAGGTGACTTTTTCACGGTTTTACTGAAATTCCAAATGGCCGCCACAGATCAACTTTAATTTTTTGAGGGGCACAAAAACTTTAAAAAATTGTTTGGTCTATTTTTTTTGAAATTTTAACATCACATTCTCAGCAACATGGGGATGTTCAAGTGATTTTTTAGAGATGCTACCAAAATTCAAAATGGCCTCCAGAGGTCGACTCCAAATTTTTTTGTGGGCGCAAAAACTCCAAAATATAAAGTCAGAAATTATTTAAATTTTACTATTAAATTCCCCACAATGTGGAGATGTGCAAGTGATTTTTTTATGGTTTTGCTGAAATTCAAAATGGCCGCCATGGATAAACTTCATATTTTTTTGTGGGCGCAAAAACTGAAAAATTGAAGTCGGTAATAATTCACATTGTACAATCACATTACCCACCATCTTGAAATGTTCATGTGATTTTACTGAAATTTAAAATGGCCACCACAAATCGACTTTTTAAATATTTGTGACCGCAAAAAGTCTAACCTTATTTATGATATAGGACTTCAACCTCCTGTTATGTACAAGAGAAAATAAATTAGCAGCCTCGCTCTATATGTAGAACAATAGTAAAATCGTCATCAGGTAAAATTCGCATTAAACTTGCTTCGGATGAACAAAAAACTACATTTCTCTCAGTAACACCAGCAAATTCCGTTCGTCACGGCAATTTCGCAAGGTTTTTTCTTCATATATTTTGTACTGGCGCAGCAATGCAAATGGTCGTCTTTTCTACTAATTAGTGTTATGGAGCAGTAAGAGAAACTTTCACTATAAATTTATTGCTTGTGGCAGCATAATAATTAACAAGACTTCAAAACGTGAATGACAGGAATTGCATTAAATAACCCCTTTAAAAACAAACTGCCAGGAACTTTTTTCAAATATAATGCACAATGGAGACATACACGTATATCAGAAGACATATTTACACCGAAAATTATTAACTCATTGATCTGGGAAGACAGCTTTTTGTATTGTCCGTCACGGCTCAAAAAGATATTTCAGCTATGAATGTGTTGCCAAGGGGCCAAGTTTTTTGAAAAACCGACAAAATTTAGAGAATCAAATCTACCCGGATGTTTTCTTCAAATTAGAATCTTGATTTAGATAAGAATCTTAAAATTCGAACCATTTGGTTGATACATTAATGATATGACCCATATATATTTTTTGTTCATTTGATTGTAGGCCTATTGTGAATAAATCCGTTATATGCGTATACCCAACCCTCGCACAATGTGTCAGCCCCCCCGACCGATTCACAAGATGACGGAGTTTAAGACTGATACTCTAGGAGGAACCTCTCGCCATCGTCCACTGGTCTTGGGGGTGACACGTTATGTGCGAGGGTAGTGTACATGTAGGCCTACATGAAAGTGTATGTCACTTATAATTTCGACTCCACCTACGAGTTATATACGGAATACGGCGTTCGCTCAACGGTTTGTGCTCGATCACTGAAGTTAAGCAACGTCGCGCCCGGTTCATAATTGGATGGGTGACCGCCTGGGACTGTCAGGTGCTGTATACACTCGTGGTGTTTAGAGAACCACGTAAATCAGATGGCTCGTCTGACTGACTTTGAGTTGGACGTAAAAGAACCTCAATGGACGTAGGCGCAGTTTCCACCCGGCGAGACCCTAAAAAATCCTCAACATGGAGTACTTGTCACATATATAAGGCCATGAATGATAACAGGCCTTGCTAAGTTACTCCCGTGGCGCGCTAGCACAATAGTGCGTACTGCCAAGTAATATACAGATACTAACTAACGTATTCCAGGAATATCTGAGGTGAAGTGTATGCCTATAGAATATAATGTAGAGTATACTGTAAATAAGACGGACTGAACAAATGATGACAACAGACAGATTAAAAAAAAATCCCTTATGTAATGTGCTTGGGAGGGTTGTTAACCGCACGATTTTGTAATACATATTTAAGTTGTGTCTGTAATAACTTAACATGCATGCGGCTATGTGCGCGCAAACCCAAATTATCAGGCCAACATTGTTTAGATTTATTTTTCACCTAGCTGTACTTCTAGCTAAACACCAACTGGATAATAATAGTAGGCTGTTTCTATAATGTTATTTTTTGTTGATTAAAAATTAGCAGCTCGGTTTGTGTGGTGTGTAGTGGTGGTAGATTATATTTGCACTTGTTTTCAGCTGATCCGTATAACGTCAGAGATAAAAGTGACGCTGCACAATTTAGGATATTGAGCATGGACCGAGTTCTGAGAGGATTTTAAGACAAGTTAAGTTATGAGGTAAGCTACATAAATGTACTGGTTAAGATGGACTATCGTCTCAGAATACAGTCCCTGATGAAGGAGCCGTACAATTAGTATATTTAGCTTGCAGGGATATCACCTCTTTGATAATCAGAAAAGTATTCTATTTTATTCAACCAAGTTTAGGAAACGGCTTTCTCGATTGCGTTCTAGATATCGGGACCATTTCTTTTTTAGGTGAGTCTGTTGTCTTTCTGGTGTGCTGGGGTGACGGCTTTCCCAGAGGTTGCGGGCCAGGGTAGACATTCTTAGTGGTATCTGTCAGGGTAAGGGAGGGTACTACAGGAACGGCGGGGTTCTTTTCTAGTTTTGGCGTGGCTGTTCTACTATCTGTGTTAAGACGTGTGGCTGGTGATAATGTACGCCTGGTCGACGACGATGTCTCTGTTGAGCTTTTATCACCATGTAAATCTGAGAATGTAAAACCATCGTTATTGTCATTCATGGACGATGATTCACGGGAGACTGGAGGTAACAGAGGACTTATCTTACCCTGTTTATCAGAGGGACTACCACCAATAACTCTATTCTGCACTTTGGCAAAATCTGCTAACCGTTTTTGATTCATTCTGAGCGCTTTAATTTGGAACTTGAGTTTGGTAATGTCTGATTCCCTTTCTTTGAGATCACCACGCAGGAATGCTATATAGGTGGACACTTTCTCAAGTGCTACCCTAATCAACGTGAAGCCATCTCTCATTCTAGTCATACGTTGCTCTAGCTCATCACCAATACCTGATTCTCCACCCATTACGTTCATGTGTATCCCTAGTCTGTTTTGTTTCTCTGGCTCATCCAGACCCAGCGCTGATTGAGTGTTTGTCATGTTTAATGCCACTGATATTCTATTGACGTCCGTCATGAACAGCTTGATGATGTCCTCCACCGAGCTCATGCTCTGGTAGTAAGCTATCTTAATGGGCTGATTGCGATCCTGTATCCGCATGGCATGAAACAACTCTTTTCTCTCCTTTTCTCGCTCTTCCCTGAGAGAGGCCAGCTCTTGCTGCAGACTATATAGCTGTGTAAACACCATGTTCACGTTCTGCTCCAGCAGACTCACCCTCACATTGTCTGCATTGGATCTGTGGAGCAGTAAAACCATCACACAATACAAGGTATGCCAGTTTTGCCTTAAAAAGCCAAAAGGTGGTAACCGCTTACTTTATAAATAAACAGTTGTTAGTGCCTTCGGGCTTTGCAGAGCAGAATAATAAAACTTTTTTTTAATTTAATGAGATAGTTATCCGCAATATTGTGTTTACTGTTTAAAATCGTGGATCTGAAACCATCTGAAAAGTTTAAGTTATGAGCTGAGCTGCTAATTCATTACATCAATGTGTTGGTTGAGATGGGCACAATAAAAATCTTTATTCTGAAAAAACTTTAAAGTAAATTGATAGGGTTAACACGTTCATAGCCTATTTTAGGACTACAGTTTAGCTCACTATGTCCTACATATAGGCCTATAGTTAGCTATGGTAAAATACATTTATATAATTTCGTATAAAATAGCCTACATACCTGGCATTATACTCGCTCTCCCCGAAGTGTTTGAGAATTCTAACATTTATGGATTTTATTTGTCCGTCAAACATCTCCACACGACTGAGAGATAGAGCGTTAGATCTTTCACTGGCGTCATTGGCAGCTATCAGCTTGTTCATCTCTGTTTCATGTTTTTCGTTTAGTTTTTCCATTTCATAGTGCAAATTGTTGATATCACTGAGATTATTTTCTATTTCCTGGCGATTTAGTTGAATCTCTTCATTTAATGTCTCTGTCTGAAATAAGGTGCTGTGATTTAATATTTGGTAGTTTTATATACCCGGTAACAAAAGCTTTGTTGTGCAATGCAGATGATTTTGCCAACAATACACGATTAACTATGTTATTATGAAACGATAATCCCAACCATAGGCACCCCCTTTCCACACTCCCTCGCTATGCTATAGTGTAGATGGGGAGGTGTGGGTGTGGAAAGGGGTGCCTATGTTCCAATCCTATAAATAATCATGGGCATGCGAAAAATCATAATTAATAATAATTTATTTCTCTTGAAAATATTATATAGCCTGTCTTTGCGGGTCATTTAATCTTCCGATGATTGCAAATCTGGAGGCAGGTGTTTTTTATTGTATGGTGCACTATTAAGCTCTATAAGAGAAATCTTTGAAATCGTTTCGAAAAGAATATGATTTAGTCCCGACTCCGTATTCATTCATAATTTAAAAAAAGTCATTAAAAAGCAGTGATAAAGTTTAATAAGGTAAAAAAACTGAGCTTTTAAAGACGCTAACAAAAGACGGATCCACTGATGCTCACTGAACTAGCGTTATTATTATTAGTTATTAGATTCTGACCTGTTTCATCAGTTCACGGATTTTTCTATCCTTATGTACATCATCCTCCAATACCTTGTTACGCTCATCTACCAGTCTTACACGTTCACTGGTCGCTTGTGTCCACGACTGCCCAACTAGGAGCTCGTTAAACTAATGCAAACAAATAATGCTGAATAAAGTCAGGGAAATTCTTGGGTTTGTTTTAACTATATTGAATGAAATCGTACTGTGCAATTTTCTTGAAGTTCTCACCACACATTGGTGGAATTTCTCTGGTAAAATAATCTTTATTGCTCAGCAAACACAATAGTTTGATCCAGTCCCAGCAGACAACCGACTTTAAACCTATGTCGGCCCAATGTTGGCCTACTGTCTTCGACGCTGTACCAACATTGGGCCGGCATAGGTTTAACGTTCCCTGTTAAAGGGGATGTTGTCTCGATGTTGGCCCAGCGTCGCAGACGGTGGTCCAGCATCGAAACTGCATCAACGTCTCGTGCTCGCTGGAGAAATGCTAATTCATTTTAAATACAATTTTATACTTAGGCCTAAGATAACATACTACTATAATAGCGCAAGATAATTCAATTCATTGCTAGTATACAGGGGGATGTGAACATTTACATTCGCAGCGGTAGGCCTACAATAACAAGTTTGCAACTTCTCCAAAATAATTATTCTTAATATTTAGAAAATGCAGGTGAGTAATAATTGTGTCAAATTGATTTCCATGGTATGGAGAAGTGCGTGAGGTGAGGTCAAACAATTTTGATTAAATAGGCTATATAACGTTTACCGAAACAGCAAACGATATATAAGCTGCTGCACCCCACATGCCAACTAACGGAGATGTGATCGACAGTTCTGTGAATAAATTCTAAAATACTTTCTAAATCACAATGCCATTTTTCTCCACATATCACTATTTTCCCACTCCAAGCGATAAAAAAGAATTGATGCAGCTTTTACTATACGCTGCTGATTTGCATAATTCCATGATTAAAGTTTACTTTTGTATCATTATGATTAACGATTCACACTCTTTATGTTATCTAATTTACATTTTCACCCACTTGAAGTTGTGGATCGCGGTAGCGAGTGAAAATTACTCGTATTTGTTTAATTTGAAACAAAAAAATACAAATCTTGATGCTGAAGCACACATTTTATTCCGAGTGACTGTGACTTAACCTGCTAATTAAACAAATTAAAACTAATATATTCGTGTTTATAATAGTCGTGCTTAGCGCTTAAAGGGTTAATTTCACCTTATCTTTCAGCATACACACTAAATGCCGCTGTTCAGTTGGTGATAACACACGGCTCAACTTGGGAAACTTTTCCATAATTGTGCGGAATGCTGGAGCCAGATCCTTCAGCTCTGTAGATCCTGCGACAGAAAGCAAATGTACATATAACATACGTCCCTTAACAGCTAAGGTGCTCTATGTGCCACTAATGTGAACGGTATACATGTAGGCTTACAACATTTTTGCTGCCAATTTTATTATGCACCACGTGGCATATTGGTAGCATTGTCCATGAATAGATGAATTTAATTAATTAATTAAATTCAATATAATTAATTAGGCCTAATTAATTATTATTTAATAATTATTATTAATTAATTATTTTGATTAATTAATGGGACTTTAAGCATTTTTCGTTTGGGACGTGAACCTGGTGCTGTCTGGCTGTAATATCGGAGCTCGTCCTCCGCTCTGGAATTCAGGTTTCAAAGAAAAGGTTTAGGGCCTACTACCCACCCACTCATGATTCGTGAATATTTTTAGTATTGTGGCGAGCCTCTGCGACTGAGAGGTAGTGTGTTCGGTCTCAAATCGCCAGGGCTCGAATTTCGAATCTTGTGTCTGGAAGGCAGTGTCATTTAACCATTCCCATGGTCCTAGACCAATTTAGCATGTATACATGCATGTGCACAAATGTGGCCTTAAGCCCTCTTCATGCATTTTTAGGACACATTTCTGCACATTGGCCCTCAGGCTAAACTGGACCAGAATAGTTTCCTCCTGAGGGGTGGTGAGATGGATCTAATAACACTATTATCTAGATAAAGAATTCGAAATTCGAGGCCTGACAGTCGAGTACGCTACAGCTCGGTCGGTCACGGAGGCTCCCCACAATAATTACTCTTCATAAGCTAATGTCGGCTAAATGTTGGGCCAGCGCCGTAGGAAAAATTTTGAGAGCCCATCGCAAAAGTATATTGAATATTTCAAAAGCTAGACTATCTGAATAATGTCCCCGTCACACCAGGCCACGTTCCCACCACGTCCACAAAAAAGCGACAGGACGCAGTAAGGACTTGCACAACGCCGTGGGAACGCAGTAGAAACCGATAAGGACGTGATGTGGCCTCCATGGACGCAGAGGACGTGGAGGAACATTGAACATGTTCAAAATTTACGTAGCGAGGACGTAGTGGGGTCAGAACGCCGCGCGGTCTTCATAAGGACGTAGTAACAACGCTTTTGACGCAGTTACGATGTAACCAAAACATCGTGGCAACTTGATTGACGTAGTACAAGCGTGGCATGGACGGGAAACAGTGCATACCCTTCTGATGACGTTCTTACTGCGTTCTTTCCAAGTCCACGGAGTTGTTACCAGGTTGTCACTACGTTCTTTCTACGTCAACCGAGACCAACCCACGCTTTTACTATGACCACTGTACGTCCATACCACGTTCTAGAAGACTGCATTACGTATTTATTACGTAATAACGGTGCTCATTACGTCTTGGCCACGTCTGTATCAGGTTGTCACCGCGTCCACATAGCGGACAGATAATTAAGTATAAATACTGGACCTAATTCTTCAGACCATTCACTTCAGATAACCATCTATCATTAAGATTATTACCCGGTACATGTAGTATGACTAATGCTGTAATATTTTCTAATGAATAATATTATGATGAAATTTTATCAGCAAAATAAATAATAAATCTGAAAAAACGAACATGTTACATTTTTTTACATAGGGAGACCTAGTTATACTTTATAGTTATTTATGTATCTAAAATTTTACTCATCATACTCATTGCAAAATAAAATTGAAAAGTTTTTATTTTGGTTTGTTTTTGTCAGATCTGTTCCGTAGGCTGACATGTTAATTTTTTTTTTATATTAAGTAGTGCAATATACGCAAATACACAATATTATATTAAACACCTAATATTTCCACCCAAAACTTCATCTTGTCTTTTCGTTTGCTCGATTGGTCGTTTGTTAAAAAAAATGCTCGTTCTTTTTATTATGATTCAACTTTTTTTAAGCTTTTTGGTGGTTGGTAAATCTGTGAAATGTCAGAATCAAGCGTAATTAATCTAACACTTAATTATGAAAAAAAATATTTTAAAAATTATTAAAATATAAGGCTTATTAACAATTATTTAATTAATTAATTAACAAATAGTTAACAATTAATTGATTAATTAACAATTGATGTTTTCCACTTAGCAAATTTACTATAGGAGATCGGAAAACCCAGTGCCTACGTGGTAAATGCGTGGTGAGCGCCTGGTGCGAACTGGTCGGGCGTAGTAATAGCGTAGTGAAGACGTAGTAAGAACTTGAAGGACGTGACCATGAACGTGGTAAGGAGCTAGTGGGGACCTGTAGGACGCATTGTAAACCTGGCGTGGACGTAGTTAGGACGCAGTGAGAACACAGAAAGGACGTAGTATGAACTTGAAAACTGCATATTTTACATTTTTGACCACGTCCACCCTACGTTCAGCCAACTTGTATATATTTTTTGTGAACGTGGTGGACGTGGTGAAAACGTGGCCTGGTGTGACAAATAATTAAGACACCTTACCAAAGTGGGAGACAAACCCGCGAGCTCCTGCATGGCAGACAGACATATGGTTAAACATCACACCTGTTTGGCAGCAGTGTTGGTACTATTTTTGGCTCTGAGCTAGGGTTTGCGCTGTGGTAAGTGAATATTACCTTACGTCGCTTTCTGCTCAATTATGGCCATATCACAATAGAAGGAAGCCCGAAGTCGGTACTATGTCCTACTCTTATTGAGTGTGTGCGCCATAGTAGGTGGATAGTTATAATAATAATAAAAATCGTTCAAATGGTCAATTAAAAAAAAAGATTCATTGAAACTACACTCGCAATTTAGGAGAAACTATCTAGACCTATATGCTTTTTATTATTATACTATCAAGTGTAATAATTTTGTGTTCAAATCATATGGCCTGGGTGCAAAATGATCGCATCGCCTTAGTATTAAAAGGTCGCTTCTAATGAGCAAACACGGGAAGATAAGCCCGGAGAACCTCCTGAGGATGGTGAGATGACACTGTCCTCCAGACACAGTATTCGAAATTCGAGCCTTGGCGGTTTGAGGCCGAGCACGCCACCTCTCGGTCAGGGAGGCTCCCCACAATACTGAGTTTTACGAGTGGATGGTGAAGAAACATTTTTGGTTCTTTTAAACCGCCGCGACCGGGAACCGAGCCCCGAACTCCAGCGTGAAAGGCAGCGGTGCTAACCATTACCGTATGGCCCCCGCCCTGGGCCAGCGTCGTAGACGGTGGACCAACATTACACCAGCATTGGGTGAGCATCTCGTGTCTGCTGGGTATTGGTGTCTGATACGACCTTATGAACACAACGAGACGATATATTGGCAATTAGGGACATAATTAGACGTAAGGACATTACGTGACAACTGGCATCAGTCGTTATCGATCTCTAATAGTCAGAATGAGTTAGAAAAAACACAATTCCCTTATTGACAAAGTACGTGCTAGTCATCCTTGCTATAGCCTAGCGTCTCCCACGCAAAATAACAGATGTAAGCTAGTGGTAGCCTTACGCAAAAACATTATTGTCCGATATGGGGCTATGCGTCACCCCGGTGGCCCAGCATCAAATCAACATTATTGTTTGTGGGTGTTTACTCTGCAACCACAACGTTATTTCAATAGACACAATGGTAGGTAAATATATCCAGCTAAAACGTGTTGGCAGCTGATTTTTCAAGCATAAAACAGTTTCTGATTTTTCAAGTCTAAAGGAGTTTAGGCCTATCACTTTTTTTCAAGTTTTGGGAAACAAAAATGGTCACCTGTGTTATTTGTGTTAATTATCTCAGAAATAATACAGAAGGTGTTCTGTGCTCGTAACTTATAACAAGAAACTGTCAAATCAGGTTGATCAAACGTGCACATGATAAGTGTGCGAGAATGCAGCTTAACATGACAACTGATTGATTGTTATTGTGTTGGTTAAGTGCTGGTTATCGCAACGGCTTACCTTAAGTTATGTGTTTAAACCAACATAACTATTTTTGTAAAATGTTAGATGATGTCGTAAAGCATTCACCTTGGTGTCTGAGATGATCAGCAAGGAAATGATGTCCCGTTAAATCCAGAATATCACACAGTTTCCAAAATATGTTTGGTCCTAGTTTGATCAACAAATCAACAAGTAATGCATTCTGTTCTTCTCTGTCCTTTTTCTCCTGCGATTAGAAAAAAATGAAGTGAATATGATCCTGATATGACTTTTTGAGCAATCATGCGTATTAATCGAAACATGCTGGACGTTATGCAGTGGGTTCCCGAGTTTCATCAAATACATTTTGCATTATTCCATGAAACATGCCTCTGCCCAGTTTAGCCTAAGCAGCACACAACTTGGCCTAGAACAACATAAATCTATTGATGAATATTCCCTACGACGTTCTGATTTACAGACACGTGACACCAATAATGTGTTAATGTTGGGCTGGCGTCCATAAACACGTGCACATGATTAGACCAACGTTGAATAGCTGTAATAGTTACCTATTATTCTGATGATTTTTTGTGACTTTTAAATGATAATCAAAACGTAACTTAGGCTGGAATTAACGTGTAGGCATACGCACTTTAAATATAACCTATACATTCGTTATTCATTTTGTGAATCAATTATATACCCGGTAGAGCATGATTGCGCTAAAATTATTGTCACTTCTCGAAATATTATGCAGATTTATATTGACCTAATGTATTATTATATTTATATATATATATATGCAATTGTTTTCCGGTGATTGTCAGGATCAGGTTACGATTTTCTGACTCAAATTTGTACATGAGAACATTATTGCGGTAAAAAAATTCTGATGTAGGTGTCATGTATAATTATGTGAAAACCAACACCAAAATAACATAGGACGCATTTTGGTCGTGTTCGTATTTCTATAAAATATATGTGTGAACGTATCTTAAGTCGGTAACATAAACCAGTAGGCCTACATCTTGTTGCACAGTTTTATAAAATAATAATGTCTGATTGTAAGCTGGATCCACTATAATTATATTCTTATAACCGGTATATATATTTAGTAATTCCTCAAAATGTTTGAATTTCTCACCTGAACATGAAGAATCATTGTCTCTGGCATCAACTTGTGTTCTCGCAGAAAACCAAAAAACTCAGCAGACAATATCAAATTTCTTTTGAGAAGAGATTTGTTATTCTTCAACACGTCGTCAAATCTAGCTGCCTTGAGGTGTTGTTGTTTAATCCTTGCTAGGGCGGCAGCCTCCACCTTGTTTGGCATTGATGCTGTCACTGTGGATATTACAGATCGTGATCCGTCCACATCAGTTAAAACAGGGGAAGGGCACGCAGACAATCCCTCCAATTCATTTACCTTAATTGCATCCATTCTAATCGCTATCCTTAATTGATTAAGCAACACACCGTGTTTACCTGTCTGTTTGTTTTACTCAGTGAGGTAATTACATCCAGTTTGTTTGCTAACTTGTCCAGAGAGTGAGCGTTCTGCACTTCTAAGTCGCAGATAAACGAAATGTAAATGCTGCTATCTCATGAAAGACTTGGCGCATAAGCTGCCGCTCCAATAAATAATACGCAACCCTTTGTACCCGGGGTCATGCATCTCGTCATTCCTTGTTATAAATTAAATGGATATATTTTTGTGCTGAAATTAATCAACAAAGCGTTTGTTTTTTTCTAAAAAAACACCATTAACTTCAAACAAATAAAATATGTGATACTATACCAACCATTGTAGAAATCAAGCGTTTACTTTGCACAAGGAATATTAACGTGAGCGGTGTAGGTTCCGCTGTTTAATCCTGCTTACTCTAAGCAAACAACAACGTTGACGGGTTGTCTCGGTCACCATACAATAGGCATTCAGCAGATTTCATGCATGCTCTTTCTCGAAAGTGGCAACTTTTTTCATTGGAAATATTTGAGCTAATATAATTGGGTGGATCAACAATGATAATATTATCATTTCTCGAGGAACACCCACGTGAATGACGAATGTACATAGTCAATATTTACAAATTCCAAAGTTAGTCCAAATACGATTCTTTGACGCGAGAATCGAAAAGCGACTTTTAAGTGAACATTATTGCGTCACGTTATTAAATGCATAAGTGAGTGAGTAAATACTTTTATACGTCGCTTTCTGAACAATCATGGCAATATCGGGACAAAATAAAGCACGCAGTGGTGACTAGGCCTATTATATGCCCTACTCTTATCGAATGACTTTAAGGGTTATTTATCGTGCACAGTGGGCCTACTAGACAACACTGCACGCTCCAGACCTTTGGACAGTTCGGAGCACTGTATATATGCAAAACCCCGATAAGAACCTTCCGACCCGGCCGGGATTCAAACCCAGTACCTCTGAGTTTCGAGCCACGAACGGCCAGAATGAGCCAACGGGGCCGGCCTAAATGCACAAAAGTTAAGGCTGTTCTGGAAAGTCAAAAGGCAGTATATATGTAGTCGTGTAGTAAGCAGATACTGCCTTTTGACTTTGCACGGCAGCATATTATTCCTGTGATGAATATCGGTTCAGCTGTAATAATACGCGAGGTTTCCCAGCAAACACAGACATTGGTCCAACTTTGGTTTATTGTTGGGCCAACGTCGTAGACGGTGGGCAAACAGTATCGTGTTCGCTGTATTATTGGCGCACACTCTACGCCTTCTACATGTTTTTTGTTTTGTTCGTGTCTGATGTATTTGTCAATTAATATTTATGGAGAGGAGCAGAAATTCACAAATTATTATCACGTATAATTGACCCAAACTGCAGGTGATGCATATCCCAGGGATCATATCCCGCTATCTTACCTGACAATGTTATAATATTAAGTTATGTATTATATCGCACATTATTGTGTCGCTATACAAATGAAAATTGCTGTATTATACCATCATAGCCGATGTTGGTGTCAAACTTATATCTCATCCAATCAAGAAATGTTTTTCATACAGATGTGCTAAAGGCATACCTCTTACAGATTTTATTTCAGACATTAAACTTTCTGCTTTAATTAGCCATCCCAAATTAACCTGTTCTGAACTTTATCAGCAATATCACACGGTTGTGAGATCTCTCTTAGATAAGTACACGCCGATCCAGACTAAGAAAATCACGCCTTAACCCCTAAATCCAAGGATGACATTGAAAATTCAATTGGCTAAACGACATCGTCAAAAGTTAGAACGAATTTGGCGAAGGACTTGGCCATGCCTAGATAGATCGAGGCAGAGAAAACAGGCAAATCTTTGTAATAAAATGATGAGCGATGTACGGCGTAGATATTATGCAGGTTGTATCAATGAAACCTCAGATAATCCACGAACACCTTGGAAAACTATAAACAATACTCTTCACAGAACACACTCTCCATCTATCCCAACTTTTTCTGATATAAAATCACTTTCTGAATCGTTTTTCGAAATTTTTCATGTGCAAAATCGAGAAAATACGTATTAATTTCACCAACGACGTTCATAATATGCCGGACATTAAATCTCCGACAGTTAAATAACGTTTGACTTCTTTAGAAAAACGTGTGATCTTGATCCAATCCCTACTGAGTTGGTAAAATCTTGCTTAGATGTTTTGTTGGTTCCAATCAAACAAATGGTTAATTTATCTTTGATTTCAGGAGTTTTTCCAGGCATTTTTAAAATATCACATGTCATGCCTGCACTCAAAAAGCCATCTTTATCAAAAGATGAGATGAAAAATTACAGACCACTGTCAAACCTGAACTTTGTATCGAAAATCATAGAAAAATTTATAGCAAATCGAATTCTTTCACATCTTGAAAGAAACGATCTATCAAATCAGTATCAGTCAGCTTACAAGAAATTTCATTCTACTGAAACGGCCTTACTTTGAAAATGACATTATTTCGAATATGGACGAGGGAAGGGTCACTGCACTTACTCTGTTAGATCTGTCTGTTGCTTTCGACACTCTTGACCGCAGCAGTATCACCAATCTCTTGTCAACTTGGTATGGTATCGCCCTTGATTGGTTTGTGTCTTACTTGTCAGATCGTAAAGAGAAGGTGAAACTAATGGACTGTTTATCCAGTCCAGCCGAACTCGCGTGTGGGGTTCCTCGGCCCATTGTTGTTTACTCTCTACACTACCCCCCTTAGCTATGTTATTCAGAGACACTATGTCAAACACCATCTTTACGCCGACGATACCCAGATATATTTATCTCTTTCACTAAAAAACCCCGATATTTCTTATGAAATTCTCACAAAATGTCTTCAGGACGTGTCTTCTTGATGTCATCAAGGAAATTTAACCTTAACCCTGGTAAGACCGAATTTTTATTAATTGGAAATAAAGTGCAGCGTGAATTTTTTTCGAAATGTTTTCCAACAAGATTGTTGGCACAGGAACTCCTTCGCCATCTGCTAGAAATCTTGGCATAGTCTTTGACAGTGCATATATCTGGTATCTCACGCTTGCTACTATCATATACGTGACACCATCTTAACACCATCTGTTGCTAAAACAATTGTAACTTCTTTGGTAGGTAGCAAGCTGGACTATTGTAACTCGTCACTGAAAAGTAGATATCTAAGCTGCAGGGTGTACAGAACTGTTTTGCGCGGTTTGTAACAAAGGCTCCTCGTTTTCGTCACAGAACTCCTCTCTAAAATCTACTCAATGGTTGCCTGTTCGTTACAGGATTAAATTTAAATTGTGGACAATCAGTATATATTCGAAACATGCTTCAGTCATTGCGAAAGATACGGATACTACGTTCCAGTGATCTAGATCAGCTGAATGTTCAACGGGTCAAAACCGGGGTAGACAGCCGGTGCGTCCATACCCCGAAAAAGACTAGAAACCCCGAAAACACCCGAAAAAGACTTTATTTTCAACCGAATTTTATATTATATGAAACTATATACCATTTGATATTACTTTATATGCCTAAATATGTATCCGGCGTATTTTGATGGCAGAATACATGAAATAAACCGTAACCTAGCTGGCCTACTACTAATAGTTGCATTGTTTATAGGGCTGGCTGGCGTATTAAATACCGTGACTGTGGGCCGAATCAAATGTTATATGCACTTATATATGCTTAAATATATATCCTGCTTATTTTTAATGTGAAATAAACAGTAATATACAACACCACATTAATAGGTCCTGGTATCAGTTGCCTTGTTTAAAGAGATCACGGCGACGGACTGATGGCAATTAAATGTTGCCGTGAGAGATTATATAATATAAATGCTTTAAATACAACGAAATATATATATATAAACGACGGGTTTGTTAAAACTGCTAACGTCTACAGGCGCTGTATAATACATCTAAATTATAAAATCACTTTAACAAAGAGCTAGGGTTATGTGTGACAGGTGTTGAGTTGTTCAGGTGCGAGCCCAGACCGCCCACTTTGCGACATTAAACCAATGTTGGCCGTTGTTGTTCCGTCGTCTTCCGCGCTGGCCCAACATTAAAAAAACATTGGTTCACTGTCCCGTTTTTGTTCGTAAACCTTCTAAAAAGAACACAATTATATGAGCGCATATGTGTACAATTATTACAACGAAATATTTTATATTGTGGGTGACTGGCTGATATACTTGGAGTAGGCCTATTTTACTGAGATTGTGTGATAACACCTTCACAATGCATATCGTATTAACTAAATATAGTGTTTAAGTATTTATCATTTAAACATTAATTATAGTCATTATTATTATTATTCCTATAAGTACATCAAGTTTAGCATCGTATCAATGTTCATATTAATGTCAAGCCCACAGCATTTTGTTCATTTAGCTAGAGATTTTGTTCGTGATATGACATTCAACTGATAACATTAGTATAAATTTATAAAGAGTAAGTTTAGTGTATACGTTGTATCTATATGCTTATTACCCATTAAAGCTTTAAACATTTGCAAATTTTAAACACGCATTTTGTTCCAATAACATCGATTTAATCGGCTACTAGAAGGGATTGAAAACAATCACAGTCGTGTTTGGCGGTTTAAGGGTTAACTGGAGCTGGCACATTCACACGAATGATTTTTTCAATCGTTTTATTTATACATACCCCTTTTTATATTTTAGGTATGGGTGAACATTTTCGAACGATTAATTTTTATAGCGCCTTTCGAAAGATATAATTAAGACACAACATAATCAAAAAAGACCAACACAAGTTTTCGTTATGCACTACAAGTATATTTTATCGCATAATAAATTAGACTTTCATAGCGCCTTTCGAAAGATATAATTAAGACAATTATACAACTGTTTTTTTAATAATAATTAGCCTAAAGGCCCTTATGCACTTGACAAAACCTACATGTCATCGCCTTACTGAGTGTTTTCTCGCCTCAGGTGAGTTGTCATCCTATTGGCCCAGCGTTGCTTTATTGTTGCCACACCGTCGACACAGTAAACCAACGTTGGGCTGACGTCTTTTGTGAGGTGATCGAGGTGTTTTCCCACCTCATGTTCTTCGATATTTCCGGAGTTACTTTGTCGCTATGAGCTCCTGATCCTATACCACTATCTTCTATTACTATCTTCTATCATCGTTGCCGCTATGAAATCCCCCTTGGGGATGGATGGGGTATATAATAGGGGGTGTTTTCGGGTGATTATCAATCAGTTCCACGGAACACAATTCTGATAGACACCATTTATTACATTGAGAACATATATCATACATATATACATATGTACTGACATTGTACATTGACATGGCACCCAGATACCAATGTGGTGATTTATAATAGATCTACACATACAATATATGACCAATCACGAAATAAATAGGGCCCACAATAATTAATGAATTCAATTAGCCTACAAATAGCCCAGCAAACACGAGACATTCACCCATTGTTGGTTCAACGCTGGCCCAACCTTGAACCAACATGTATCTTGTTTGCTGAGAGGCCCAGTAGAGATATAACGTTGAGTTCACCAGGTGGCGCATTAGTGCCAAATGACAGGAAAACCGGAACACTACAAACTAGGCTACTGTAGACTGTATTGCGATCATTCACATAAAATAAACTTGCAAATACATGTTTGGAACACATACTAATATATAAAATAGGATTATAGTAACATATAAACAGAATTTGGTTGAAAATAAAGTCTTTTTCGGGTCTTTTTCGGGGTTTCTAATCTTTTTCGGTCTTTTTCGGGGTATGGTCACACCCGTGACAGCAGGGTCTTTGCTGTTGCTGCACCTAGACTTTGAAATGATCTTTCTTTAAAAAATTGCTCTGCGAAAACACAAATAACTTTCGGTCAGGCTTTTCAGACTTAAATCCTCGGTGGTCTGGTTGGCCCAGACGACAAACGCAAACGGTTTTTGGAATTATCACTCGGATTACGAATATGCTTGTCGCGCCTCTGAGCTCAGATCACTGTGGATTTATGCGCTATAGAAGTTCATTATTATTATTATTCCGTAATTTCGTTCGCTTCTGTGATTTTCTGCGTCCCATTCGGTTCCGTGATTCAATATACGCCTGTCTTAATTGGGTCTAATTTCATAAACCCCAAAAGGCACATCCGGGTTTCCGAGATCTGCTCCGGAAACGAAATGCAGACAGACGGACAGACATCCAAGGCTACGCCATAACCCCTGCCCCACCTTCGTCCGACACAGGGTTTTGAAGATGGCTACACCACCCATTTTTTCAATGGATTAACTAGGCCCTATATCATGAGAAATACCGAGGGAGCTGCCACATTTAATTTGACTTTTTGTGTGGCGATTTTGGTGTCTGCAAAAAAAATACACAAGAAGAATTTCCCAGGGACCCAAATCAAATAATATTATGTGCAAAATTAAGAGTAAAATTGTAAACCACTAGAAGCATCCATCTGGAATGCCATACTAATTATTGTACCTCATGATTATAATGCAAAACATACGATATGTTAAGCTGCGAAAATACAAATAAATAAATCAGGCATCACATGCAATATTTATTGTGACAAGATTATCTGGTACAGAGTTTGTTCACAAATAATTCAGATCATTCATTGATAGTATTTTAAACATAAAAAGCACTTAGAATAGGCCACACTTATCCAGACAGCATGGACAAGTAAATACACACATCTACTAAATATTGATGATGATTGCTGAGACAACCGGATAATGTAAAGCAAAAATACAGAGGCCTTTTATTAGCTTTATAAGCACTACTAATATAACACATCATATTAGTTTACATCACAAAAAATGTACCTTTAAATTCAAACAAAAGTTTCAGATACTTATTTTCAACATCCGTCAGATAAACAAAGGTGGAACAATTTTGATGCGGATGTATAATACTTCTACCTCATCCACCGCAAAAAAAAAAAATTAGTGATGTATCAATTTGAGCAATACGCACACATCAAATGTGATTTATACTGCTTTCAGACATCTTAAAGTTTGATCTTATTGCTGTACTCCAAGGAAAAGATGTAGAGAAGGTATAGCAGCGAGTATTATGTATGAGAGATGTGCGGCCAGACAAAATACGTACAAAATACATATTATAGTACAAAAGTCAAAAGATATAGAAATCAAACTATCGTATTTATATAGAGAAAAATAATTGCACCTATCCCTCTGATTCATAGCTACTAGAAACTGTGTATGTTCTAGCTCCTACCAAAAACATAAGGTAGATAAATTTTTTTATGAATTAGTCATAGAGGATTGCATATTATTTTATGGCAACATAATTATATTGGCGATATATTACACCCTATTTTTTAGTGAAAGAAGGAGATCTAGGAACTGGTGAAAGCATTTTATGACAAAAAATAATCAAGATAATTAGGATTGTACGTTCCTAGTTATAGCCATTCCAGAGAAAAAATACCAGATAATAAAGATTTGAAAAGATAGCATGTGCATGTAAATGAACTTTTATATTGTTTGATAATAATTTATATTGAGCAGCATGTTCACCCTTAAAGCGCTACAACATAGAATTAAAATTATTCCCCAGCTGTGTCTCGCTACCTCGACCCACAACTTAAGTGGGTAAAAATTACTTGTATTACTACAATTTGAGTCAAAATATATCCCAATCTCGCAAATTTAATGCCCATTTTATATGTTTTTGAAGGACAAACAGGAAGGCTACAGACGTTTTAGGCAGTTTCATTTAACCCTTTGAACTCTTTGAAAATACTATTGTAATCTTCATCCACTACAAGCTGCACATTGCCGACATTGCAATTCGCGACTTTTAGTGGATGAAGATGACTTTAACGTGGGTGGTTATTTTCTGCTATTACTTGCAACAGTTCCATGCTAATTTTCGTTCTAAAACCCCTGGGTATAGAAAATATATTGCAGAGTGATGGATGGTGAGGGCTTAAAGGGTCCAAACTGCTCAATTTTTCACCATTTGATAGCTGGTACTATCACACATACATCGGCAAGTAACTGGTTTTAAGGTTATACATGTATTTATAACAATATATTATAAATATTTCTATTCCATGGATCAGTCATAAATTACAAAGTATACAAATATAAACTAATTATTATTAACCACATAGTAACATATTAATACCAGCTTGAACTGATTGTTTGTAAACGCTCATATGATTACAGGCAGGATTACATATTATCTATTACCATGATTACAGAAATAATCAATGTGAATTGAGCAGTTGAGTCATATTCTGTGTGCATGCATGGGATTTTGACACATAATATATTAATAGTTGTTACCATAGTGTAAGTCATATGAGTTTTATCCAAATTCGGGGGAACACAATCATTTAAAGGTGACATATCACCCCCTATATAGTATGAATAAATTTGCCACAAGATGGGGCACAAGTGTTTCCTTATATGGGGTGATTGGCTATCATGTGACCCTCTGAGAGAGTCACATGATAGCCAATCACCCCTTATAAGGACATAATTATTCATACCATATAAGGGGTGATAGATCACCTATTAACATCTGTCCTCCTAGGCCCATATATATATATATGTAACATGTATACATATATATATAACATGTATACAACGTTGGACCAACATTGTATAAATGTCATACAAATGTTTTGTGTTTACTGGGCTGTGCTGAAAGGGTTGATAACTTGGTTTATATAAAAAATATTTCAGCGCTATAAAGGTTAAAACCAAATAAAGTTTCAAACCAAATAAATTATAACTCAAATCATAAAAAAGATTGTGAGAGATGCTCAGCCAATCAAATAATGCAGACATCAGGTTAGCAGAGAATAAAAAATACAAGCTGACAATTCAGCCGGACAAGATGGATAGGAAAGGGTGTATCTGCCACTTCGCCAAGTGGCAGATACACCCTTTCATTTCCAAGGGGACGAAGAGGTGAAGTACTGTTATATCATAGAAGTCCTCGAACAGGTGCAGGCTAAATATCATGATGCAGAAGCAGTATCTGCATTAGTTGTACCTAAACTTTGAGTCAGACAACAATATTTAAGTCTTTTTAGGGGCTTCGATGGAGCAAACTGTATTATTCAACAATACCGGTAACTATTCTCAGTCACGATTCTCAAGGGACTAATAGAACAAAGTATTTCTAGATATCATAAAGTGTTTGAATAAAAATGACTTAAAAAACCTTTGTGTTTTAATAATCAGTTTTATCATTATGGAGCACAGACCATATTTTATAAATTAGTGTTATTTAATTTTATTTGCAATTCACTTGATATATATTAACATAATCAGATAAGTATATGTAGCTTTAAAAAGTGTAAAATATTTAACCCTTCTACCACTTGAAGTTGGGGGTCGTGGTAGAGAGTCAACTTCAAGTGTGTAACAATTTAAATTCTATAACTTAATAGCGCTTTAAATGTTAAGCTCTAGGGCACAATATGTTCACATTGAGATACATGTATATAATTGGACTGCTGTGAATACTATGCAGGATGATGCTTTCTGCTGCTACACCGCAGTGGTCTCATGGCAATTTATTCAATAAATCTATTCAATCACCTTTTAATTTATTGTATGTAGAAGTTTCATATATTACAGTGGTGTGATGTACAACAATTCGTCTGAATATGCTAAATATAAATATATATATATATATATATATACAGTAATTTGTTTTTTTTTGCGGTGGAATAAAAAATAATATTTGAGGAAATTATACTTGAAACTATTGCAACAATACTTTATGGATAGTGAGTATGTATGTGTTGTATGTATGGGCTCAACATGTAAATGAACACATCCTAAAATGTCTTCTCTGTGAATAAAATATGGATTCTTACTTTCAGGTTCATTTTAAACCCAGTGTAAAGTAAATTATTTTAAGGTGAAAATACTTTAAAAAAATTAACAAAACAAACATTATGTACAAATATTTAGAAGATATAATACACAAAATATGAGGATTTTAACAGCAAATATGGTTTATTTCACCAAAATTTACCTTAAAACTGTAATCCCCAACATGGGATTTATGGACTTCATGAAATTAGCACCGTGTTATTACAACATTCCCTTATATTTAAAACAAATGCGACTCTAGATTGATAACTTTTAAAAAAATAATAGAAAACTATTTCAAAACAAAATTGTACTAAAAAGGTCACAACTAGAAAAATCTACAAGAAAAGCTAAATGATGTTAACATCAGATATTGAAATGCTGTTTTAAATAATGGGTGTATTGGTACCGGTAACTTTAAATGTCCCCCAAAATACTATTGTTATAAAATAGACCACACACCACACAAATGACACTAGAAGTGTCTCTACATACTTAGTCAGGTTGACATATGGGACCAGATTACATTATTTTACAGCATCAACCAACAATAAATAAACATCAAAATAAACAATCATAAGGTAAAAGGTAAAAAAGGTAGGTAGGTAAAAAATTAATTAATTCAGCGCTCAGGCAATTTATGACGCCATAATTCCGCATAATTTTCACAGAAATTAAGACTTTGCTAAAATATCAAGGAGATTAGGAACACAAATACAACTATAATTGTAATGATAAATATTATGTATATTATCATTCCCCAACATCCCCTACTCTGAAACTCAAATTGATCATGTTTCTGAACATTTTTGGTATGGCAGAAGTGAAATGACTAAATTAGTAATATTTTACTGTTACATTGAAAAACGTTATCAATTTTTCATTATTTTTTACTTACTATTATTTAGACATTTTTTTTATTATCCAAGCACATTTTCCATCATGTTAACAAATGATAGGTTTTTCCAGAAGGTTTTCACTTTAACTTGGAAGTAACAGAGATTAAATATTATATCTGAGAAAAGTAAAATTAATATAGTTAACAAATCAACTGTGCTTTGTCACTAAAAAACCTATGTTGATGAAGATATCAGTGTCTACTGAAAATTACATTTCTTATCAAACACATCTTTTATTGGCAGTGTCTTTGTGAGAAATCTAATGCTAGCTTTTTCACATGCATGAGGTAGATAAATATTTTAATTGTTATCATAATAAATATTTGATGTAAAAAGACAGAAAAGATAGAAATGCTGAATAACTAAAATAAGTCTGAAACTTCATTGCATGACAAAGAAACGAGCAGCAACTGAATCCTTCAGAGTGATGTCAATCATCTCAGCAAGCACGATACTCTGACCCAATGTTGTATTACTGTTAGGCCACCGACTACAATGGTGGACCAACATTAAAACAACATTGGGCCAATATTTCGCGTTTGCTGGGATGTTTATAATTTAACTGTAAGTCTGTCTAAATAAGAGTCTACCGCCCCAGTTTTCACAGTAAGGATTGTCTCTTCACCAGATGTATTGTTTTTAGTACAGGAAGCAGACATTTCCATGAAAATATTGTTGCTGTAATTAGTAGCTGGATTATTTCACAGCTTAAGCTCTAAATTAAGTAAGTGATATTGATAAAAAAAATTACTCACAGCGCACTGTAAGCTATGAATCCATTGCATAATGAATATTCTTCATTACACTATATATACTGTCCTCTTGCAAACAAGTGTTTGTAGTTTAACCCTTTAACCGCCGGTGCCGCATATATTCAGGTTTTCGTTTTTTAATAGCACATTAAGTACCACATTTTAAATATGTTAAAGATAAAATGTGACCAGCAAGAGTTGTCCTCCATTTTGTCAAATCCAAATAATTTTCACTCACTTAAGTTGTGAATGGCGTCAGCAAAACACAACTTCAATAGGTGAAAATTCAAATTGAATAATTTGGCGGATAAAGGGTTAAACAGTTGTCGAATGAACCGGTTCCATCACAATTACCATTACCGAAGCTTTAGTCTAATAGTTAATGTGAAGCAATAACATAAATCATAAGTTAAAATGAATATACTCCATTACACATTTAGTTTACATAAAATGAAACCCACCTGGGAAATTAGTCAGCATGACTGACCCAAAATGATCTCAGTCAAGCAAAGAACATGGATCGTTCTTTTGATTTGTGCCTCCAACATGCCAATCTTTCTACCATCTAGTCCGGAACTACTATCTATATGCTACAATGTAAATATGGTGGTAGGCCTAGCTAAGCATTTCATAATATTAAAGTTTAACATTCATCTCGACTAGTCATTTGTTGCAAAGGGATTATATTTAATACAAACAAACTGAAACTGTGCAAATATAATTGTTAACAACACAAGAGAGAAATATGTAATCAGAGATGCCATTGGCTCATGAGGAAAAAATCCGGATTTACTTTTTGAATATCGAACAATGCCATTTTTAGGCGATATCATAAATCTGGGCAATTTCGGAAAAGAGACATTTGTGAATAATTAAAATTTCACAACTACAACAAAATATTCTCTCAAACAAGTATGTTTGTTAATTTAAAATAAAAATGGTTAACAATGCTTCTAACACACTTCACCTAACTAATCAGTTACTTTTTTACAGCTGTAGAAAATACAGTATTATTTAAAATATTGTAAATTTGAAAAAAAAGTATTATTTGTCTCTAAAATTAATTGTAGACTTTCTGTATGATTTTTGGACAGTAAATAAAATACAAAACAATGATTACAGATGCACACATTGTATTCATTTAGTGAGAATGACTAACAGCTAGAGAGACAATATTTACACATTGTCAATTACTGAGATTTTGACAGATCAGCTATTACATAAATATAATCTTGCAGCAACAATAAATTAAAATAATATAACCATCACACAGTACATTAACTGTGAAAAAGCAAAAAAGAAGACACTAAATAAACTAAAAATGTCCTATTGAAGTCAAGACATTGGTGAGCTTGAGAAATTAATTTATTGTTGATGAGATTATAACTGTAAACTTACTTTAAAATATGGCTAAGCCAAACAACAAGAGTGGTTTTACCCAGCAAACACAATATGTTCAACCAATGCCGGGGTAATGTTTGTTCACTGTCTGCGACACTGGCTCAATATTAAGCCAGCATTGGGTGACCATATTGTGTTTGCTGAGTATCACATCAAATGTACCTGCAATATTCAGCAAAGACTGAACAGAAACAGCAGTCATTGTTTAAAGTTGGTTTCATTTTTTTAACAACATGAAGCTGGTATAACATTGAAAATTAAATTAATCTTCACTATTAAAGTACTGTAGTTGGAATTGTGAGGATACTTCCAGGTTAGAATAAATAGTAGAGAATTATTCAGCAAAATATGTCTAAATAAAAATCAATAATAAATTTCAGACCATACATATAATCATCAATAAATAAGGAATCCTATTTATATGTAATTGAAATACATAGTAGATATACAACCATAGAGATCCAATGGTTGAAATACATCACACATGTCAGAGTTTGCATCAATACGATTAACAAGACTACATAGACCAACATGCAAATCCAGCACAAGCCGGAGAGCAGAGGCTATACACAACAAGCTCCATTCAGTCAAACATTTGGCACATTCGACGACACTCCTGCTCCAGATATGTCCCTTAAATATGCCTTTTCCTACACAATATCCTCAGCAAACAGTTTATAAGTAATAATAAGTACCGGTAGTATCTCCATAATACCGTAATTAATTTGTATGTTAATTGTGATTGGAGAAAATGATAGACATGCAGAATTACTTGCTCTTTATCAATTATTCTATCAATATTTATAATAATTGGCCCCAGTAAAGAAACATACCTGATACTTTAAAAAGTGTCAGGTAAGTCACCTTATTTGCTAGTGGATGATTGAAATCATTACCGAAACAAAATTTAACTGCGCTATCATCATATTCACATTATTGGTAATTATAACCTTTAAAGTTCCTGAATTTAATTTTTTCCTGGAACTGCGACCCATAAATTCCAAGTGGGTGAAAATTACTTACATATGTAGTCTACAATTTGAATCAAAACATATGCCGATCTAGCAAATTGAACCCTTATCCTGCTAAGTTAATTTATCTAAATTTTCAACCACTTGAGGTTGTGTCTCGCTACTGCGATCCACAACCTCAAGTGGTTGGAAATTACTCATATTTGTTCAATTTGAACACACAATTTTTTAAAAAATTGTGATGTTCAGACACACATTTCATTTATAATAACAGCTATTTTGTCGACTACTAAAAAAGATTAAAATGACATTAGGTAGTCATGATCAGCAGGATAAGGGTTAACGCTCATTCCTCCTTCGAATTGTCTTACTTGAAAGAAAGAAGAATAAACGCGCAGAAAACAGCAAAAGACGTGATTAGCAATTTATAGGTCAACATTTGTCAACTCTACTATCAACATCAAATGTCAAACTCATTACACTGCAACTATTATTTGTTGCGTAGTGAACCTTTGCGTATGAGGTTTGATTCACAGCCGACTTATAAGCAGTGAATAACACAATATTTTATTCAATATTGAAGTTTTAAAATATTCCGGAGGACAACCATTTTGTTTTTCTCCTAATGTAATCCTCTATCAATGACATACAATTTGAATAAAAATACGTAAAATAAAATATTAAATCAATCGCATGTTACATTCATATGCTCAAGTAGACTTTGTGTAGTTCACTTAAACACTACCGATGACAAATTAAAGATATCCTAGTTGATAGTAGTCACCAGACACCATGTCAGTACAATGAAGTCAATGCCTTTATCTTGTAGCATAATAACAGGTGACAAAGTTTGAATACCGCACACTATCAAGAGAGCACACAAGAAATTTATATCCAAGTCATTAAAGATAAGCTGAATCATTCAGCTTGGTAAAAATCACAATTGTTCAATAAGTTTTCTGTTCCACGTCATAAATGTAAATTGTAAAATACATGATTTTTTTGTTGATGTCATTGTATTACATCTCTCTTTAAGCACTTTCATCTACGCAGATATATTTTGTCTCATTATTTGTTTCTGCTGTAATTACTTAAATAATTGTATTTAATGATTTTCAAAACATGTCATTTATTTGTAAATAATAAATATAATTATATTCAGCACCTGTATTTGCTGTGAAACAAGTAATTTATATTATCGATAATAATAAGGCAAAATAAAAATAAACTAAAAGTAGGCAAATAACTAAAGTAAACTATAAAAATACTTTTATAGCTATACATACATAAACACGTGGTAATCTAGAGTTGTACAGTGTGGTTATTATTGTCAGTATTGAGCAGATATGACATACTATTTCAATACACATATTACTGAAAAAAGGTTGTTTTGCAATGTGTATACAATTGGGAATATGTTTCTATTCTCCCTAACAATGATAAGGAGTTTACAATACACTGCAGTGTGGCACCATAAGATGTGAGAATCAATAGTTGTAAAAAAGGTTTAAATTTATGTAGTTTTGGTTTTTTTCAATTCACAGATATGAGAAAAAATAACCAGCAACTGGTGATCATGTAGAATAAAGAGCAGACTATTATATACAATAGTTTTGTCACCGGTTGGTGAGATGATGAAACAAGGAGAACGGTACCAGTTGATAATAGAATTGGTTGGTTTAACACTAGCCCAACAAACCAGATGTTTTGCCATGATATTACACCATACGATGGTGTCAGTTGGCCTCACAATATCACCAATCTGAGTTGTGCTTCAATTAGGAGCAGCTTCAAACTAAAGAGGACTACATAGAGGACGATATATTCTATGCTGTATCAGATTAAGTTGCCTGCTGTGGCTACAGAGTTTCTGGATGATCAGACCATAGTTTGAGCAACAGGTCTAATTCTGCGTAGATAGCTGACCAAAATCTGACTGCAACTCCTTTTATCACGCGTTTGATTCAATTCCATCAATATCCTGTAATAAGAAAAAAACAGTGGAATGAGAAATAAAACAAGAAGGGAGACATTGATTACAAAGATGACATACTCATGACTCACACTCGGAAAAATGCATTAATAGCAATCACCAGGAATCGAAGTATCCCAGCCAAAACAAAATGTTCATCTATGTTTATGTACTGAGATGCCGACCGCACATATAATGGCTGAACAGTAGTCAACATATCTGTGGTTTAGGCGCTGTACCCCAGATCAGCATTCCCATAGCGTTATAAATACATGAGAAGTGTGGTAATCCTTGTATGATCTGAGGGGCAGAATATGTCTAGAGGCAATTATATACCTTATATACAAGAGTTGGTCTGTCTAAAAACAAGCGGCTTTGATGCGTGATGAGGTAGTCCCACTTTCACAGGAATAAAATTTGTTACTCCAGCTCCAACAACCTTGCATTAATTTTTATAAAGATACGCAGTATGAGAGCATGGTCACTGATAACAAAACGTGGTGGCATTGCCATATATTAGGGGAAAGTATGAGACAAAATTAGTGTTAATTCACACACGAATGTCAACTAATAATGTAAATATAAATAACAAGTATCTAGTCATCAAATCATAATAAATATACAACATAATTATAGCAAATGATATCTTATTGACCTCTTCTAAACTAAGTGAAGAATAGTCATTACCGGTATTTAATACGAGCTAGATTACAAACTGTGACGACACTCTTCTATTAATTTGTAATCAGACATGGAATAAAGCGAAAGCTTTTTCTACAAATTAAAAATTACAGGAACAAATTCAAACCAGAAGTGGAATTTGAAGCACAGGCATAGGCATGTCTCCAGTCACATCATATACTGTAACAACTGTAAGAAGTGAGATATTGTGATGACAAAACTTCATGTGTCAGCCATGCTGAGCATGTGACTATCTTTCTCACATTAAAAGGTACAAAACACACTTTGTAGCTTGAAATGTAGATGCCCTGCTATAAGGAAGTGGACTAGTGGATGACAACAAATCAAGAAAGTAACTTCTCACAAAACTGGTCAATTCATACTAGTTTTATATTCATGATCACAAATTGAAAGGTAGGGAATGACAAAAAATACACAGGGCTTGTTAAAAAAAAAAGTCGAGGTCATGATCTTTTTTATATTTCAAAACTTTCCATGATTTCAAAGCATATTTATCAAAAATGATCACTACTGCAAGGTAAAGTAATGATGTAACATTAGACAAATCAACAATTTTGATTTCTTACAACCAACATAGAACTGAGTATTAGCAACATGCGGAACAATTTTTGAAAGGATACAGGAAAAACAGTTTTTTTTAATTATCACACCCACAAGGTAAAATCTGATAAGTCAGATATTCTGATATTTTTTCAAACATTATCAAACTTGTCCAAAAACCTGATTATCAGAAACATAAATTTCAGTGGTATACACCATAAACTTGTCAAGCTATTATGCACACGAGAATATTGATTGAAAATCAAAGGATTATTGTGCCAAGCATAGCACTGTAGACAAGATGTTAACATCACTACCATGTACATGTCAAACTGTGGATTGATTGTTTTATTTTCATCTTTTTATCCTAAATAAGAATATATGAACAAGATTCCTGCCAAGGAGTTCATTTATCACATGCCCAAATTGGCTTGTACCGCACAGATATAAAGATATGTTATTCAACACACTCAAATGAGTTGTGGAAGATATTCAGTTAATCTACATGCAAAAAGAATGGAAAAGTACATATGTTATTAAATTAAAAAGATAATTTGTCATGTGTCACCATTCAAGACTGACAACTGGTATGGATAACTTCAAAATCGATATTGTAGATATTTATTTATCTGCAGATATTTATATAATATTATGTATGTACATTGTGAAATTGTAATTTTATTTGTAGTAGTTGCCAGATAAAATAATGCTAACTATGAAAATTCATACAAATACAAAGTGGATATAAAAATACATAATTTTATATCACTGCCTTTTGTTAGAATAAAGTCACTACCTAAAACCCATATGTACAGTTTTGCCAGTGATAATATAAAGATTTGTATAGAAAGTGAGAAACAAGTACATATTACCACATTACCTGTACTTAACGTTTCTGAATAAAACATTAGACAAAGACATAAGTAGTGTGTTAGCATCAAAAGTAGGGAAAATATATCTACATTTATCTCAGATTAGAGAGCATAATAGAGCTTCTGTAGTTAGTCAAGATATCTACTCCTCTAACTAGTATCCATAGAATCTTAGACAGTTACACTACAAAGCTCTTATAATGTGAGAACGCAGTAAACTCTTATTGCAAAGCGTGTCCACACACAACTCACCAACTGCTGGATCAACCAGTCAAGACAAAATTGCAAGCAATATTAACAATTGTTTTTTTTTAATTTGTCAAATTTAATGATCTGATTGTCATTTACTTTTTTCCTTTTTCCTTTTCTGCATTACATGTCACATACAATTCTGATTTCTATTCATGATACAAAGATTATAAATTAAGTCATGTGAATTTGAAAGACATATATATGTTAGTTCACTATTGTTATATGGCCTGTACAGTTTAAATATATTCTAAACTATCAATTAAATAAGATACAGTATCCCCGCGTATAAGCATACATGCATTTATATTTGAAAATGAAGTTAGTGTTTGATTCGATCTTGAAAAAACTATTTCAGAATAGAAAACAGGTGACATTATTATTGTGACAGCTTTTATCAGACGCGTTCATGTCCATTGTGGACTAGAAAAGAAAAGGGTACACTTTTTTGTTATCAAAACGTATATTGTTGGCCTTAAATGAGCGCTGGACTAGTGTCGTAATTGTCCAGTTCAGCCGCTAAAATTGTTTGCCCACCCTCTAAGTGGAGTTACGCCTCCCTGTCTTCCCACCCTTTGTCAACTACTGCCCCCCTTTATCATGTTTAGTATCTAGTCTACTTGGTAACTTTGCAAAAGATTTTGATATGGGCTGTTTAAGAATAAGGGTAATTCCATCTAGGATCACTTGAATTTCTTTATTTGTTTCTTCGTTTCTTGTGTTATTAATATATCATGTATATAATAACAATCTGACAATGACATAAGCAATTTAAAGCTTGGATGCGAGTTATCACACAGAGCAATTTATAAAGACCACCAGTTGACGACAGATTTTACAACTCACAGGGATAGGGGTGCACTTAGTTTCAAACATCCAACATCAAATAATTTTAAAGCAACCCCAATACATGAGATCTTCAGTTATAAGTGCATGCATGTTTATGTGTGGGGATACGGTAAGAGTACAGAAATAAATGTCAACATAGATATTAAACAATTAAAAAGGTTTGATCATAAAAAATGTTTGCGTGATAAAACTTGTGCTCGCTATATCATATTGTAAAGTGATGTTAAATTAGAAAGTTTACCTCTTGTTCCCAGCCTTCACTTTCACCAGCCAGCTGGTAGTGATTTCTTCTCAATTCCATTAACTTCTTCCTCTCTTTTTCTAGATCACTTTCAAGCTCCAAGGTTCTAACTTGACAATCCATTTCTAATCGTTTACACTGATGAAGTGTCAATTTAGAGAAGTCTAGTGTGTCTAAATAATATAAAAAAATAAATTGTAGTATTTTCTTACACCATTACACAATACATTAAAAAAATAATTCATATTAGCGGTACATTAAATTATGCATCAAAATTTATTTTGTGGGTGCAAACAGTTACAGTACCGATAATCACTTTCCTTTATCAATTGCCATGACAATCCAGTATGTGAAAAAATTGAAGATGACAAACTCATTTTTGCCCTAATTGTCACCAATAAAAACATCAAAACTATAGAGTTGATTTTTTTCATTAAGACTCACATTATTTTAACTCCTATTTGAAACCGGACATTTTGTTTTATATTATAGTTTAGCTACCGTACTTCATTTTAAGACTACTTAATATTTGATCAGGCGATTAGTACTATAACCAGCATGGTAGCTCCTGGTAATGCCACAGTATCAGACTAAATACTCACCTAGATCATCAGACAGTTTAGCCCCAGCTTTAGCCGAAGCTACCACCTGCCCAGTAGCTGTTGTCACTCCTTTAGACGCCTCGGCTAGCTGATGTAGATTCTGACTTCCTCTTGGGGACTTGACTTTAGAGGAGACCACCAGCTGTGTTGTGCTTGCAGCTATTTCTTGTGAGCACACCACCAGATCCTCAAATTTACCTTCACCACGTACTACCTTATCAGCAGCATCACTGAAAAACGTTAGTTATCTTAAACCTTTCACCACTAATCACGACAATCAGATCACAGACACCCGGCTGAAATGTGTGCTTAACCCTTAGAACACTAATGTCGACTACAGTCTACATTCTCTGTCATTATTAAAACCTGTATCACCCCTGATATCCAGTTGTTAAAAATAAAATATGCCTTCAATCTTGAAACATTGATATATATTCGGACCTAAATTTGACAAATTACATAAATTTACAGTCACTTAAAGTTGTGTATCGCGGTAGCGAGACATAACTTCAAGTAACTGAAAATTTAAATTGAATATCTCAGTGCTCTGAGGGTTAAACATCAAGATTTGCAAATTGGTGTCAAATTGATCAAATAAAAGTAATTTTCACCCACTTGAAGTTGTGGGTCACGGTAGCAAGACAACTTCAAGTGGGTGAGCATGTAGATTATATAATTAATGCTTTGATTGCTGTCATATTTAATAGAGTACTGAGTTTTATTTGAAGTACATGAGTATAACATTCCAATCTAGGATAACATTAGTAACTTGTTTCCAGTTTGATTTTTACATCAGGATATCTTGCTCTTGTACTACATTCCATTCCCTTAATCCTTAAAGCGCTCAATTAAATCATTTTAATTTTAACCTACGAATGTCTTGTTACCATGACCTACATCTTCAACAGTGATTTGATAAGGTAATAAAACAAATTGAAAACGTCTATAGTCGTGATTTGCACTCTAAGGCTTCCTTCCCATTGATGCGTTTGGGTGTGCGACGCGTTGCGTTGCGACGGCCGCGCGGCAGAATTAAAAATCGACCTAATACAATCACAATATGACCTTTTAATGGACCCGTTTAGTCGCGCAGCGAACTGGCCGCGCGGCCAGCAATCGCACATGTAGCGATTTCTGCCTTTATCCACCGCACGTTCATCTCCCCATTTGTCATTTTATATTTTTTCTGGTAGTTTTCCGTCATGTCTGGCAGCCCATCAAACACGAGACGTTGAACCAATGCTGATTCAATGCTGGATTATTGTCTGCGATGCTGGCCGAGCATGAATTTTATTCAAAAATGGCTCTCTGCAATGTCTCATATTTGCTGGGTTGCTGTGACACTGAACGCTAGCCCAGTAGGCCTCTATAACATTTATACAATGTTGAAGCAACGTCGAAGACGTTGGGCTGACATTGCATACATGTTAAGCCTATACAATTTTTTTGTGTTTACTGGGAGAGTACAGTGATATATATATTTACATTATTCATCATAATGTAGGCCCTATCACAAAACCTGCACGCCTATAGTCTTGATCTCACTCTCTATATAGTCTAGTTATAAGCCATACTTAATTTGAATACATGCATAATTTAAAGGGTGCGCGTCTGAAGCATTAGAAAGACCTATTTCGGCATCTAAATGTTGGCCTACGTTTATTGTAGAATGACCCGTTATAACTGCATTGCGCGAAAATTTGACTTTATGGATACAAGTACCAAGGACAGTGTGGAACATTGTCACCACATCTCCTGCGCGTTCTTCGGACGCGCCGATGGAAAGGTTTCTGCCGCACGGCGGGACGCGCGCGTTCGCCCGCGCGACCATTTAATAGCGTCAATGGAAAGGCAGCCTTAGGGTTATCATCTCATACCAAGGTTTACATTATACCAGGTACAGGCTTTTTTTAACTAGCAGATACAACAGCTTCATATTTAGAGAAAAGATTGTGTGTACACTAACTAGGTTAGGGGTACATCCGTATTTCCCAGTTGGGGATGTTTTGTCATTTATCTACCTGCTACTCTCAGACTAGAGTTTTGGATCAGAATTGGGCTACGTGCATCAACCCACAGGAGTACATTATATGTGTATACACGCCACATAGCTGAACCAAAGATTGATTTATCGTTGGCCCATCATCTAGGACATCGGCCCAACATGCATTGGAAGACATTATTTCGCCATTGAACTTGAGAAAGTAAATAGACTATTGCTACTAATGTTAACTAGACAATAATTAATTTGAGAATGAGTGGAATGAAGTTATAAGCCAGGTTATGTTATAGGTCTATGGTAATTTACTTTTCAAAATTGCAATACTTTTATAGTCTGGGCCAACTGTGACTGAAAATGTTGGCATGATAGAAAAAGACAATAATGGCTACAGTTGTATCGTGCCTCACATCAACCCTCCCTAGTTGTGTTCTTCCTCGGGCATGGGTCTGCATGGTCCCTTGGATGTACGGACCCGGGACAATACACACCCAATACCCTCTGGAGAATACAACTAGGTCGGGTTTTTATGTGGGCCGATACAGCTTTAGCTATGATATAACTTTAGCCATAATCTATAACTATCACCCCTAAATCACCAAGTTATATAATTGAGATTTTTATGGAAATGTGTGTCTCACTGATGCGGGCACAACTTACAGAAGATGAAATAAATTGTTGATGGATTGAACACTAATTCTTCTCAAAAATGCTATTTGAAGTGCAGATAAAAAAACGCTATAGACACCTTTGTTGATATTAAGACAAAAGCGAACAAAAATTTATCATAATTTAATTGTACTTACACTAGAACATTAGCGCCCCATCCCACAGCTTTCGCAGCAGAAATCAAGCCTTCTGTCCACCTATGATGCTTCTTGTAAAAATCTTTTGCAGATGATGTACCCTATGAAAAGTAAATGATGTTAGCCATAATCTAACAAAGTATAATTATCTTGAAAACATTTATTATGACAGTTTTTTGTGTCTCATTCTTTCTTCTATAAACTTTTATAACATACTTACACAAACAAAATACATGTATGTATAATAGTCAATCACTATTTGCACAAGCATGTGCAGTACACAATACATAAGGTGTTGGATGACAAAATAAATAGACAAAGTATCGAGAGGAAATGATTGGCAAAGAATCCTGAACTGTTGGCAAATAGTACATGTATATAGTGGCGGTGATATTAAATGATATTGTACAATTCATGCAGGATAGGAGCTCTGTCCATTATAAGCTTGGTAAAGGAGTTAAACACATTGTTTGTCAGAACCATCAAATTAAAGATGAATTGTATATTTAACTATGATAAATGCATGGGATCATGATAAGATAAAACTTACCTTGCTATCAACCACTATTTCTTTCTGCAAAGATTTTGCCTTTTCCACGAGGACTTTGATTGCCTTAACAAAAAACACAATATTGCTCAATCAAGTGCAGCCTACATAATATTTAAATATCTGCAAACCTGCAGTAGTAGGTGAGATTTAATGTATTGTGAGTTCCCTATAATATAAATGTGAATTATCAAACCCTAATTTTGTGCTTATTTCAAGGTTTACATGAAAAACAGATATTTGTGCTTAAAACCCTTTCAACCCTCACGATGCATCAAATCATCATTTCTCATCTCTGAATAATGACTTGATTTCCTAAAATCTAGGGTTTTTAGAACGAAAATTTTGATGGAACTATTTTAATAAAAGCAATATCTTTTTTCATTTGCGACCCACTTCAAGTCATCTTCATCCACTACAAGTCGAGAATTGCGACAGCAATTCGCGGCTTGTAGTGGATGAAGATTACAATGGTAAATTCAGGCTTGAAAGGGTTAATATACAAACTCGACCCATATTTTACAAGTATTAGATTTCAAATATATTGTGCATTAACCCCAGCCTGCATCACAAACAGCTGCGACCTTGACAATAGAGTAGCTTTAATTTTTTATGTACATACAATGCATATATTGTTTATCAACAGCAATCAGGGTGACCAAAGGTAGACAGACAGACATGATGGTGACAACAATATCTTCAACGAATTTATTGAGCACTAAATAACCAATAGTCATGACTAACACATTAAGGGTTAAAAAAATGATTAAAAAATCGATGATTCCTAATATAAATTGTAGCCTTTTCCTGCAAACCTACCAGCATCAATCCATTACATGAATCCAGTATTCTTTCATTCACCTCGAGCTGTATGCCAGAATGTGTTTCTCGTGACTGAGAAAGCATTTCCTGAGAAGAGACATAGATTATATCAAATTATTTGTTATCACTTACTGATCCCAGTACGTGAACTTAGTAGTGAAAATCACATGTTTTATGTGTGTTTTAAAAGTGTTTTATGCGCAAATGAGAATTAAAAATGTGTATTAAATATGGTTCATCATATCATTATAATAATTATAAATCATTAGAAATTAGAATCTATCTGCATACAGAATTTCCAAAACATATTTAAATTTAAAATAAAAAGGCGAAGACAAGAAATAAAACCAACAGCAATTTTGGCAGCTGCCTTTTCAATAGCAAGTGATGTCTCCATCATTTCTCCTTCCACCATATCCCCCATCTCTTCAGCCTTTACATCCTCCACTTTAGGCAGTAATTGTTCAGCCATTGCAATTAGACGCTGCATAGCTTCCTCTACTTTACATTCCTGATCTCCCATCACATTTAATAGCTCTGTCAATTAAAATAAACAACCATTAAAAAAGACACCACAGAAAATAAATAGAAATAATAAACAAGAGCACACTCGACAATAGAGCGCCGCCATTTGATAAATCGTGATAAATCTGCCATTTTTATTTTTTTTCAACCATTATTAAACGTGTCCGAGAAATGGTTATTATCAACATGCGAAATAAATCTTAGAAGGATACACGAAAACCTTGTGAAGTCAGCGCAACCACAAGGAAATGTTAATGCTGACCTCGCCAAACTTCAATTTATTTTTAATTAAAAGAGGGGCTGAAAATTAAATGTGCAATCACAGAATATCACTTAGCACCAAAGAAATAGTTCAACCACCAAAGGATACTAATAACTGTATTTATCAGCTGTTAGTTTATGACTGGATTAAATGAACATAATAAAATAATCTGTGGAGTGTGATGCTTTTACCTTGCTTGATCAGGCCCAGCAGTAATATGCCTTCCTCACCAGACAATTTACATTGTGTTATCAGCTCTTGAAAAGGTAGGAGAAAACATATCATTGTCAATTTAAAGTGATAAGCAAAATTTATTTTAATATCAATTCAGGTTTACTTTTTACATAGAATTAAATGTGCTGAATTTTAAAAAGCTAGTCATAATAAATATGATATATTATATCACTGGTCAGATCACTGTTAACAATCAACATTAATAGTGCATAGAAGTTTCACCCCAGCTAGGTCAGCTATTGGGGGGCTAAGGTAGCCTTCAAATCACCATTTAGTCATGGCTCACAGGGAATCATGGCTCACAGGGAATCATGGCTCACAGGGAGTCAGGGCTCACAGGGAGTCAGGTCTCACAGGGAATCATGGCTCACAGGGGTCAGGGCTCACAGGGAATCATGGCTCACAGGGAGTCCGGGCTCACAGGGAGTCATGGCTCACAGGGAGTAATGGCTCACAGGGAGTCATGGCTCACAGGGAGTCATGGCTCACAAAGAGTCAGGGCTCACAAGGAGTCATGGCTCACAGGGAGTCTCGGCTCACAGGGAGTTATGGCTCACAGGGAATCATGGCTCACAGGGAGTCAGGGCTCACAGGGAGTCACGGCTCACAGGGAGTCATGGCTCACAGGTAGTCAGGGCTCACAGGGAGTCATGGCTCACAGGGAGTCAAGGCTCACAGGGAGTCATGGATCACATAGAGTGAGGACTCACAGGCAGTCAGGGCTCACAGGAAATCACATAATACTGTCGCAAATGAAAAAAAATCAATTTGACAAAGAAGATACAAAATATAACTGGTAAGATCACATGGGCCTACTATTGTCATTGTTTTTCATCTCTGTAAATATAATAAGATCCATTGGTGGCTAAATACATAATAGTACATACCCTCTCCTGGCTCTATCTGAGCTGCATGTGCTGTAGCAAATCCAAGAAGGATACATTCGCCCATCCGATGAGAGAAGTCACATACTGATTTTATAACATCACCAACTTCTGAAAAATAAAATAAATATTCCCTTTACATGAGATAATGTAGGTTACTGCATAGCATTTTTGAACAGTTAGTTAAAGTAAATACCAATATTTACGATGCAAAAGTATTGCCTTTTAACTAAAAGAGACTCATCAACCCCATGCTACAAGTGTTGCCCTTTCCCAGCAAAACATCCCTTTTTCAAATTTGAAACACCAACTCTCCGCAAAAAACGTTCTTTGCAAAAAATTGGTTGCTTATGAAACATCATGGATCTTTTGTCAATTTTATCTCTTCAAGAAAAAGAAGTATCTGTCACCAGACAAAGTAAAACAAGAGCACACTCGACAATAGCCTGCCGCCAATATTAAACTGGTTATTAGTGACATGCATAACAAATTTGAGCAGGATACATCAAAAATGTTTGAAGTTACCATGGTAAAATTAGGGATGAAAAATGATAAAAATTGCAATAAAACTGGCATTTTTGATTTTTTTCTGGTAGGCATGCATGCTCAGCGTGTTCAACCAAATGCGCATAAGTAGGGGAATTCCCAACAGTTTCAAACAGTATCCATATTATTTTGTCGTCCTATATATTTTATTATCTCTATTATTTATCAGTTTTTATTTGCTTAACTTTATGAGAGCTAAAGTTGCTGAAATCTTGCGCATTATTTTCCGCAGCTTATGGCACATGCAGAAAAAAATTGTAAAGGATATATGAAAACCTTTATTGTGCCCACAAATAAATGTTAAAGCCGCCGCCAAAATTTAATTACAATAGCCCAATATTACAACAACATTGTAATAGCCACTTTTTTAATAAAAAAAATAAAAGGTAGGCTGATGAGGTAAACAGATGCTTATACCAACCATCTTTGTCTGTTTCATACTTCTGACAGGAAGATTTGAGGCCGTGTAAAGAATTCAGAACTGGTTGTGTCCTGTTCAGCAAATATTCTGTAAAAACAATACATCGATGACAATTTATTCTGTACAAAAACAGGTCTTCTGTGTGAAAAACATTAACACATGAAAAAATTGACACAGTAAGAGGTACATATATATGTTACATATATATGTTAAAAAAATGTGTGTCATCTATCTTGACTTCATGATAGCATCAGCTCACAGGCTCAGACTTGTCAGGGTTAGTAATAAGGGCTGAAAGTCTGGTTGTCCAACGGACAACCACATTCTCAAAATGTGGTTGTCCGCCAGATTTTCTGGTTGTCCGTATACCTTTGCTCAGGGCGGCTCCTAGCTAAGCTTAATCTTGGAAAGAGTGATACATTGCCATCAACAGACTACTTTACTGTAGGCCTACAGATCAGTTTTAGTGACTATAATATTGTTATCGACCTGTGAAGACCAACTTTCTGTTTAACACGATTTACGACTTTCAAAAATTGGCAGTGTTAACAGACTTCGAGCTAATTTTTATTACATATTTGTCTGTTTGTGCAGTTAATTAGTGTCACTAATTAATATTCTGTAGGCCTGTATGTTTGTAAAACAATTTGTAACCTAATATAGATCGCTTAATGTATTCAAACTAGGCCTACATGACTGCAGTCTTGAAAAGGTGGCTTTGATTCTTAGCAATGCTATATTTGACGTGATAACGGCGGCACAATTGACAGAAATAGACATACACTGTTGTGAGACACTGGCCCAGCGTTGGCACAATACAGACGATGTCGGGCCACTATTGATTCAGCATTGGGCCGGCACTCCTAATTGGGATAAGATCGGTTAAAACATGGAATAGTAACTATATCCATGCTTAAAAGTAGTGAGATACAATTTGCATATTGCCATTATGATTTGATTATAAACTAGTTGCTAATGACCATGCAGATGATTATCTCATGATCTATTATATCATCCCTACCAAATGATTGAATGTACTGGTACAGCAACTGCTTACCACGTACATGGCTGTTCCTTTTTGTTGCGATTCCCCCTATCAAACATTGATTATCAGGACATACCTGCAAGTCCAAGTATACAAACATGTCATAATGACAGGGAAGGGGAGGGAAGATAATAAAGGGAACAGCGCAAGAAAATGGAAACCTGGGTATTCCCCACTGTCTATACTCGCTGTCAAATTAACCAGAATCGCATGATTTTCGGCGATTTCTTCGTCAATTCTGAACCGATTTTCTTGAAATTTTGCAAAGGCCATTTCCTATTTAAATCCTAACAGCGGTAAAAAATTCGCAAAATTATATTTAATATTTCAAAAGTTAGACCATTTGACATGTAATAAAATTCTAGAATTAGTTTAATGGGTTTATAGAGGGACGTCGTAATTTCAATTTATTACATGTCAAATGGTCTAACTTTTGAAATACGATATATAAGTTTACGACATTTCCAGGGATATTGGGATTCTGTTGAGATATGATTGTTACAAAATTTCAAGAAAATCGGTTGACAATTGACCGAGAAATCAGCGAAAAACATGCGATCCTGGTTGATCACTTTTAATGTGACTTTGGGTATAGAGTAATCTGTGTAGGCCTTGCGATATCAATGAATACAAGTTTACATGTGGCTTCAGCACTGATTCATTGCCAATGTCGTATGTTAAGCTTTTTTTAAGGAAATCAATTGTTCTGTTTAGTCCTAAAATTTAAATACTGTGTAACTACCACAAGGCATTGTCAACAGTCAGACGCACATGACAGAAGACAAGATTCAAGTTGACTCTGATATGACGCCACTCTTATGCCATGTGCCAAGTCCGCGTGTCACGGTACGGAGTATGTCAGCGTGTTCAGTGGCAAAATTGCTTCAGGGGTAAACGTGGTTGTCCGTACGGACAACCAAAGTGTTCTGAAGATTCATATTTGGTTGTCCGTGACGATTTTTGGTTGTCTTGGACAACCGGACAACCACTATTACGAACCCTGCTTGTCTTACTATAGATTGTAGTCTACAATATCAAAAAAATATCCAGGTCATAAAATGCATGAGAAATACAGGTATTGATATAAATTATGTTTCAAAGGTGAATAAAATAAACAAGATTAAGAAATGTATATAATTGACACTGTAAACTACGTTCACAAAATTAAAAATAATAAAAAAAAACATTTCTATTGTGCTTTTATCTTACACACAAAGAACATGTAGTTAAGTCTAGATAAGGGGGGGCAGGTCTTTCTTAAATTTGCTGGTACCTTGGACCAAAGCAGTTGTTTTTTCAGAAAGCATTGACAATTGTTTACATGCAATAGAGTGTCTGTCTTTGTGTCATTCCTTGGTCAATAAAATTAAACTAACCAACCGACTTCATAATAATTATAATCTCTTGATATTTGTTGGCATCATACACTTTATGGTAGTAACACTACTAGATATAGCCTAGAGTGGTCAACATCCATTTTTGTGGAATAATAATAGCTTGTAAAATTGTATAGCTAATCATGCTAAAGTATAAAGATCACTATATCCCTTCAGACATAGTCTGGCAGGACAATTATAGACCAGTAGGTGAGGCTTATAAAATCTATACATATAGCACAACAGGACGCAAATTTTCAGGGTGGTAGATAGGAGGGCTACAACCTTTGAATCTGGTAGCCTACAAATATTTTTTGTAGAACTGATTCTCATAACATGTATAAAACCCATTAATTAAATTAAATTTAAAATCATGGATTATTCCATACAAATTCATTGATAATAGAAAATAGCCAATGATAATTTTCAAATTTTAGACTAAATATTAAAGTTACAATAAAACAGTTTCTACACTGCAATATTTTTGCTAGACCATCAGGCTACCAAGCCCTGAAGTTTTGTTGGTATTTTGCTTGTAGCTTACAGGGCTGCCATTAATTCGAGTGAACTATTCACTCTGCACTATAATCAAATAACGAGTGTTTTTTACAAATGTAGAAGTGTGAAAAAAAGTGCATAATAAATGTCATCAATTGCTGGTTATTTTCAGTCTGCCACATTTTAAAGGATGGCAGATAAAAGCTGCCAAAACAAATTGCATTAAATAAATAAACAAAAAATGTAATATAATCCACTCTTTTCTCTTAGGATTTGTTTAGTTTGACTGGATACTTAATCACATACACATTGGTTCTCATTACAAAGTACCTGGGAAAAATAAAAATCATGGGAAGTCTAACCTCAAATCTTAAAATAATACCAAATAAACTTACAAACTGAATTACTATAAAATTCTTATCTAATGCATTCCCATGATGAGCGTGAAAGAGAATTTCAGTGCAAAACGATTTTGAGCTACAAAAACAGCTGACTAAAATATATCTGTTGAGACTATATATTGAGATCTAAATCATTGCAAACAAGTTAAATCATTTTTCAAAAGGTGCATTATGAGGTGTTCAATGTTTCATCATCATATCATCGCCTATGACGGAAAACTTTCCATACCTTACCCTACATTAACCCCTTAAACCGATAAGCGTCGTTTTTAATATGTTTTATCAGCCATTTAAATCACAGTTATTGGGAATGAAATGAGTGTTTCAAAATTAGCAAATGTTTGTCTCAAATTAAACGAATATGAGCACTTTTCACACACTCAAAGTTGTGGGTCGCGGTAGCCAGACACAACTTCAAGCGGGTAGAAATTTTAATTAATTTAGCGGTTTAACACTTTAAACGCCAAGTTATTCAATTGGAATTTTCACTCACTTGAATTTGTGTCTTGCTAACGCGATCCACAACTTCAAGTGGGTGAAAGTTATTCAGATTTGCCAAAATAGAGGTTAATTTCAAATTTTGTTGAATATGTCACGTTTTGTCCACAGCATGTTCAATATAGGTGGTAATTTATGTGCTAACAAAACAATTTACAACCGGCAGTTAAAGGTTTAACTGAGATAGAACTGTCAGTTAAATGTGTAAGCAATGCTAATAATGATCACTATGCACACGGCTCATATCACTGTTTAGCTATGTAATATGTGTAAATGCCTGACGCCAGTGGGTGACTGTTATCTAAGATCTCTACAAACTGTCTCAAAGGTTGGCGAAGTGACTTGAGAAAGGAATGAGCTATAACTATGTATGTAGTTTAACAAATTTTTACAAACCTGCAGTACATGTCATAGTAGAATGATGAGGATTATCCACTTGTTCAATTGAGTCCCTTATAATACTCTGTCCTTCTTCTACTGCACACACTGCATGCAACACACCCCAAGATAACCCCCCAAAATCAAAAACATATACCATGCTGCTCTAATATCACTACAAAAACACTGTCTTCTTTAATGTTATCTAACTAAAAAAATAACCAAAATGTGAAAGAAAACATCAAAATTAAAAGGTCATCGCACTGAGGAGTTTCATGCTTATGAGTAAGGTACACAGGCTAATAGTAGGTAAATCTTTTGAAGTACAAATGCTTTTTATGTCCCATTTTGAAGAAAGCATTACATTCAAATATAATCATTTCAACATATAGACCTACAAACGATATGAAAAATGGGAGTAGCTATCAGTCATAAAATAATGGTTAGAAAAACATTTAAAATATTGCGTTGATACCCCACATTTATTTTATCAAGTAGCCAGGACAGCAGTTAGCCATAAATAACACATTGTGATTTGTATAGGAACAAATCCACAAAATTGATCCAGGTGCAATCAAATAAAACAAATTCGGGCCTTAGGGAGTAAAACACAGCTAACAAAAACAGCACAATGGATCTGGACAGTCCATTCTAAACTGTGGGTTTTAACCCTTTAAACCCTCACAATGCATCAGCGCATCATTGAAGAATGACTTAATTTACTACACCCGGGGGTTTTAGAACAAATATTTTTATGGAACTGTTGAATAATACCTTTTTTTTAATTTGCCACCTATTTCAAGTCATCTTCATCCACTGTGAGTCGAAAATTGCGACAGCAATTCATGGTTTGTAATGGATGAAGATGACAATGCTAAATTAAGGCTTGAAAGAATTAAATCACCAGGTAGTTTTCAGGGTAAACACATTTTAATGAAAATAAATTATTGTGATTGATTGTGACAAGATTATACCTTTAATTCAGTCACATCTAAATAGTATATACTTTCTCAACTAGAAATTAGCAAAAACTGATATTGCAAATTAGAAGTCCTGTATAATACGCAAAATCATAATAAAACTAACATCTAGAAAACATGCTTCCAACGAGGTTACTATCGTTCTTACATGTAAGTTTAATACTGTACCTAGAAGATTGAGTCTGTGCTGAGACATCTGTTTTTGTAGAAGCTCCTTAGCTGACAAGTGCTCATCTGTAGAATTCCGCAGATCTTGTTTTAGTGCCTCAGATTTTAATTTGGCTTCATCTAAGGCATTTTCGAGGCTGCGACGAGCATCCTCAACTTCAGCCAATTGGCTAGCTAACCGCTGTAGAACAATGTTGAAAACAGTAAAATTTAAAATACTTTTCATGTCGCTCTTTCATGAATTATCTAATATAAAATTTATAAATCATAATTAAGCAATTTTATTTTAAAATCATTTAGAAAACGTTCCATTTATTATCTACATAGGTACTTTTATTCTATTAAATTTAATTAATAAAAATACAAGTGTAACTGATGTAAGGCTCCTCACAATCTGTTAAAGCGAAGAGAGAAAAAAAAGGGACTAGATTAATCATTTCTAAATGTGGGTCTCAATCGTCAAAATATGATGGATATATCTCACATGTTTCTCATCTTCAAGTCTCTGTTTATCTGATGTAGCGACGGCAAATTGCATGGACGAATTGGCTGAGCTCTGCTCTAAAGATACCTCTAGTGACTGCCTATCTTGCTTTAGCACATGAAGCTCTTGTTCTGTAAACTGTTGGGACACAGAATAAATATAATTGGAATCAAGTGGTTTTTTTAAAACTTCCAAACTACATCACATTAGAGAAAGTATCATACAAAGAGAAAAGTAGCATTCACATGTTTAGAATAAATTTTGGGCAAGGAGTCTATAATAAGGTGACTGTCGAACACAAGGTCTAGTGTACCAGTGTACCGGTAGTATACAGAAAATGTTGATTTAAAATTGAGAAATTTACTATGAATGATATTATACTCCTCCGAATTTTTTGCACCACAGATAAAAGAAAGGATACAAGACTGTAACATGTTGTCACCTTGCATTTTGTTATAGCTTCTTCCTTTTCTTGCGTTAATGTTGCGAGTTGTTTTTTAACATCAGCATCCTGAAAAATTATGATCATATCTGCTGAAAGAATATTTTATTGTGGCAGCAAGAAAATTGTTGATCAAGTGAGTTTCAGATAAATATCACTAGACTTGAGTTAATAATTAAAGACTTAAACCCTTAAAGCGCTAAAATTTATACAATCTATATTTTCACGCATGTGGAGTTGTATCTCGCTACAGGGACACACAACTTCAAGTGAGTGAAAATTACTCATATTTGTTTAATTTGAGACCAAACATTTCATTACCAATAACTGTGATTTCATGGGCTAACAAAACAGATTAAAAATGACTACAGTCATGCTTAGTTCTTAAAGGGTTAAATGTATAGTGACCTGTCTCAGTAGCTTTACATGTTCTTCTCTTAGTTCTGCATAAATAGTTTTCATCTTCTTGAATCGTTCCTCATTTACTTTTGCTGTCCCTGTTAAATATATGGAAGCAAATAATTATCCAAACCTTAATAATCAACTACAACAACAAAATATTGTATATGTGGGCAACCAAAAATATTCAGATCAAGATAAACAAATTTACATAAGCAATAAATAAAACCTTTTTGGTTCTGGGGGTTGTAGTGAACACAAATAATTATATAGAAACAGGCTTTACAATAGATGTACTGAATGGTTACAATAATATTGTGTAACTTACTTCCAATAGCTACTAGTTTGTTAGCTGCATCTTCATTCTTCTCCCCTTCTTTTAAAGCTCCGCGTAAAGCTTCATTTTCCTTTGAAATAATTTACAATGATTTATAACTTGCTTCTAAAATTTATGTTTTACAAAAGGCTATTTCACAGATTTTAAACAATTAAAACTTATTTTTTAAATGGGTGTATGAATGATGTCTGATGATATTTAACCTAACGCTACTAACACACACAATATCATTAAACTTGATACGTGGATTGCTGCCAGATTGGGAATCAATTACGATTGTAATTAATTCCCTAACATTATCAAAAACTTTTTGCTAAGGTTTAATGTGCTGCTTTAAATATAGATGTGGCTACCATTCGACATTAACTGTAGTCATACCTCTGTTGTTGATTCTGCTATTTGCCGGAGTTCCATGATTTCCATATCCAGTTCTTTCAGACGATTGTTCAGACTTTCTATAACAGCATGATCTTCTGCCTTCACACGAGCAAGGTCTTGTCTCAGCTCATTAACTTCTTGCATCAACTGACTTATCAGGCAATCCCTGAAATATAACAATTCTGTAAGTATCATGAAGAACAGCAGATTATGTATTGTATTTATATGCATACTGTATATAAAAATGAAATGTGTCACATTGTAAAAAGGACAAAATGGTATTCTTTTCAATGACATGCCATGCCATTCAGAAATATTCAATACCTTTCTATGAATTAGCACTAAATCAATGAATTATGTAACACATCTGTACTTGATAAAGAGCAGGTATTTCAGGTTACCTGTCATCCGGCATAGGTGGTGGTGGTGGCGGAGGTGATGGTGCACCATTTTGGAATGGAGAACTGAATGCATCTTCAAATATGCTGGGCTCCTAAAATCACAAAAAAATCAGTGCATGATATAGCGCTGAAATTCGATATTAAAAAAAACACAGCTCCAGCACTGGTAGAACGTGTTTTAAAGACATTATTAGGAAGCAGGCTGATGTATAAATGCAAGAACAGTTAAATGACGTAAGAGACAGCAAGTTAACCCTTGTACTGTGAGGCACCTAAATATATACAGTTCCAAGCATACATAATTTTCCGAATAAAATGTCGCTGAGATTGATAAAATAGGCCGAGTTGGTGGTACATGTAAATGCTTAGTTATTCAAATAATGGAATTCGCGAGATGCATCTTTTTTATATATTTTTTTCTTTATTTGAAGCTGGGAAATACATTCCAGCTTTAAATGACAAAAAATAGAAACTAAAAATTCAGCAGCACAAAAGTTAAAATAATCTGCATAATCCCGCTACCTGCTAACCAAAACAGGTTTACTTAACTGATGCCCAATTGCAGTAAATGTTGTTTTTCGGCAGTCAATCTAGTCTACATTAACAATGGTCTTTAAAAGTTTATTTTGCACAGATAAAGCTTTTAAAATCTTTATCGCTGGATTTATTATGGTCATTATCTCAACATCACCAGTCCCTTAAGATGACCGCAATAAACAAATTGTTTCCTATAATAAGCTTATAAACAAGCTCAAGGTCGTCAAGAAATAGTAGAGATATTTCCCAAGGTAATATACTTTGACCAAAAAACTTTTTTATTAAAGATACACAACATATAGCTGTTACTGAAAACACCTGCATTTTGTCAGTAATAGGCAAGTGAAAAGTTAGTTAGGATTTCACAGCATCTATGGTCACAGTACAACCTTAGCAATTACTTTAAAAATCAGACTTCGCAATAGGTCTATCATGATTTTTTTTTACAATTTGTAAAGCTCAGGTGATACTGGTAGGCCTACCACCCAATGAAAAAAACAATAAAAAATTTGACTGATCAGATGAGAGATTGAAAGAGTAAGCAAAAAAAATCAGTTTACAATTTTGCTTGCAGTTATTACAAAAAAATACCCTCCATAGCATAAAATCACATTCAAAATGGAGCAGTTACTGCAATAATGTTTAGTGAAAATGGCTGTGGTGACCAAAGTATAATTCTGCGATCAATAGCAGAGTTCACGTATATGTATGGTGAGAAACATCAGTACAGTCCCTTGAATAGTGAGGAGTGTATAGTGCATACAGTAAATTGTCATGCCTTTTCAAAAACAGCCGTGGCAACCCTAATTGTCCTGGGAGTAGCCCTCATCTTCCTCAATCTGACTGAGGTATGGGAGAGCTGGACAAATATTGACGAGCGTATCATTCTTACAAGAAAGTGTGCCCAGCCACACATAGACAATGACGGACAGACAGATAAAGGGTAATTCTAAGTCCTTTGGTCATTTTTTGAAAATGGAAGGACAATATAATAGCTAACCGAGCAAACTGAGCTGGTGTCAATCAGTGAATCTGTAAAACTATCAGCATCAGGAGTTTCTGCCTCTAAGCACTCTGGCTCTGGTACCACTGCCACAGGTTTCACATGACTGTGTAAGTCAGATGCTCGCAGGAAGTTGGGCGGATCCTGCCAAAATAAAACTATCTGATCATACATAATAAATATTTGAAATCACACTTTTTAGAAATGCATAGAAGAAAAAATGTTCACTAAGACCAGACCAGAAAATGTGCTTTATATTTATATAAAGCACATTTTAGTATTTCACTAAGGAGTTATAGTTACTGACCTGTGGCAAAGAAGGCACTTTTATGAGGTTTTTATAATATTGAAGGTTACTGCTATTTGTATAAAACGCCTTCAAACTGAAAAAAATAGAAACAAACAACTGTAGGAGCAAAATAATCATACAGGCAATCATCGTTATAACACGAATCGTTACAGCACAGAACGGTTATAAAATACAAGATACTAAAAACATCGAAAAATTACTTATAAGTACATAACAGTGGAATAAGCCAGTAGACCACCATTAAGATTCAAGTTGGTGACATGAGAGCCACCCATATTTTCAATGTACCAGTACATGTATATATCCACTAAAATAAATATCTGAATATAGATTATAAGTCACCTTCTGTATTGATGATTGAACCGGTCACGGTGGCCACCCAAAGTATCCGGTGGAAGACCTACAACATACATCATACAAAGATTGTAGTCCAGCTATCATTTATTCAAATTACTAAACTGCTTGATGTAAATTTTGAAGACATGTTTGTGTCATAGATATATTTTTATGATACCAGCAAAATGGTAATATCGAAAATACTCTTGTCCTTCTGAATTGCTTGTGATTTTTGATGCATCTGAAGCTACAATTGTGTACACAATATCCAGCCTCAAACGAAAAAATATTTCAACTGATGAAAAATAACATTTTATCACTGAAGGTTATCGATGAAGATTAGTTTAGAGCAAATCATTCTATCAAGCCATGCTCCTGGTATATGAACCAATTCTCTAGAATACTAATTGCATTTTTTAGCTATTACAAAGCTTAGAAATACTTTCAAATAAAATAACTATGCATGATCAAATGCATCAGTAAATCATATGAGATTGTATAATACAAGATACTTATATAAGTTACTAATAGACAAAAATGACATTTAATTTTGAAAATGTTAATCAGTTTGCTATGGCAAAATGCTGCATGTTAATCAGTTACATGTTCAATAAATTACAATAATATGCTGCATTCCAAACGAGCCAGCTAACAATCAGTGTAGATAAATCTTAAAATACCAGCGACAAAGTAGAAGGGGAGCAAAATAGGTTAATAACCAATTTTAAAACAGTTTCGAACCTGAAAAACAAGGGAAACTTTATACAACAATAAGCACAGAATAGACATAGAGCTGAGACTTGATAGCACTCCTCAGTGTACAGCATTTCTGTTATCTGGGATAAATACTGGAGCATTTTATTTTAAAATCTGATCGGCAAAAAGCTACTGAATGTATTAGAACAATAATTAGATTGTTTTAAGATAATGAATATTATGCCATTATCAGTTCTTCAGTCCAAAAATAGAACAATTTTTTTTTAGTTCTATAACAAAAATGAGCCTAAGTAACCTTACTTTTGATTCAATTTATAAATTGATTTTATGTTTGATGTATTTTCTTTAAATGTGTGGACCATTAAAATAGTATCCTTTGACACATAAAGATTTGAAAAGAATATGTGGACAGTACAGTGTAGAATAGTCTCCCATACTATTTTGTAAACCGATAACACTGCTAGCATAAGCAATTTTACATTTGCGAGTACTGATTGGTTTACAAGCAATTTTCAATTAGTCTGAGCCATGGATAACAATATATATCTACTGTAGATATGGTAATATTCGCGAGGTTTTAATTTTTACGAATTTCTCTTGGACAAATTAGCAAATTCAAGAATCTCGCGAAAACTATTATTATAACAGAGCTACTAAAGAAATGTGAAAATTCGCGAATTCTAAACTTGGTGAAAAATCCTAAAATCGGCAATTCGCGCAAATTTAAACACGCGAAAATCACCAGATCCACAGTATATATATATCTGACAAAATATTAACCCTTACTTAAAGTGCTGATCACGCCTATAGCCATTTTCAGCATTTATATTTTTCCTTCACACAAGACTTTGAAAGAGTAATGAAAATTAAACTTAGGTACTAGATTGATATATGGTTTTATTTAAATTGTACATGATATGTAAATACTTTTTACCCACTGGAAGTTGTGGGTCATGATAGCGAGACAACTTCGCTTCTGTAATAATTTAAATTCCCTAACTTGGCGTTTTAAGGGTTAAAATTACACAATAAAATCAAATAGAATGTATGTGTTATTCTTAGATAGAAATACAAACACTGTATTGACAGCAACGTTGATTCTGTAGAGACCAAAGGTGTTTATTACAAAAATTAACTTTTTTCTTGACTAAAATCTTGGCATTATCATTACTTTATTGTGATATCTGCAATGAAATAATACCTGGTGGGGCAATACCTGAAGAATGGTGCACTTCAACTGCAATGTCATAGTCATGTCCATCATATTATAAAGGTTGAATAGATCAGTATTTTGCAAAAAAAAGTTTAAATCATTTTTATTATTACATTGTTAAAATTAAAGTTACTATTATTATTATATTTTTTAGGAAAACTAGACTATCAAAATGAAGACTATCAAAATGCAAGCACATGCAAGTTATCTATTGTGATTCATCTTATCAGGTTGATATATTTTGTGTAGTATCATTTGGTTGCAGTCTCATTATCACACTCAGAGATGGTCTCGCTCTGAGAATTCTGTGAGTGAGATGAATGCATGCAACATGACTGAATATGATTGCGAAGAATAGGCTTCCAGCTTTTACCAGTATTGGTAATTATTGTTTTGCTCAAAAAATATCAGGAGGTTTTTTATTCAGCTCCAAAAGATTAATTAAAGTAATTACTAAAGTTTTATTCACATGATAATGTAAAATTATAAAATAAGAAATTTCATTCACCTAAAATTGGCACAATGTTAGAAGCACAATGTACGGTACATGTACCTTGACTTCAAATGGTAAACCAGTCTATTGTTTAATACATGGAAAAAGGTTGTTTTGATACCCACATGTACAGTTGTAGTTATGTCAAATCATGCAATTAAAATGATTAGCTCTGAGGTAATACTATTTTCACTGCGACAGAAAAATTAATTGTATTTAGCTTGTTTGTACTCAATAAGATTCTAATATACTATAATAATTTCCTAAATTGGACAACTAAAAATTTTCACCGATTTTCCATTAAACATTTTTTTTATAGAGTAACACTATTGTTGATAATATCAGCAGAATGTAACTTGGGTACTCCCTATGATGTTTCAAATAAAAATTAAACATTTTTTTTAAGTAATAGAAAATACATGTGTGTCTTGAGGGGGAAAAACAAAAAAACAAGTGAACAAATAAACATAAAGAGGGGACAATGTGCAGCGGCTATAAAAGCAATTCTTTACACTTGGGACAGGGAGGAGATTCCGTTGACCAATTAATTATCTAATTAAAATATAGTATAGCTTTTGAATTTGTATTAGAAAAGGAATTCAGTGTTGTCCTTCAAACAAATTTAGAAAACCGTCTTTAAATGAGTATGTCCTAATAAATTACCCAGTAGTCTTTTATGTGTACTATACCATCACATTTTGTTACCAGAATAATTAATATCTATTTTTGCCGCAAAATTGTAGCTAATCTCCTTGTACTGTTGCTTGAACAATTTCAAATTGATATTGGTTACACTTCTAGAATATTCTATATATGTACAACACACAGTTAAGTATGCTTATTCCAGTGAATAAACATATTATCAAACATTTATTATTGTCTAGGCCACAAAGTGTGAAGATACTCAACTAGTTACATGTTTAAACTGTCCACCCCAATTATTGGAGTAGTACACTTAGTGGTGAAATTATGAGATTTAAGGTGGACTAAATGGTAACAAATATAATTCATTTTGCTAACTGCATAAAGTATGTACAAGAGGCACTTGTAAAACCTTTTATAAACATCGCTATATATAGAAGCTGTGACGTAAGACTAATCCAGTAATTCATATCTTCTATCAACAATAGATCATTTGTTTACAATGACACTCGAATGTGAACTTCCTAAGCTGTTGATTAAAACAAATTACAAAATACATACCACATGTTCTACCTGGATGAAAAAAGAATGTCACAACTGATGACATACAGACTAAGAGACTAAACAACAATTATAAAAGCATGCTCATGTTATAAAAGATAAAACACAGATTCACACTATTAGTTTTCTACAGCACCAGTCTAAAAGTGAAAATGAATTAGACCATTGCACGAGCGAGACAATGTTAGTTTAAATCTAAAAGGCACTCATCAGGACAGTTTCAGTCCTTATTTATTAGCACTGTAAATAGCACCTTTTAAATGTAGAGCATGTTTTCAATCAGCTAAATTTAAAAATCTTCAATTCAGTGAAAATTTAAATTCTAAAATAACTTGGCACCTAATCCTTTCGGCGCAGGGATCGTCTTTATACGTCAGAATCTGAGATCTGTGGACGGTGGATTCTGCCATATAAAGACGGTCCTCGCACTGAGAGAATTAAAATATTTCTAATGGTCGTAGACCGATAAAATAGGTATTCAAAGAAGCGGAAAGAGCTAACTAAGACATTGATGAGGATTTGTATTTGAAAAAACCTTTGATCTCCACGGTTTGTAATTGTATACAAATATTTCAGCACGTTAAGGGGTAAAGAGCTAATGGGGTAGCTTAGTAGAATTATGTGCAGTAGTGTCCACAATGATAACTCTATTCTCTTTGATAGAAATTCGGACACTGTGCATAAGCTAATTAATTTCCAATCTTAGCTCAGAAGTGGAATGGAATAGCCTCAAATCGAAGGATAAACTTTCACCTTTTCTTTAATACATAGAAAAGAAATATATGCTACATGGAGACACAATATATGCATGAAAGATGTAGATTATGAAATTTAAGTTGAATAAATACAAAAAATGAACCGAATGCCATAAAATATGAACTGAAAAAAATGTAATGTGTATTTAGACATGTTAGAGTAAGCCATAAAAAATAATAGCAGATGTTATAGACAAATGCAAAAATAAAGACAAAAATATACTTACTAGAGTGTAACTTAAACAGTATTTTCACAATGTAGTCATAAAGCTGACATGAATCTTGTATACACAATATCAGGGGAGCCAGTCTACACTGGCCGGAAGAGGTCATTGAATTCGATCGAGACATATCAAGAGAACCAAACACTGCAAATAGTAGAGCAAATATCACAAAATGTAAAAAAAATTGCAAATAGATTTGTAAAGCGTCTTTTTTACTGTATACTCCATATAACTGTTAAGAAAGAGCAATGTTTTAGAGGATTTAAACCTTACTATAGATACATGTATGGGCTACATGGGCTATAATTTTATTAATAATCTAGATGCAGCTTGGGAAAAATACAGAAGTTTTCTATAATTTGATTATGATCTTTAGGTTAACTACACGTACCTCTCTCTTGAAGTGCTAAAATATCATCCATGTAGTCAAGCATATCCACTGACAGTTCAAAGCTGGATAATAATATAGAAATATTAAAATTAGCTTTATAAAACTTGGTCTTGGTCAGTTTGTTGATAAATAAATTAATGAGCTTGACAATTATACTAGAATTAGGTGGTGCTGATCTAAAGTGCTGATCTAAAGTTGGGTTATTGTTCGTCCCGCGTCTGCGATGTCGGCCCAACATTAACCCAACACCAACATTCTGTCATGTCATTGGCAACCATGTTAACCTCTTCACTTCCAGGCCGAAGTGCATACCAGGATCCAGGGATCCTTGTATAACTATAGTAAATCCGACGAAAATTTCCTTCATGTATGGTTACATACATTGACGAATGACGACGTAAATTTCCGTCATGTATGGTAGTGAAGGGGTTAACCTTTAAACGGACTGGCTCAGGCTAAAATCATAAAAAACTGTATTTCTTATTTTTAACATGGTTGTCCAAAATAAGAAATCAGGAATTTCATCTCTATATCTAGCCCAGCTAGTACATGTAAGTGCGCAGCTCAAAAATTAAAAAACTTTTGCAGTTCTATTCTATGGACATGTTTGCATCATATGGTCATATTAAGAAGCCAAAATGAAATCACCGATTTTTTTATGATTTTAGCCTGAGCCAGTCCCTTTAACCCCTGACATATGTTTTGATTCAAATTGTACAAATTGAAGTAATTTTGACAGAAAAAGTCAGGCAATTTATAGACCTATCACAAGAAAAGTATTCAGATAAATAAATCGATACGATGGAGTCAATAAAGCTGGAATAAAACCAAATCATAAAAAGTTACAACTATTCTTGGTGAAAGTGAACCATTTTTAGTGATAACCTGCCCTATAAAGCCAAATGCATTCCTCTAAATATACCAGGTAAATCAATTCAAAACAACAAGAGTTTTTATTTATTTCCAAAATGAGAAATCAAACCACCCAAAGGTGGCTATGTAAGTGATTAAAATATTTTGAATAAAATATTCATACTTGCTAGTTTTTTGAATTTTTATTAACTTTTAAAGTGCCAGTCATGTCTATAGCCGTTTTCAGATTGTTTATTTGCCATTCAAACAGGAGAAATGAGTCTCAAATTTATCAGATTGTCATGTCATGTCATTTAGGTTGTACATTATACAGTGCTGTGCAAATTAATTGAAACACTTGTAAATAACAACGTCATTTTGATCATTTTTAACTAGAGAAATCAAAATGTATTTTATTCCGAAAGAATAATATCTACTTCTGCAACTTATCAGGTCGTAAGATGTACATTGAAGTAATGTTATATATGAGTTGTTATAGATATTTGATTGTGACGTCATAATTAATTTACCAATCAGTTGTATTCAAATGAAGCAGAAAGAGCTACATGTAACTAAGACATTTATGATGATATCAAATTGAAAAAACACTTTGGTTTCTATGAAAAATTTTCAGAGTTGCACCCGTGATTAAATCTAAAATACATTGTACTAGCATGCTTTTTTTGGTTTTTAAACATTATTATCATTCATATGACTGTCACAATAATTAGATTTAGGTAAATAATGCATATGTAAGGTAATCCGTATTTTGTTAAAGTCTATACAGTCACCTAGAAATAATATACTAACGTTGCTGTCCATCAACATGATCAAACACTGTGTAGCTTAAAATACCTGATATGACGTTGTAAATTGTAAGTGTCCATAAAAATTTGCACAGCACTGTATGTAAGTACATTTTACACACCTCAAGTTGTGGGTCGCTGTAGTGTGTAGTGTGTTATAATTATAATCTTAGAATTCAGTACTTTAAGGGTTAAGAAACTCACTAGTTGTTGACATCATGCTGACAAATACGATTTAATTCTTCATCTTCCATCATAAGATTTCCTGGGATGTCTGGATTCTGAAAAAGTACAAATTAATTAACTATTTTTGGGTATTCAGAAATGATTTGTAACAGGCAAAATTTAACAAAAGCTCCTTTAAAATCTTCTTTCTTTATGATTTTATGTCAGAAAAAGATTTTTAAATATTATTATTTATAAAAAATACAATAACAGCTGATTAAGTAAATCATGAAAGGCAAAATTTGCAGATAATGTACTAGAATTTTACCCTTCATTTCAAACAAAACTCCCCACATTTAAAATATATAACCTTTTTATGAAAAGCAAATTTTTGCAGCAGCAGCTTAGTGTAGTATGCTATAAGTCGCCCATATCCTTCCTTTAGATGGCGCTACAAACAAAATACAAAATAAATCAGCATTATTGTAATCAAATACAGTTTGAGATGGCAAAATGTTGTCTACAAGGCTTACAGTGTTGGCAGCCAGTGTGATCTATGGTAGCCTGCGCACAGGATTGAGTAGGCCCAGATAAATTAAAATTTATTAAATGATCATGGCTCAGGTCGCTTTGGTACTTTCAGCCATTTTTCATACTTATTAATTAAATTTTGAAATGTTGTGACCTGGGTTCCTTGTTGTAGAAAACGTTATCAATCCCCACAATCATCCCCCACTAAGTTTCACACAATACACTGGAATTCATGTTTTATTTTGATTTACCTTTTTATAAAATAGTCAAAAAATGCCTTTCAACCATAACAAACTGTTGTTAAAACTAAAAAGGGGCTGGGTTATATACAATGGTCCAGCGACATGTATCTAGCATGGTTTACCAAATATGAGGCATTTTTAAAGTAGATAATGGCCGATAGTCAGCCATTTTAATTTCGAACAAGTTACAAAATTCCAAGGTGCATCCTCCCTTGAAACCATACATTTTGTTTTATAGTCATGTTCTGGCCATCTACAACGGTTTACAAACTATCTGGCATATGAAAATAAAAAAATGGCCAATAGGCGGCTATTTTGAAATTGATCAAGTCCAATTTTTTCAGGGTGCTTCCTCCCCTGAAACCTCACATTTTGTTTTATAGTAATGATCTAGCTATCTAGCATCTTTTACCTGATATCAGCCCTATTGAGATAAGTGAATTCAATCGAGTTAAAGAATTTCAGGGTGCATCATCCCCTGAAACCTCACATTTTGTTTTAGAGTAATGGTCTAGCCATCTAGCACGGCCCACCAAAAGTCAGGCATTTGAAAATAAATAATGGCCATTATCATCGATACACTACATGTATCACAGTGTGCATGATTGGCACTCGCCCGCTCGCCAATGCAAGTAGGAGAAAAAACGGGCGAGTTCGGCTTGCCACGAACTCCCCCAGCTTGGGGAGTGCATATTTTCCCGTAATTTAAACATGTAGTCTGCTGTGAAAATAATAATTTGTCACGATAGATTTGTTTTACTATTAGTTCATGTCACGCAATCTTGACCTGCCAGGTTCTAAAAGAGTGGCGTAATTACGGCACGATTGGAGATTTTCGGATCAGCGCGATGACTGCCTGGAGAAGGCAGGCCTACATACATGTGTGTGCATCGCTGACACGGTACGCATGCACTGAGCTCTAAGTATGCGGCACTTGTCTGAGCAATTGGTCAATTGTGTCACCCCCCTATACGGTCAATTGTAACAGACATGCGTGCGCACACCTGCATTTGTTGACGAGTACGTGTGTTGTTACATACACGTGCAATACATGACATGTGTAAACAAATACCTATGTCCTGCAACTAGATGTAAACATTGGTAAAGGACGTCACAGACATTATAATTTAATTAACGCCCACCACTAAATGACATGTTTATAATTAAACTGCCAATTAAAGGTTTATACATGTCCATATATGTCACTATAATGTATATGTTCACATATTCTGTTACATTTATTTACAAGTCATTAGTTTTTTGTCAATTTTCCATTGATTAAACAAGTCTTAAAGACTTAGTTGAATTAGAACTTTGTACTCGAGCAGTACCTCCAATGTGGAGTATCAGGCTGCAGGGGGGAAAGAGGCTGGTAGACCAGCTGACTCTTGAACGTTGGCACGGTTTTAAGAATCAGCTTAGTGCCCTTTGTTTCGGGCGAGTTCAAATTTTACTGGGCGAGTAGCACTTTAAATGCACTAGCCCGAATGGGCGAGTGGTATAATCAGTTAGTTATTCACACTGGTATCATGACTATAGTACAGCATGTTTTACCATGTAAATGCAGGGTTTGTAATAGTAGTTGCCCGGTTGTTCAAGACAACCAAAAATCGTCACGGATAACCAAATATGAATATTTTGGACACTTTGGGTACCGGTATGGACAAACACATTTATCCCCCGAAACAATTTTGCCTGACTTACGCTGTACCGTGCCACGCAGCACACAGCAAAGTAGCGTTATATCAGATTTAACTTGAATCTTGTCTGCTGTCATGTGTGTCTGACTGTTGACAATGCCATGTAGTAGTTACAATGTATTTAAATTATAGGACTAAACAGAACAATTAATTTCCTTGAAAAAAGCTTAAAATGTGACATTGGCATTGAAACAGTGCTGAAGCCACATGCAAACTTGTATTCATTGATATCGCAATGCCTACACATATCCCTCAAGTCAGTAGGGAATCCCCCTGGAGGTTTCCACACAGAAAGAAGGTTGTTTCCTTTATCGTCTTCCCTCCCCTTCTTTGTCATTATGACTTGTGTGTTAGACTTGCAGACCTGTATGTCTTGATAATAACGTTTAATAGGGGGAGTCTCTGCGTGGTAAGCAGTAAGCAGTAACGGTACATCCGAACACATGGTAGGAATGATATATAATAGATCGTGAGATACTGATCTGCATTGTCATTTGCAACTAGTTTATGCAAATTGTATTTCACTACTTTTAAGCATGGATATAATTACTATTCCATGTCTTAGCCAGTTAGTTAGTTTTACAAACATATAAGCCTACAGAATATTACTTAGTGACACTAATTAACTGCACAAACCAAAAGATATGTAATAAAAAATAGCTCAAAGTCTGTTAATGCTACCAAATTTTGAGGGTCATAGTGTTAAACAGAAAGTTGGTAGTCACAGGTCGATAACAATATAGGCACAAAATTAATTCTTACATAATAGTAGTCTTTTGATGACAAAATATCGCTTTTTCCAGGATTAGGCTTAGCTAGGAGCAGCCCTGAGCTCAGACAAGCGAACGACCAGAAAATCGAGTGGACAACCACATTTTGAGAATGTGGTTGTCCACTGGACGACTTTCAGCCCTTATGACGAACTCTGAAATGTATCCTTAATAAGACAAACTCACCCATAGTTTTCCCAGGTCAACCAACAATCCAGCATACCGTTGCGAGTCTTTCAAAACCTGTGCATATAAATGAACAGCTTTTTAAATAAGGTGCTTCTCAAACATGTCAAAGATGAACTTACATGCTAGCACATGACATAAATCCTTTCATATCTGAAACTTTATGACATGTTTTGGATAATATTAAACAAGCTATATTTCTCCATCAACATGATCAATGACAGATAACCCTAAGGGATTAACTATTAAATGTAAACTATGGAAAATATTTCATAATTTTCCAATCAGCAAAATCATTTTTATAAAGATCAAAGTCTTCAAAATAAAATTAATATTTGTTCCAAATCCTGATATCGCTTAATATTGTATATATTGGTATGTGAACTAGTCTTTTTTTCCTCTTTACTATACAGATCTGAAATAATACACCTTAGTAACAAAATCAACTACAGGTTTATTAGCGATGATTACTGTGGTTTACATATTTTCTTGGAGATAAGTTAAAGCAGGCGAGAGGGGAACAATAATAAGAAATAATAAATTTAATAAAGTATTTTATAATTCATTAATACTTTTTAGCAGATTTCAGACCAGACGTCAGGGAAATAAAAAAAATAACGTGATGGAATTTTTTCAGGGCCCGGTGCATCCTTCCCTGAACTCTCACATTCTGTTTTACAGAAATGGACTGCCATGAATTTCATGGAGTTGACATTTTTCATAACCGCACAGTTTGTTTAAGAGTAATGGGTTAGCTACATGCATCTGGCACAGTTTGCCAGATATTAGGCATATATTATTAAAGTTAATTATGGCTGATGGTCGGTCATTCAAACCCCAAAAGGCACATCTACACCCCCTAAGGTACCCGGCTAAGCCAAGCTACTCACATTGCGTGGAGCTCGGCCGCAGTGACTGCCATTTTTCCACAGCTGCCCGTGTAAAAAAGACAGTGACTCCGCCTACGATAAGACGGTAACGGTGTTGGCCCTAGTCAGCTAGCGCGCTCTGGTGATCACCGTAGAGCCAGGCCCGCTAAAACATGGCGGTCAGTTTGTCAGAGCCTTGCGATGTCATCAGGGTACCCCTAAGGGTTGTGTGTGTAAAATTAAAGAAATACCGCCATGGGTTTCCGAGATCTGCTCAGGAAACAAAATGCGGACAGACAGACCGACAACCGGAGCGACGCCATAAACCCCCACCCCAACTTCGTAGAGCAGGAGATAAGTGTATTTTTTGGGTATTTTTATCTAAGGCAAGGAAGGAATATAAAATCTGTGATTTTCACTTCCTTTTTTCCCGATATATTGGACAAAATAAGGACACCGTATCCGTAAACCAAGTTACATATAATGTATTTAAAAAGTGTGGCCTTATTGATGAAAAAAACTCATTATTCATTGCCTCATTTTATCTGATTTTGAAGTGTCACATCACAAATCTGAAATGGTTAAATTTCTTACATTTGGGTGTCCATCCCGCAGCATCTTGTGGGTAACATGACAAAATTTCCAACACACAATGGGATTCCCCTGCAAAGGCAGTCGTGTTGCTACGGACCAGTACATGCTACATGATTGCTCTGTGTGGGTTCCCAAGATCGCAACTGCAATGTCAGTCAAGGTAAAAAGTAATATGACATTAATTCTGTATACATAAAAAAAGAATTAAACAATTGGCCTAAGGCCACCATAATCCTCCCGGCCCGCCCTCGTGATAGAGATTTTTCAGGGTGCATCCTTCCCTGAACTCTCACATTTTGTTTTATAGTTCAATGATCCAGCTATCTAGCACAGTTTTCCAGATGTTAAACATATTAAAGTCTATGATAGCCACAAGTTTGACCATTATGAATTTCATCAAGTTGAAATTTAGGGTCATTTTGAATTCGATAGAGACTAGTTAAAAAATTTCAAAGCGCATTGTCCCCCGAAATCTCACATTTTGTTTTATAGTAATGGACTAGCATCTAACACAGTTTGCAAAATATTGGGCATGTGAAAGTAAATAATGGCCGATAGGCGGCGATTTTTCAAGATGCATCCTCTCCTGAAATCGCACATTTTGTTTTATAGTAATGGTCTAGCCATCTAGCACGGCTTACCAAATAACGGCCATGTGAAAGTGAATAATGGCCTAAAGGCAGCCATTTTGAATTTGATCAATCAAAATTTTTCAAAATGCATACTTTTCTGAAATCGCACATTTTGTTTTATAGTAATGGTCTAGCAATCTAGTACGGTTTACCAAATAACGGCCATGTGAAAGTGAATAATGGCCGATAGGCAGCCATTTTATATTTAAACGAGTCAATTTTTTTCAAGAAGCATCCTCTCCTGAAATCTCACATTTTGTTTCATAGTAATGGTCTAGCTATCTAACACGGTTTACCAAATATCAGCAATGTGAAAGTAAATAGTGGCCGATGGGCGGCCATTTTGAATTCGATTAAGTCGAAAGTTTTTAAAAGGCATCCTCCCCGGAAAAGTCACATTTTGTTTTATAGTACTAATGGTCTAGCGATCTAGCACAGTTTATCTGATATCAGGCCTATCAAGGTAAATATTGCGGATTGTCGGCCATTTTGAATGAACATGTATGTGCAATATGACTGTAATCGGCCTAGTACTTTTCGAGATCTGCTCCGGAAACGAAGTGTGCGGCAAAACGTCTAAATAGGTCATAGTTCTGAACCAAAAGTAGGTCAAAGTTCATATACCCCAAAAGCACAACTAGACCCCCTAGGGGTGTTAAGTGTAAAATTTGAAGACAATCGGACAAGTACTTTCAGAGATATGCTCCGGAAACGAATTGTTTACGGACGGCCAAATGACCCAATGCCGTAACATCATCATTTTCTCCTCTGTGACCTTGCGTATTGAATTCAGAATAAAAATATTTTAACCTGTCTATTAGCCACCTGGAAGTAAACCACATACCAAAAATTGTTATCCTAGCTTATTTTCTTACAAGGTTATAGGCAAAAAAAGAGGTAAAAAAAAACGGAGGTGGAATCCATAGCTCCCTCCGTCTCACCTACGGTGCCGGCGGGAGCTAAAAAATATTCTGCATACATGTACAAAAGATATGAAAGGATACCCCGCACATGTTTTTCTTTAGCTGGAGTTTCTTGTGTATTTATTGCCTTCTGTATGCTGGCTGTCTGCAATATGAAACACAAAAGTTATACATGCATGTAATACAAAATACAGTGCAATATTTATCTCAGAGCATTTAGGCGACACTCAGCATTGTAAGTCTTTCTGCAGTCCGTCTGGTCTATCTTGCCACATCAGGTCTGACAGTCAGACCACTGGTTTAGACCTTGACAACAGGTGTGCTTTGGAGCTGTATGAAAAGGAGGGGTTTGAGCAATATGAATATTCATTATAACGTCACCGGCTTACTGTCTGCAGTGTGGAAGGTCACACTCAGGTCAACTTGTCTGGGTTGGCCAGGGAGGAGGGGGGTTGTATACTCATAGCACATATATGCGTGATATCCAGGAGTCTGCCGGTAGCAGACAACTGGATAGATGAAGATGGTCTGGTCTGGAGTGTGTCCCATTTCAAGTATTTTACTATCTCCGACAAGGTTAGTTCGCTTTCATGCTTAAGTATATACTGGTGTGTCACAAAGCGTGATGCTCTGTGCTGTACCTTCTCCAGGCTGTGCACTGGGTCCCAGACTGATGAAGCATACACCAGACCAGACCTCACCATGGATATGTAGCCGAGTTCTTTTAGGCGATGAGGGCGACCCTGTTGATAAGACAACCCCCAAATAGGGGTTTGTCTTAACAGTTTCTAGGAATGGATATGACTATTTAATTGGTAAAATTGGGTTTAGGCCTTTTGCTGTGGACAAAATGTAACATTTTATGGGGTAAAATTTCATCCCCCATATTTCTGTCCATAGCTGTAAATTAGTTAGGTCATTTTGAAGTTGGAGAGAATCGTCCAGTGTCTTGAATCTTGATTGTCCTATATAAGTATAAAGCAGACAATCACCGGTAGATAGGCAACATTGTGATCTAACGACTTTAGAGAAGTCGGTTAGGAATAGTAAAAAGAGGATACAACTTATTCACCAAGTGCAACCCTGCACAAAGAAAATGAAGAAAAGTGAAGAAAACTTTTATTGGGAGAAAAAAGAAAGTTTTCTTCCAAAGAAAACTTTTTTTCTTCACAAGAAAATTTTTTCTTGCACATTTGTGATAGTTCCTACTAGATGTTAATGTCATCCAAAGCGCTGTTTTATTGTATGTTATGTTAAATATGATTAAAAATAAAATGTTTTGAAAGTTAAACTAGGGCCAAAGGCCTCATGTAGCTGGGGCAAAGGGAAATACTACAAAATTGTTCACTTATAAGGGTGTGTCATTCAGAATGGCATACCCGCTCATAACGGCATGCCCTTATATATGCGTATCAAATCTGTGATTTAGATAAAATTGTGATGTTTTACGCCATTCAACGGCGACAACAGTAAATAAACGAGGAATGTTGTGTGCTTATTTTATCTATATCAAGACTGATATCAATGGATAATTAAATGATGCTCATCCTCTTGTCAAAGCTTCACCTTGACTGAGGTTGGAAATGTCCCAATTTTAAGTTTGTCATGTCGGACCGGCAACAACTTAAATTTGGCAATTTATCATAGAGCTGAATTAAATCTCCAATTCTAGAGGTGTAGGCCTCCTGCATCTGATGTTGTCAAAACCAGCACGGGTCGACTGTTACACAGTATGTGTTTTAGGCCTAACTTCATTGCCTAGGTAGAGTAGGTAGGCCCACATCACATCAAAATATTAGATTTGTCCACTATGCATATAACTTTTAAATGAATGGCTAGACTACAATGAGCAGATAAGCGGCCATTTTGAATTTTATCGAGTCAAATTTTTTCAAGATGCATCCTCTCCTGAAATCACACATTTTGTTTTATAGTAATGGTCTAGCCATCTAGCACGGTTTACCAAATAACGGCCATGTGAAAGTGAATAATGGCCGATAAGCGGCCATTTTGAATTTTAACGAGTCGAATTTTTTCAAGATGCATCCTCTCCTGAAATCACACATTTTGTTTTATAGTAATGGTCTAGCCATCTAGCACGGTTTACCAAATAACGGCCATGTGAAAGTGAATAATGGCCGATTGGCGGCCATTTTGAACTTTGACAAAATGAATTTTTTCAAAATACATCCTCTCCTGAAGCCTTACAATTTGTTTTATAGTAATGGTGTAGATATCTTGAGCGGTTTTCATGATATTCCACAATATCAGGCCTGTCAAGGTGAATAATGGCTGATAGGCGGCCATTTTGAATTTTATCAACTTCAAATTTTTCAGGATGCATCCTCTCCTGAAACCTTACAATTTATTTGATATTAATGGTGTAGCTATCTTGAGCGGTTTTCATGATATTCCGCAATATCAGGCCTGTCGAGGTGAATAATGGCCGATAGGCGGCCATTTTTAATTTTATCGACTTGAAATTTTTCAAGATGCATCCTCTCCTGAAACCTCACAATTTGTTTTATAGTAATGGTGTAGCTATCTTGAGCGGTTTTCATCATATTCCGCAAAATCTTTCAGTCGGATTTACCGATGTTATAAATTAGGTCAAAGTGCTGGGTCAACTTCAAGGTCAAGGTCCAAAAACCTGAAAAGGCACAACTAGGGACCTTAGAGAACATGTATGTGCAATATGACTGTCATCGGCCCAGTACTTTTCGAGATCTGCTCCGGAAAAGAAGTGCGCGTCAAAACGTCTAAATAGGTCATAGTTCTGAACCAGAAGTAGGTCAAAGTTCAAATACCCCAAAAGGCACAACTAGACCCCCTAGGGGTGTTGTGTGTAAAATTTGAAGACAATCGGACAAGTACTTTCAGAGATATGCTCCGGAAACGAATTGTTTACGGACGGCCCAACGGCCCAACGCCGTCACATCATCATTTTCTCCTCTGCAACCTTGCGTATTGAATTCAGATTAAAAATATTTTAACCCGTCCATTAGCCACCTGGAAGTAACCCACATACCAAAAATTGTTATCCTAGCTTATTTTCTCACAAAGTTATAGGCAAAAGAAGAGGCCAAAAAAAAACGGAGGTAGAATCCATAGCTCCCTTCGCTCACCTACGGTGACGGCGGGAGCTAAAAATTATACCCCACAGTTATCAAGTAGCATGGCAAGGGGTGGCATGTCTTGAACATTATTTTTTGCAGATATGGGATACTTTACTATGAGATTATATCATTCATACATTCACTATATTAACCATAAACAGAATTATATGAAAACATTACTTCCCTGAGATAGACTCGGGGCACCTTGAGACAGTTTTGGGGCACATTGAGACACCCTGACTGACCTCATATCTGATATTATTCATATATTTTTGTGTGGGGTGTATTTGAAGCAAACCATCATACATAAGTGATAAAGTGATAGCACAGGTGTACGATATCACAAAAATCATAGGGGAATCAAGTATTACGTGATCTATAGACACAGATATTGATCATCCTAAAAAAGTAATTTTCATGTAAAAAATGGACCTCAGCTTAAACAGGGTGGAAAATGGAAATTGGTTAGTTTTGGTACCATTGACCAGCTGGCGAACAAATCGCAATATATTTTCTGTAAAATAGGCCTGTCTCAATGTGCCCGAAGTCCCTAGGTGCCCCAGTCTCCTCTATACTTTACTTTGAGATTATACCATTCATATATATACATCTGCACCAGTTCAGTCTTCATGCCGAGCGTAGCTCAACGCGTACCGCAAATCACATGGCAGAGTGAAGATGACATATATAGGGGCCTACAGTAGGCCTATAATAAACATAATTAGGCTATATATGATGTTATAATGGATATTAATCAGTCTGCATTGTATTTGAAATTCAAGTCTTAGTTGCAACTACCATGGTGACACTGCTTTGACAGAAAACACAGTGACATAATTCAGCCTTTCAGGAGTCAGGAACACACCATTCGATATATGGGGGGGGGGGGGGCGGAAAGGGTTTTCGTTGGTTGCAAACTTTTTTTTTTGTGATGAACGTCCGACAATTTTTTTTAAATTTTCGTTGCAGAACTGAAATATATATTTTTGTCGTATGCCTTTCCTATTATGTACGTTACCATTTGGTTGTTTTTCTGGTCGACATATTTTTCATCAATTTTGACAACAAACTTTTTTTTCTGACCTCATTTTCAACAAACTTTTTTTTTCTAGACCCCCCGCCCAGATATCAAATGGTGCGCCCCTCAGATGGCTTAGTCTGTCAACCAGACTCTTTCCCCCTTCCAGCTTGATAGGCTGGCCTACTCCAATTGAATGTGATGCAGGGATAACCACATGAACCATGTGGCGCTGAATTGAGTCTGCCAGTAGCCTACCCGGACAGACGTTGATACTTTGTGTATTAGTAACGTTAGTAGGTCAACACCATCCCCCACAGGGAAGAGCCCACACCAACAGTGACAACCCAAGGTCTGTCCACAACCTTCAGCTGCAATTTTTTTTTGCTACAATGAATTATGTAGGCCTACGACAGGGAAATTGGGAAACAATGTGTGGATATGTCTATGAGGTAACAATCAGACTCAAAGATCATACAGATCAGCTGTGGTGTGTAGTGCCTATACCCCAGTCTACGACGCTGGACCAACGTTACAACAACATTGATTCACTGTCTTGTGTATGCTGGGTCATCTTCACTCTGCCATGTAATTTGCGACACCCAACGCTCGGCGTGAATTGAGAATGGACTGGTGCAGATGATGCTGGGTAGACTACAGGCTAATAATGTGTCGAGACCAGATGAACAACACAACATTGATTACAGCTAAGCAGACCCAATGCGATTTAATGTTGGCCTAGCGTCTGCGACATCGGACCAATATTGTATCAGCATTGGGTCAACGTATCGTGGTTGCTGGGTTGACCTGAAACCTTGCGGGATAACAATATTAATGGTAACTGAATACCACCCCTCCCTCATTTCATCTGCAGCGGGGTGACGTGGTTGTTGGCCCCTATGTACAGATAATTCTGACCTCAGAGGTTAGGTCAGCTATTGAGGTCAGACATGTTTTATAAATGATGTCATTGCTGGCCAATCAGCATGCAGTATGTCCCAGGAGGGGAAATCCTTGAGAGCAATAGGGCATATCATATTTGGAGATGGATGTCAGCTATTGTGTCACTTTTAAATGATGTCATCGCTGGCTAATCACTGATCAAGATACAAACCCTTCTCCCCAGAATATTGCTTGTTACCGGGCCCTGTAACTTGCATAAGTTGTGCCCAATCAGAACATAGCTGATTGATTATGCTGGACAAGGGCCATCGCTGATCACCCAATAACATTTCTGTTTGGACAGACTTGAGTACAAACCTACTACCAGTAGTTAAGGGACCGTCAACATCGAACAGTCTTGTTTTGTATCAAACAGATACAAGAAGCCCCTGCGGATATGTATCTATTGATAGGGTCCCGGAATTAAGGCCAATGGTCAGATTTATGAATGGAATTCAACTATCTATCAGTTTTATGAATGAAATGACGTCACTTTTTGTCCCAAATTCAGAGACTAGATTCTGATAATAATGTACCTGGGCTGACGCCCAGCTACAAAAACTACAAAAAGTCATAAATTATAGTTTAATTTTATTGTCTTAATCAACTGACGATCGATGGCATCTATCACAAATGAGGAAGAAAAAAATTTCTTGGGGAGAAAAAAAATTTTCTTGGAAAGAAACCTTTTTTTTTTCTCCCAATAAAAGTTTTCTTGGGAAGAAAACTTATTCTTCATAAAAGTTTTCTTCACTTTTCTTTATCTTCATTGTGCAGGGTTGCACTTGGTGACTACTGTACGGTCTAATACGGTCCCTTGTGGGACACCAGAATCAACAGCTATTGTGGGGATGAAAAACCATCAATAACAACCTGTAGGCTGTTTTCTGTTCATTAGAAAAGTAGAAATCCAGGTATGTATATTGCTTTTTATTCCATAAAAATCTAGTTTTGACATCACCTGACGATTGGGGTCCATGTCGAAGGCTTTGGAAAAGTCAAGTAGGGCCTATATAGCCATATTGACATGATCACCCTCGTCAGCTGATGTCAATAGGTCGTGGGTTGTGATTAAAAGTTGGGTTTCACAGGAGTGACCCCAGCAGAAACCATGTTGTTTATTTGTCAGTATGTCGTGAAACTCCAGGTGTCCACTATAATGTGCTCTAGGAGCTTACAGCAAACACACATTAAAGAAACTGGTCTGCAACTTGAAGCTATATGGATAAATCACCTTTCTTAAAAATAGGACAAGTTCCATCAATTGACAAGTAGCCAGTCAGCTGGTAAAACACCTGTCCTTTGTGCTTCTGAAAAAAATATTTGCCAAAGCAATTTCCTTTGCAGTTTTTTTCCGAAAACAGTACGAGATTTGATCAGGACCAGAGGCTTTGTGGATAGTGAGGTGGGATAAAAGTTTCTAGTCCAGCTAAGGCAGGGTTCCAGATACCCAGTCGCCCACTCGCCATTGGCCCCTTGTTTTTGCTGTGGGCTAATCAAGTTGACATCTAAGGTAGCCCACATTGTGAATGTATAGGAGCTGAGGTATCCTTTAGAACTTGGTACAAAAAACATATTTTTATATTCTTCAAAATCGTTGGCATTTATATAAAATCCCTATGAGTTTATGAGTATAAAATGAATTGTTAACTGTATAAGTGTTAGGCATAATCCACTATTCAGTGTATGAACTATTATATATTAACTACTGCACCTGCATTTCATGAGTAGGGGCCTACTTTCTGAATTTATGTGTCATGAGTGGTCAGATTTTCATAGGAAAAACATACGATTAAGTGGGCTACTGGAATTTGATGTGGCTGATCAAAATCAGCATCTGGGGGGGGGGAGAGGGGGGGCACGTGGATATCAGAGTTTATTCAGGTATCTTGACCCCTGTACAGTGATGGTCAAGTTACGATAGACATCCTCCTTTATAAAAACAGACTGGAACTGGTTGTTAAGTAGTTCTGCCTTAAAACAGAAGGGTCGGTATATACATGTAAAATTCTGCCCTTTTTGATAGGGGCAGGGATCGACACTAACACTGGCCTGTTAACCCGAGACCAGTAGAAATCAGTAAGGGCCAGTAAATCAAATGAGATACTGGCCCTGTGGGCCACTGAAAAATAGCAGGTGTGCCACTTTATTTAATTTTAACACCCCTTTATTTATGGCTAAGTTACAAAAACAAGGCAAAATTTACAAATGAGCCTGTGGTTGAGTATTAAACGTTGATTTAAATTTGGTAACATACCGTTCCATCAATTTTTTTGTGATACAGTATACCCTACGGTAAGGACTATCAGGTACGGCTAAGGGCCAGTAATTATCTGAAGTTACTGGCCCTTTTGGCCACAACCTCAGAGCAGTTAGTGTCGATCCCTGTAGGGGCAACACCCACATTATCTTCTGGGTTGACTCGACATAATTCCAAAACGGTTTAGTATCATTATTCTCATATGCTCTAGCAAGCCTGTTAGTGATAATTTTGTTGCTGTTTTTTCAAGTGCTGATAAGTCAATTTTCTGATGTATCTATACTTGTCCCAGTGAGCCTAGATGGCGAGGTTGCCGATCACAGCCTGACTATCTGGTGGTGTTCAATTAATTTGTGACGCTGGAAAAACGTCTGCCTGCCACTTCTAATAGGTTTTTAAGGTCAGGTTAGGAAAAATATAAACAATTAAAATTCGAATTGAGCTGGTATGAACAGTAGAAACGACCGCCATTGTGTTTACATTTCTGGAGTCTATAAACAACATCCAGCTCCCTGTCTGAAAATGAAGTGGCAGACAGGCATCCCGTCTACAGTGAGCGTGGATGTTAGATTAACGGGCATGATTATGTAATTTCTGCTTGTGCCTTACTTAAGATTTAGCATGTTTGTCAAACCATGAAGGATTATACCTGGTACCGTACTTAGTTATTTTGTAGGTATAAATTTATTCATCGTGGTCTCAATGTGGTCTTTAAAGGCGGCCCAATTCTCCTCTACAATCTTATTTCCACACTCTGCCAAATATTTTTCACAGAATCTAGTTATAACTTAGTAATAGCCAAAATCCAGAAATTTTAGCCAAGTGTGTAAACTCGTCTTCAAATTAAAAATGATCAACAAGGATCGCATGATTTTTGGCGATTTCCCCGTAAATTCTAAACCGATTTCCTTCAAATTTTTCATAGCCCATTTGCTATTCAAATCCCAACAGCCCTGGAAATTTTGTAAAATTATATAGCGTTTTTCAAAACACTGGTTAACATCTTAGCTTAACTTAAGTTTAGACTCTTATATCATTAGGAATTAGACTATGTTACTGTTAGTGTTAGACTAGGCTAAATAGTCTGACCGACGGTGGAGGATGGTCCAAAATTAAAGTTAGCTTTTCGTTATCCAGTCAGTCAATCCTCAAGTTATTTTCATGAAATTTTGTAAAACCTATTTCTAGTCATTTGGCATCAATCCTGAAAATTTCATAAAAAAACATATTGTATACATAGTTCAAAAGTTAGGACCATTCGACATGTAGTAGATTATGTCTATTTATGACGCTTCTCTATAACATGTCATAAACCCATTAACAGATTACCTTCATTCCAGTTTATTCTCAGAATTGGGTTACATGTTAAATGGTCTAACTTTTGAAGTGCTTTATCAGTGTTTATTAGAAGGAATTTCGTGAAATTTTCAAGCTTGTTGCCAAATGACTATATATATCTAATAATGGTTACAAAATTTTGTGACAATCGCTTGAGAACTGACTGGACACTGAAAACTTTTATTTTAGAACATCCACTTTCGGACAGACTAGACCCCATATAGCCTATAGCTAGGCCTAGGTGCTAAGCCTATACTTGCCGTCAAATTAAAAATGATCAACCAGGATCTCATGATTTTTGGCGATTTATCCGTAAATTTTTAACCGATTTCCTTGAAATTGTGCAAAGGCTATTTTCTATTAAAATCCTAACAATCTTGAAAATTTCGTGAAATTATATAGCGTATTTTAAGAGTTGTATCATTTGCCATGTGGTAAATTAAAATTACGACGTCCCTTTATAACCCCATTAAACTATTTCTGGAAATTTTGAAATATTGAATGTAATTTTGTGAATTTTTTACGGCTGTTATGATTTTACGGCTGTTATATAAAATGACCTAAAGTAGCAAAATTTGAAGAAAATCGGTTCAAAATTGTTTTTCGGTATTCAGTCAGTCAATTCTCAAGTAATTGTTGCTAAATTTTGTAACCATTATTATCTAGACTAGTCATTTGGCAACAACCCTGAAAATTTCATGAAAATCCATTAAGCATTTCAAAAGTTAGACCATTTGACATGTAACGCAATTCTGAGAATAAACCGGAATGGAGTTTAATAATGGGTTTATACATGTTATAGTATATAGAGGAGCATCAATGCCATCATAAATAGAGCCTAACGTTATACATTTTCAGGCTACATGTCAAATGCCAATGGTCTAACTTTTAACCTTTACGATATTTTTTTATAAAATATACAGGATCGATGTTAAAAAACCTAAAAATGGCCTTATAGGCTTTACAAAATTTAATGAAAATCGTTAGAGAATTGACTGACTGCATAGGCCTACCGAAAAAGCTAAATTTCATTTTGGACCATCCTCCACCATCGGACAGACTCTAGAGTCTAGGCCTAGGCCCTAGACTAGTCTACAACATTGTGATGTAGAAAACTGAAAAGTTAAGTTAGGATAAGAATGATCTTAAAGAAGCATACAGCTGTGAAATGGGCAGGTGTGGGACTGTCTAGTGTAGGCCTAATTTAGCCTATAGAGCAGGGATTACTCTGGCCCCCCGAAAAAGTGTGCTCTTAGGGCACACTCAGTCAAGATGTTATGTGCCTTTTTGGACATTGATGTGCCCATGCAGTTTTCGTACTCGGTACTGAGTTAGTGGGTTTTTTTTAATACAAATTGCTTTAGACTATGTCATTCTGAAATTATTAATGTGGGGGAGGGGGATTTCACCCTTTTGTTTATCATTATGGTGTACACTGTAAGTTAACTAACGATTCTTTTTTAACTTTGAACTCCAGAATTAGAGATGAACAATGACGCACTGACACATTGTGAGTGTTGATTTTGTGGGGTAGGGAGTGGGGTAAATTCTTAATTATCTATCCTGGTTGTCAAAACTAATCATTTCATCAGCGTGTTCTTCTTTAGATTTAGCATTTAAGCTCAAATGCCTACTACAATATGTCTATATAGCCTAAGACTATTATCAAATCCCAATTGTCAAGATAATAATTTTGTAGGGGAAAGGGTGGGGTATTTTTTTAATTATTTTTACTGTTTGCCACGGCCAATCATTTCTTCAGTGCAGTCTGCTTAGATTTATTATTTAGCGATAAGCATGCACTATCACCAAATCCCAATTGTTGAGATGATGATTTTGTGGGGGAGGGGGGTGGGGTAATTTTTCAAATTATATGTTTCCTGATTGCAAAAGCAATTATTTCCTCCGCTTATTCTTCTTTAAATTTAAGCATATAGTCTAGGCCTACTGGGCTATCGCTTATATATTGTAGACAATCAACTAATCCTAAGTGTCGAGATATTGGGGGAGGAGGTGGGGCAGTGTTTCATCCAGCTCCTTCTAACATGGCGCAGCGCCATGTTGCCTTTTGTGAGGGCCATGTTGCCCTTCATTAGCGCCATGTTGCCCTCCATGAGTGCCATGTGGCCCTTCATGTGCGCCATGTTGCTCTTCTGCTATTCAGACAGTGAATTGCCTCTTTGAACTGTTGTTACGTACGTCATATTCAACCCACCCAGGCCATTGTGACTGTTAAAAACACCCCAGTCACCGATGGCATGCGTTCACACCTATGACGCAATACCTGATAACGGCCTGTGTACCTAGTGGTAATAACCTGATAACTGGCGATGTTTACATACTTAACTGGGGAGGGTGGGTGTTATAAACGCCTAACTGGGTGCCCGGCGTGCATGATAAGGTGCCCCTAATTATAGGTGGCGCAATGCCCCTTCTGAATCCTAGATGAAACACTGGGGTGGGGTAAATTAATAATTATCTGTAATTGTTGTCTGAATTGGTGTGGTTCACTGTGGCCTTCAATCCTTCATGTATACCAGAAGCTGACAATTTATTGGCTAACATAAATTTATATCATCTCTCGCCCACAGGCAGAGGGGTTCACTTCATATCTGAACATATTCCCCTACAAAATTAGTTTCAGATTTTTTTATCAGAAACAGTTAATTATAAAATAATTATAAGATAAATTGACAGAGACAACAAGCACGATAGTCTACTTTTGACAATGGATCGAATCAGTGTGAAACTGAAAGTGACCAGGGGCCCGTTTCAGGTACGCATTCTCAGATGTCTCGCTCAGATCTAGCTCATTTGCATATGAGGATCTTTAAGATTGAACGAGTGGGTCAAAGTGCTCGTATCCTCCGTATACATGTTAAAGAGGGAGTCAAACGAGGAAAGTCAACAAGTTTTTTTTCATTTTCGGAAGCTGCAGGAATTAGGTCACGAGAAATCTAGATATTAACGTACCAAGAACGCGCCCCTGCCTGGTAAATAGGCCTAACTCGAATTTGTTGGTAATGTTATTGTTGACAGTTCATTCAACACGTGTCACCAGTTAATCCCGGTCAGGTCATGGGTCATTGAGCCTGCAATTCCTCAGCAGCGTCATCTCGGTCATGCTTGCCTTCTAGACTAGGCCTATTACAAACATCGTCGGCGGCACGGGAAGATTTTGTCGGACAACAATAAAAAACATATCAATGTGTTCATAATAATCTGACCTTACAGATGCCATTTGACTTTTTTCTCAGATTACAACGTAACTATATTCAAAATGCGATCAATTATTTGATAAAACATTAAGTCAACTTTTTCTAGTCGCACGAAAAAAAGTCAAACACCATATTGAAGATAAGGTGTTGTGCTAAAAGTTGTAATTTATTTCTGGGCCGTATCTTGAAAACTCTGGATGCGCGCTCAAGTGGAAGATTGGTGTATCTCCGCGTAAAAAAAAACGGTGCCGTGAAGCGAAAATTGCGACGCCGCAACAAAATGCGTCACTTTTGCGAGCCCGATATCTCGGCCGTATATGCATCGATTTTGCATAGAAATGAGCGAGTAGTGGCCTGTTAAACATCGTCACAATTAGCGAAAATTCCCAATTGTCAAATCCACTGGGCGAGGGCAATGCGCTCCTAGGGCACACTACAGTAGGGATTCCCTCTAGCTTACCAGTCTGTTGTGTGTGCTTGGGGAGTGCGTCGACGCAAGCCCGTGAAAAATTATTTACACAGCGTGTGCGTACCTCGGCGTGCACACCAAACCATGGATTGTGACTCCTTTCGCCCAGACGGAATTATACGGACACGAAGAAGCGAGGTGTGTCAACGTGTTTAAACGCTAATAGACATGATTGCACGTACAAACAACCTTTTGATTAAACCTTTCTCCGTGCAAGTTACGAAGTATAATCGCCCCTCCTCCACGTGTGAGTCGCCCCCTCCACGTGTGAGTCGCCTTATGTCCGTGGAAGTCCGTCAGCCCCAGCGGTCAACTCCTGATTACCTGAGGCCATCCTAAAAAATATCCTTAATTCCGATTTTATGGTGTGAAAATATCCAAGCAGTACTAGCCTATACAGTACCGACTGTGCATAAGCAGATAGGCCTACCTGTATTAGGGCTACTTTTAGTGCTAGTGTTAACCTCTGCTTCATCCCGAGGCCCAGTTCATTCCGGTCACCCCTAGCCTTTCAGGAAATTGAGATTACCTAATTCCCAAACTCATGGGTATCCAAGACGTTGCCAACTGGTTGCTAGACGTCGCTACAGACATGGACGGTTTCACTTGCTTCAAAAGGGCATAATATGATAGCCATTGTTGGCCACCGAGTTGACTGAATGACCCCCTGGTGTAGTGGATAGCACTAGGGCCTGTTAAGTAGAGGGGCGTGAGTTCATATCTCGATGGACCATAACAATTTTTTTTTTAGATATGGCCTAGACTCCAATCTAACATGCATAGACTCCAATCAGACCTTAACCAGGGGTCTGACCAGCCCCGCAGACGAATGGATGCCATGCGGTAGGACTAACTTTTACTCCTATTTTCACCCATGCTGTCGGAAATAGGAAACAATTTTTTTAGGATGGCCTGATGACAACTAACTTCCCTTCCCCGTCATTGCCCGTTGGAGTCGCCCCAAATCCATGGATTCCATTTATTATGGTTATGGTTACACATATCGTTCCGTTAGAGTGCGTGCATTTCGACGAGTATAAAGCTGATAATGTGACTTTAAAGACGAGCATGCACACAAGTGGGAATGATCACTACTTTGCACTGGCTTTCACTGGGATGATTTCCGTGCCAAGCCGTCTCCGTGAGTTGTGGCGCCAGCCTGTGTATACGCGTACAAGTGTCCTTCACGCACTTTCGTGTGCGTGTGCGTGCACGGAAAAACATCCACTAACGACCGTGTCCGTCACGCGGACATGGTAAGCTAGATGTAATTCCTACTGTAGATGTGACAGTGATGCGTCATTTAAAATGTTAATGCGTCAATGACACGAGGGC